>CM076573.1:476029612-476444442 GCA_034641835.2 Pinus albicaulis | reverse complement strand
TTCCTTTCCTTGATTTACTACGATATCCCGAGCTATTTCCTCTTTCCATTCTTCTTCCCCTAGACTCTGCACTCAAAGCATTACTCGATGTCTCACCGGAGCTTTTCCGTCACATTTCCTTGCTAAGGATAGCACCAACAACATCATCAAACTTTAAAGTACTAGATCAAGAGACAGAGTTACTAATGGCCATAACTAAACCATTCCAGCTTTCTGGTAATGAACACAAGAATAACAGAGCTCTACTTCATCATCAAAGTTTACCCCTATAGAACTTAACTGACTGGTAACTGTATTAAATTCATTTAAATGGTCTGCAACAAATCCACCTTCCGACATCTTCATATTAAATAGTCGTTTCATAAGAAATACCTTGTTTGAGGCCAAGGGTTTTTCATATAGTTTTGCCAACGTTTGCATCAAACCCTCTATTTTTGTTTCCTTCTAAATATTGAAGGCGACTGACGCTGCAAGACACAACCATATTGTTCTGAGTGCCTTTCTATCGAGAATGTTCCATTCCGCGTCTGTCATGGCCGCCGACTTCTTTGTTTTTCCGCTCAATGGTAGGTACAAATCTTTCTGATATAGATAATCTTCCATATGCATCTTCCACAGTGGGAAGTTTTGGCCGTTAAATTTCTCGACTCCTAAATCCATATCGTCCGTCATTTGCTTCCTACCAACCAGGGACCCTTCTTTCCTACGATTTTATCAACCAAATATACCTTCGGCTCTGATACCAGTTGTTAGAAAATTAAATATTACAGAGCAATGCAACACATAAAATATGCGGAAAATAAAAGCACACAAAACACATAAAACTAGAGAGACACAGATATACGTGGTTCACCCAGTTTGGGTTACGTCCACCCCGAACAGCCAGTCCTTCCTTTCTATTATCCAGCAAAAATGAAGAGACAAAACCTATAGCAGATCCGCTGTAATATCCTCTATTCTCTCTCACAAGATCCCTCTGTTGCTCGCTCCGAGAATACACATACAATACACAGCCGCAATACAATGCCCTCCTAAAAGTGAGGGGTTGCCTTCTAGGGAAAAAACCCTAATCTAAACATAACTTCTACCGTCAGATCATTTTCCTAATGAACGGCCCAGATTGACTAGAAATTACTATACTTTTACAAGGCAATTTTACATCTGTTTTTAGCTTCAGGGGCGCCGCCCCCGAAAGCCCCCGCCAGGGGGGGGCTCCGAAAAGCGCTGCCGCCCCCCCTGGACCCCCCACAGCAGCGATTAATTACGGGCGGTGTTGCCACCCCTTTTAAGGTACAGGGGTCCAATGCTATGATACAAAGTAAACAAGATAATCAGGCTCCACACTAACAAGGAAGGGTTTGAAAATGGAATTCATCAACCCTTGAAATGTAGAATGTGCATTGGTAAGGCCAAAAGGCATGACCAAAAATTCATAATGACCCTCATGAGTTCGAAATGATGTTTTCGGAATATCTTCAGTCTTCATTCTAATTTGATGATACCCTGAACAAAGATCCAATTTGGTAAAATAAATTTCTCCATGTAATTCATCCAATAATTCATCAATCACAGGAATGGGAAATCTATCTTTAATGGTGAGCTTATTGAGCTCCCTATAATCCGGACACATTCACCATGATCCATCCTTCTTGTGTACCAATACTACAGGAGCAGAGAAATAACTTTGACTAGGTTGAATTATACTTGCCTCTAACATTTCTGCAATCATGTCAATTTTTCTTGGTATAATATCTGAGAAGCCCCATGTTTGGATGTGGAACACCTCAGAATCAAACATTATCTTTGATCAAGATCACTAAGTAGGTGATCTTTAGAAGTTTCAAAATCTTTAAACATATTGTCCACTTGGTATCTTTAAATGACTGATTGATGTTAACTTTCAAATAGAATAATCATGCAATTACGCCTCGTTGTTCTTTCTTTAGAAGCTTTGTCATGCCATTAGAGCTTATTATCCTTCCCGGCTTCCCTTCAATACCCCGTAATTCGACTTCCTTTCCTTCTGAAAAAAATTTCAAGAAAAGTTCTTGAAAATTTAAAGCTACCGTCCCCAAAGATTGTAACCATTGTACTCCTAGTACAACATCAGCACCTCCCATAGGAATGGAAAGCATTGGACTAGTCATTACATATTCCCCCATGGTTAGCTTAATATTATGGCATTTTCCAGAGAAATTTATAGTTCCTCCATTTGCAACCATCACTTGACATTCTGGTGCTGGGTATAGGAAACAATTTAATTCCTTGGCTGCCTTACAATGAATAAAATTATGGGTGCTACCTGAATCAATCAACACTATTACCTTTTTCTTCTTGATATGTCCTTCTATCTTGAGAGTTTGAGGAGTGGTAATTCCTGCCAGGGCATTACACGATATGGTCGGATTCATTTCTTCCTCTTCTAGGGCTGGTTCCTGGTGTATATCCTCTTCTTGTTCATTTTCTTCTTCCTCTTCACAATCTATGTAAAATAATTTCTTCTCAGCACTCTTATGACCTTTAGTGTATTTGCTATCACAACTGTAGCAAAGCCCTTTTGCTCTTTTTTCTTCCAATTGTTGTGGTGTCAACCTTGTAGGTTGTGGAAATCTAGGAGTAGCAACACTTCCCTCTTTATAGAAGTGAGTGGTAGGCTTCCTTGTCGCCATAATTTTACATTCAATTTTTTTTGCCAACCTGAATTCCTTCTCCAATGAATCAGGTTCCAAAATGTGAACTTCATGTTGGATGTTATCCTTTAAAGTACCTATGAAGAGATCAATCATGTGTTCCTCTGGAATATCAGTTACCCTTATATTCAATTTTTGGAAGTCCTCAATGTGCTCCCCCATTAAACCCTTTTGTTTGAGATTTATCAATTGTCTAAAGAAGGTGTTTCTCTTTGTATCCTCATAATGTGCTATCATTTCCTCCGTAAAAATTGACCAAGTGACAATTTTTTTACGGGAGCAAAGCCATCGATACCATACAAATGTATTTTGTTCTAATGTAAAGTTGCAATGCGTACCTTTTGTGTGTTTTGCACATTATTGAGATCAAAATATTGCTCCATTTGTAGTATCCATGTTACGGGATCCTTGCCATCAAACTTCCTCTCATATCCATTTTTGGAATATGGTGGTTCTTCCCGCCAACATTAGATTTTATGAAATCACGATTAACATTTATTTTGTTCTCATCATGAGTTTCCTCTACTATATTTTCACCATTAGGAAACATTTCTTGTATCAACTTTGTCAAACCTTCCATGTCTTCTTTTAGATCATTCTTCATGTTTTCCATTTTCTCACGATTCAGATTCCACGCTATCCATCTTAGATTCCCATGCCACCTTCCATGCCATCTATATTAGATTCCATGCCATTCTTCAAACCATCCATCTTAGATTCCACGCCTTTCTTCAAACCATCCATCTTAGTTTCCATGCCTTTATTCAAAACTTCCATGTCATTTTTTGTTGCTCTTTGCGAGAGAGAAATTTGTTGCACTTGCTCTTGTAATTTTGATATGTCATGTTGCCATTCTTCGTCTTCATGAGTCATAGTAGAGCTTTATAAAGGCTTAATGGGTGTTGAATTATTTTTAGGGGCCATTTTAGAATCCAATACTGATATCTATCTTACAATATGCCCTTGGAATCAATTCAACTTGATTCTTCAAACAAGACTTATGCAATTCGGAAAAAAAATACACACCTTTTACTTGCTTTTGAGGAGCTCGATATTGAAATTCAATTATCTCTATAATTGCAAATCCTCAATATCTGAAATTCAGCCCTGTAGTAGCCCTATGAAGCTTCTTTCAAATTCCACAGGTCTGATCTGATTTGGATTCTTCAAGGCAAAGTTATGTCCAATCTCCCACAGTGACCCAATTTTGGACTAGTTCAGTAGAGCGAACTTGTACAAATTCCCACCTATCACTGTTTCCTGCTTTGGATCTAAACTTGATAGACCAAAAACTATAGTCCATGTAATTTTGGCCACTTTTTACATCATTCCAATCCGATGCTCAGAGAGAGAGCTATGAATATTTTCCCATGATCACCTCTTTGAGAAGAAATTCAGAAGCCTCAAAAAGCCCTAACTTCCACAGATCATATCTCCAAAAATATTGCGAACCAATATATGAAATTTTGCGATGATGTTCCTCAGGATTGTAGCTTCACAGTATAAAAATTTTAGCTTCTGAACCTTCTTAGAAAAAAACGTTATTATGAAAATACCACGATGACCTGTTTAGGTTAAATTCAACAGCCTGCAAAATGACCTAACTTGCATAGATCATATCTCCGAAAATATTGTGAAAAAAGCTTTGAAAGTTTTTGAAGATGTTCCTCAGGATTTTGGCTTCACACTCTAAAAATTTTATATTCTAAACCTTTGTACAAAAACAGTTATAGCGAAAATGCCACGATGACCTGTTTGGATGACTCGTTTGGAGTAGCGAAACCTAGAATCAGCGAAACCTAGAATCTCAAAGCTCGATACCAAATGTTGTGAAACCAACTCCAAAAATAGAAGAAAAGAGATATCAACGCCTTAGAAATAAGCCACCTTGAGGGGAAACCTCCAATACATTACATAAATGAACAATTCTTGGATGATCCAATTTACAAAACCTCCTTTCTATATATAGGAGTCCATGGGGCCATAATGTAATCCTAGTGGACCACAATGTAATCCTAGCCGACCTAACAATAATAATTTAAGGGCACAATAATAACAAAATGGGGGTTACAAGGGTACAATAATAACAATAAGGGGGTTACACTAACAAAAATAAGGGACTATAGTAGTAATATAGGGACCTAACATTAGAAAATTTTCAGGATGCACAGTTTTAGGGGAAGCATTAGCCTTGCTGAGAATAATGCATTGTTGACATTATGTTGGTTGCTAAATTATGATCTCTCTTTTGAGATCCTTTGGTCTTGGTTATAAAAAAAATCATATCTGTAATTTGATTTAAGGGTCATGTTGAGATCTATGATGTAAATATTGTCATATTCAGTCATGTATGGACTTATTCAAATATGTAAACCCACGTGGATGGGTAGTTGAGTCAAATATGTAACCCACTTGGTTGGGAGATTGATCTAAGTATGAGTCCTTGGTGATAGGAAAGGTCATACTTAGTTGAGTCATAAAGTCATGTATTCTATAGAAAATATGAAGACACAACATGTGCTCAAGGGGGGCATGGTCAATGCAGATCGGATCTACAAAGCTCTTCCTTCTACAAGGAAAGATAAATCTTGTTGTAGCCCTTTTCCCTTGATGTCAAAGGGGGAGAGTAACTTGGTGTTTGGTGTTTGAATAATTCTCATGTTTGATGTGTCTTTCAGGTATCTACAGGATGTGGTGATCAAACATCATCATGGTTTCCATCAAGTCCAAAGGGGGAGATTGTTGGCATTATGATGTAATATGTTGATATGTTGTCCTTGATGGCAAGCTACTTGATGAGTTGTATTTTGATAGCAACCTATTTCTTAAAGATGTAAAAAAGATGTATCTATAGCTCAGTTCAGATGTGATAGAAAAAGGAATTCTAGTCAATGACATAGAAATGATAAAATTAATATTTCACAATCTATACATAGGTTTGATGAAGGAAACCCACGTATACATCCATAATTAGTGTATACGCAATTTTGATGAAGAGAAGTCTCATATACACGCGAGTACGAAGAAGGCAAGTCGCATATGTACTTATGCACTCAGTTTTTGATACGAGGGGTCCTTAACATGGTTTTATCCCACAGTATTGAGTGTTGTGTCGTCTATTTGATTTTGTCCAAGAATACCATCGTCACTTGTGTAGTTTTGTCTCATGGTATTTAGAAAGGCTCAAACTATATATGGAGAAGAAGATCATAGTGCAAGTAGAATAAGATCATAGTGCAAGGAGTGCAAGTGTATGGGTTTTTTTATTGAATACTTCACTCTAGAGTATATCTGCATGGAATGGGTTATAGTTTATTGATAGATCTGAAATAATGATGCACCTATGAATACAATGATGGAACAAGATCTTTAGACCTGAAATGACTATGTATTTTCTTGATCTATTTGTGAGATGCTTAGATCTGTGATCTGGCGCATATTTTTTGAAGTGAAGGGTATGATCTGAGTAAGTATGTTGATCTAAAACTTTACGCAGTCCTGAATATTTACAGATCTATACGCTGGTTTGTCATGATGAAAGTGCGTATACACGTGGGTTCATTTTAGCAAAATCACGTATGGAAGTTATGGTTTTCTAAAGCTTGCTGAAGAGGTTGTCTGATTATTTCTTCTATATGTTTTTTGTCTGCCAATGAAATCTTCATGTAGATCTAGGTTGTTTGAATACTGTATATGCTACTAGTTGATTATGTACAAATATGATAAATGACTGGGTGATTGAATTTGATGGATGCTACTGACTGAATAAAGATTCTGTAAATCTGAAAAAGCATGAATGAATGCCTCAGATCTGTTCTAAGTCTGATCAGATTCTTAAAATTCAGTATACAAAGATCTATACATAGGTTGGTGTGAAGGAAAGAACGTATATAAGAAAGTTTCAATAAGTGAAGTAACGTATACATTTGATTCTATGAATTATCAAGGTTGAAATTGATTATGCATGTTAGTTCAGAAGTTTGGGTTTATTACTGTGTTCTGGTTACAGTGATCTCATTGTTTTGTTTAAAGTTTGGGTTATGGCTATTGGTGTTGATCTACATATTGAGTTATGTTGAAGCTATTGGATCCAGTGTGAAAATTTATGAAATGTGTTTTGTAGTGGGTTTGAGGGTTGAAACCTTTAGTGTGGAAGTAAAAGTTTCCTACCAGTAGAAGTTGGTGTTCTGTTCAGGGGGTTGTAGCTCCCTTCCAATAGTGGCTAGTAAATGCGATCAGGGGGTCGGAGCTCCCTTCTAATAGTAGCTAGAGAACGAGAGAAGGTTGCAGTCTTCTGTATGTGGGTGCCTGTGTATTGATATGAGTTTGCATCAGTATAACATTGTAATAATTTTTCTATATAATAAATATTGAAGACACAGATGACAACAACAGTGGTTTTCTCCCGACTTGGGTTTCCACCTTAAATATTGGTTCATGTGTGATGCACTTGTGTGATGATTTATTCTGTTATTATTGTACCTATTTACTGCTTAACTATCTGATGCATAATTGATGGACTGGGCTAAATAATGTTTTCTGAATATTTATTTGAATAGTAAGATATTTTGGTATACGCAAGTTTCCCTTAAGATAGCCGCGTGTATACGCTAGTTGGGCTAATCAAAGTCGCGTATAGAAATTAGTAAAAGAAAAGAAAAATATTGTCATTCTTGTAAATACTGATTCAAACCCCCGCCTCTTAGTATTTTTCCCAACACCTGTACCAATTGGGGTTCTTGCACCAGCTTACTATAGGATTCCTTCACTGTGGACTGCCTGCACTCTAAAGAGTTCCTGCACCAAGAATCAAATTCTTGCACCACGCATCAAGTTCTTGTTCCAACAATACAGTTCATGTTCTAGTAACACAGTTCTTGTTCTCACTTCCATGATTATCATACATCCCGTTGTCATGATGGAAAACGAGCATATGGGTTTTGAATAACAGAGGTTCAATATGGTGATGTGTTCCCTTAATCACACCTAGGCCTTTGAGACAACGTGCAGAGAAAAAATCAAAGTATATTTAGTACACGGTTAGTATTGATGTTGACAATGATGAACCATTTTTGAGAAGTAATGTTCGGTTACTGATTCACATTGAATTGCGTGGTCATCTGCATATTCATAAACGGTGAAAAAGGATGAGGCAAACACATATGAGCATTATATTACATCTAATACAAGTGGCATCAAAGAATTCGGTCAAACTATTTCTAGAAACCACGAATAGCGGCGTGATATGCCCATGGACACGATGGTGAGGATTTGATATTCAATACCAGTTTTGTGTTTATTTAGAACCTCAGATTGATGAAATCCAGTCAAATACACAGACTCTGTATTTTTTCCAGAAATCGGTTCACAATTCTAAATTGTATGCGTTGTTTAACCTCTAATCCAGAATTAGGAAACAATGTTATTATTGTTAATTTTGGAAAAATGGGTCCAAACTCCATGTTGTGATGCTCAAATGAAGATGCCAATTTTTTTATTGGATTCCTCTTTCGGAGAGGTGCAATATCGATCTAAATATCATCTTGATCCAATGAGCAGAACATTTATTTTGAATTAATTCCACTTATGTGTAAGGTCGGCTAGAATTGAAATGTAGGCTTGAAGCCCCAACAAATGTGTCACACACCCTCACTAATGGATATATATAGGTCAACGTTGGAGGTCATTTCATCCATCACTCATCATACATTCTCTCTCATCATTTTATTGGTTCAATCACCTTGGAGGCTCTTCTTCTCTCACATGTGGGAAAACACAACAAAGGAAATTTCTATTTTTGACCTAGGGTTTCAGCACAGATTTCACCAGCGTTCACTTTGGCCAATGCATGGTCAAACTGACCCTAATCTCTCCCAAAATTATGATTTCTGCTTTCCGCATTTATTGGCACAAAAATAGAGGCTTGACTTTGACTTTGACTGGGATGCGTTGACTTTTTTTATGATATTTTTGCATTGATCATTGACTGGGACAACGTTGACTTTTGTTGAATTTGGGTTGACGGATATAGAGCTATCCAAGAGGGTTGTGTGACACATTCTGGTTGGTTGACCATATTTAGAATTTGTTTGTTGAAGCATGTTATTGACCATCGTAGCGCACCTCAACACATATATTTTGTTGATCAAGTTAAGTGTATTTTTGGCTTGTCTTTTGTCGATATATTGGTATGTTCTATCAGCATTTTACTTTCTTAGTTATGTTATTTTTTTTTGATATTGGGAATAAAATTAAAGTTGCATTAAGCATATAACATCTACAAAAATTTACATGGTATCGAAGCTGAGGTGAAGACAAAGCCCAAGTTTGTAGCAATCACTGAAGAAGAGCATGGGTACCTCAAACTATAATGGATTCAAAGTTGATGACAAATTGACTGGGAAGGAAGACTTCCATGCCTGGAAGATGACTTTGGATCTTATGTTGAAAGACCAAGATGTCATGGACTATGTGTAGGGTCAAATCCAAGAGCCTCCATCATCTACACCTGCTGCCACAAAGTCAAAGTATAAGAAGGGGGGAATCAAAACAAAGATGATGATCCGAGATTCAATTCATAAGAGTTTGGTAGCCTACAACTCTGAGTTGGGCACATCTAAGAAGATGTATGATAAGTTGGTCGACATGTTCATGGCCAACAATGCAAATCAAGTCCTTTTCTTCAAGAACCAACTAAAGAATCTGAAGAAAAGCAGGGATGAATCCATCCAATCATATTTTCTAAAGTTGATCGAAATCAGAAATAATCTTCTTGCCATTGGGTTGAAAATAGCTAGTCGAGAAATGGTTCTCACCGCACTTGGAGGTCCCTCCTCCGAATGGCATGTATTCAATACTACCATTATCAATAACAATGTGATACATTATTTTGATGAATTATTATTGAGATGCTTACAAGAGGAAACAAGGATGAAGGAATATGAAAATGAAGGAAATGTTGCCTTCACTGCTCGTGCTAAGAAGAAGAATAATGGTGGTCTAAGGAACAGAGGAAGAGCAAGGGCCCAAGGAAAGAAAGGAAAATGTTACACATGTCCCTAGGAAATTTTGGCCACTATGCTAGAATACCATTTCAAGAAGAGTTCTCATGATAATGACAAAAACAACAAGCCCAGGAGAATGAAATCACGAAGACAACATGTTTCAAGGGAAGAGGAAAGGCTCCCTCTAGTGGAAATGGGAAACCTTTTAAAGGTCTAGAAATTCGTGTAAGAATAATGTTGTTGATGATAAAGTAATTCCATTCTTGTATCTAACCCTCTTTGCTGCATCTCCACTGGAAAAGCACTGTAAATTCTGGTTGATCATAATTGGTGCTAGACACACTGCAGGTTTAAGGAAGCACTTTGCGATATGACTAAGAAGAATTTTAATGTGAAAAATTATCCTTGGAATAATTCCACGAGGTCCCATGAAAGGGACATGGGCTGACCACCCTCCACTTATCTCAGGTTAAGTCCTCCACTTACAAGATGTACTATATGTACCTAATTTGAAGAAAGAACCTTGTGTCTCTATTTTGGCCATGGAGAACAAAGGTTCCAATGTGGAGTCATTGATGGGAAGGTGTGCATACGGAAGAAGAGGTTTCAAGGAAACTATCATTATGGAGTTTAGAGTTGATACCTCCACCAGGTTGGAGGAAGTCCACTAAAGTGATGACATGTGATACTATCCGATAGGCCATGCTATTGAGAGGTTTTGGACACCTTCATTACAAAGCCCTTCACAGAAGCAAGGAAGAGTGGTGATAGGGATGCTGAATTCAAGAATGATCATGAAGGTGTATGTCAAGGTTTGTGCAAGGAAAGCATACAACGGGGCCTTTCCCCTCCAAGTGTCACAAAAGACATCGATGTCTTGCAATCAATACATTTTGATTTATGGTATCTTTGTGACATCCTTGGGAGTATGTTCTTATTATATTACGTTCGTAGATGACTTCTCTCACAAAATCTAGATGTCCTTCTTGAAGAGAAGGATGAGGCTTTTATGTGGTTTCATACTTTCAAAGCCTTGGTGGAAAAATTCAGAGGGAGAATATCAAGATATTGAGGAATAGATATTGTGTGAATATGAGATGATAGGTTCAATAAATTTTGCGAAAGCTAGCATCAGAGGGGAGACCACTGTCATATATACTCTGAGAAAAATGGTGTTCTTTGAAAGAAAACAGGACATTGTGAAGTTTATCGTGCCATGCTAAGTGGCTTAAGGTCTTTCGAAGTTTCTATGGGGGAGAAAGTTTGGCTCTTTATTTGTGTACATACAAAGCGATGTACATTCCTGCGGACTCTACATGAGAAACTCTCAAGAGGTTTTCTATGGTAAGAAACACGACGTCACATTTAGAGTTTTTTTTTTTGTCACCATTTATTTTCATGTCTTTGAAGAAGAGCAAGGCATTTGGATGTGGAAGAAGGGAATGTTTATTGAGCTACAACAAAACTTCAAAGGCTATAGATTTTATATTGCACAGTCAAAGGGAAGTGGAGATATGCTGATGTTGCCTTTGATGAAGATTTCTTTCCCTCGGGGAAAGTAATCCAATCTTGAACTTTGAGGAAGATCATGAAGTGAGGATAGAAATCAAGAAAAAGAACTGAAGGATGAGTGCTAGATGTTGAACGGTAGTTCTAGTCCACCTTCTTTAATGAAGAGAATACCATCATGTTTTTCATGGAAAGTCTGAGATCATAGAAAGTCATATGGCCCAAAGGGAAGTACGTGAAAGCAAGAAGCCAAATGAATTACCAAGGTATCTAGCGACCATGAATACAATCATACAATCTAAGCATGGATCTTTTAAAGAATTCGTAAAGCATCAAGTCCGGAAGGATGCTATGCAGTACGAGTCCATTCGAAGAATAGTGTCAGGATGTGGTTGAGACCAAGGAAGTGATGGTTATGTCACCTCAAAATGGCTCTATAAGATCAAACATGGATTTGATGGTAGTGTTGAAAAGTTCGGTAAGATTTTTTTTCCACGGCTTCTCTCAAAAGGAAGGCATAGATTATGATATATATTTGCACCTCGGACTCGATGTCTGCATCGATCTATCATAGCCCTTGTTGCTATGCAAGGATGGAATCTTCATCGGATGGATGTGAAGATACATTTCTGCATGGTGCGATAAAGGAAGAGGTGTATGTGACCAGCCTCTGGTTTGAAGTCCGGGGATCGAGCCACCCAGCATGCCGGGTTGAAGAAAACCTGTTATGGGTTGAAGCAGCACCCAGGGCTTGGTACAAGAGGATAGATAGATACCTAATGAAGTTGGGCTTCACCGTATTAATCTTGATGGACACTTCTTCAAGGTTGATAGAGAAAAATCCTCTCATTAGAGGTGCTATGTGGTTGATATCTTCCCCGGTAGAGTACGAACCCTGCCATTCATCGGTCCCTGGGGGGAGCTCGCTTAGGTTCAAGATGAAGGACCTAGGGCCAGTGCATTACTTCCTAGGCTTGGAGGTGTAGTAGGGGGAACTGGCCCGAATTTTCCTTTCTCAAAATATGTGTGAAAGTTGTTGGAAATATTTGGAGTAATTGGAGCGTAAGTCCATGTCGACATCGATGGAGCTCAACTTTGAAAGTAGAAGATGGTTAACAGGTAAGATCACTGAAAGAAATCCCTGCGAGTATCGTCAACTCGTGGAGACTCACAGTGTTCTTAGTGGTGCCAAATGGGACATATGTTTTCCGGTGAACACTTTGAGTTAACACATGGACAGTCCTCATACTTCTCACTAGGTTGGTGCCAGGCTCTTGTTGAGATATCTTAGGGGCACGATAAACCATGGGATGAGATACATTGTCGGGGTGTGACACTCCATGGATATCTTCCCCATTCTGCCGATTGGTACAGTGTATTGGATACGCAAGAAACACATACGGATGTTGCTTCACACTTGGGTATGTGGCGATATCATGGATGAGCGGCTATAAGGTACGACGGCACGAACGAGCACCGGCGAGGTTGAATACATTGCGACTAGTATGGCTTTGTCGTAGACGAGTTTGGTTGCGAAAATCTTTGGTAGGTGTTCTGGGCATGTGCTAGATGCCACCGTGATACTCTTAGTGACTTGAAAGGTGGAATTTGAACGTCGAGAATCCTATGTTCCATGATCGATCACGGCATATTGATATCGGTGCCACTTTATTCGAGTTGGTGGGTAGTTATTGTCAGGCTGGGTCATATGGGCCCCGATGAAGAATTGTGAGATATTCTCACAAGCCCTTGGGGAGATCCAAGTTCCTAACCTTCCACTTGGGGATCTTAGAATGCAGTGGAATGACCTATATTGAGGGTCCCTGTTGGACGGTGGACTCCGAGGGTCTTTGGGGATAGCCACCGGGTCTATAAGCAACCACGGAGCTAGGCTTGCAGAACCGTTGGTGTACATACATATACGTATAATAATGAGTTGTTCTCTCATGATTTTGCCTCGTATGCATCCTACCCATTGGTCCAGAACTCACGCAGGAAGTGCCTCTCATTTTGACGACAGGGTGGTAAAAGCCTGAACCCGATGCATGAACCGATGGACACATCGATTTCCATACTCTACATGTCTGGGATGGCACGTGTCCAACAACAGTCTGGGATCAGGTCTGGAGACGGATTTTAGAACTCCGTGCAGCTTCGGAGTCGGTTAAGCCAACATCGAGTTGGTATGTGACTCCCTTTAGTCCCTGTAGAGGGTTCCGGACCTTTCGAGCTGATTTTGTCGGCCCGAAGTGATGTCTTTGTGACTCACCTTTTTTTCTAAAATAAAGAAGTCGGCTAGAAGCAAGTTACGACGCAAGGATGACATGATTTTGGGTGGCACAAGTGGATGGAGTTCTCCCTAGTTGAGAGAGGGAGCCCAATTTCAGGAAAACTGAGTCCAAGCTCATGTTGTGATGCTTGAATGAGGATACCAATATTTCTATTAGATTCGTCTTTCGGAGTGGTGCAAAGATCAATCTAAATATCATCTTGATCGATGAGCGAACATTTATTTTGAATTAATTCACTTATGTGCAAGGTTGGTTAGGCAAATGTAGGCTTGGAAAGCCCCACAACAAATGTCGCACACCCTCGCGATGGATATATAGGCCAACGTTGGAGTCATTTCATCCGTACTCATCAAACATTCTCCTTGATCATCCCGATTGGTTTGATCAACTTGGAGACTCTTCTTCTCTCACATGTTGAGGAAAAGCAACGACAAAAATTGCGGTTTCACCTACGAATCGACGATTTGAAAACGTTGACTTTGAATAAGCGCGGTCAAACTGACCTAATTAGTCAAAAGTGTTATAATTTCTCTGATGCTAGCATTTATTGGCACAATCGAGGCTAGATGTTGACTTTGACAGGTTGCGTTGACTTTTCTTGTTGCTATTTTTTCGTTGATCATTAGTAGGACATCATTTACTTTTATTGAATTTGGTTGACTAATGCTAGAGGTGTTTGAGAGGTTGTGTGACACATTTTGGTTGGTGATTGTTTTGAGACTTTCTTGGTTGATATCATGTTGGCCCACTGTCTTGCTTCAACACGCTTATGCTGCTGATCAAGTTATTGTTTTTGACTGTCCTCCGCCGATCTATTGGCATGTTCTGTGACATTTTACTTCTTGTTTATGTGATTATATTTGATATTGGGGATAAAAGTAAAGTTGCATCAAACATGAAACATCTACAAAAATTTACAATTATAAATACGAAGATCTTGTATTTTACAGATATATAGATAGAATATTAGATTGAGAACTATAGTTTGATAGACATAAAGATAATTTCATAAGAAGGAAGGGAAGGAGAGATGGTCCCAATGTGGCATCGGCCATAATTAACTCATGGATCGCTCCCTTTGTTGCTAGAGTTTGATCTTTTACTGCACCATATAAAGACTAAGATTTCAAGATTAAACAATGCATTTTCCAATATGTTACGTATTTAGTAAATTTATGTGTTTTTATACTCTCTGTGTAGAATAAATCATTGAAAAAGTGCGGGATGGATCGGTTGTACAAGGAATAGCTTGACACCACTCTGAATTGTGAGTTAGTTTAGGTCTGATTGTTGAGTGATGTATTTAATTGATCATTTCTTGTGTTATTGGTGATGGATTTACTGTACCAAATGCATTATAGTTGCATATTGGATAGTGTATCTTCCCTCCCAAAGTATGTGATCACCTTTGGTCGACATTTTGATTTCTCGATACTCTGGATATTTGTCTCTTTTCAAATTGCATCATAGTGCATAAATTGTGAGTTGTTCAATTCCAAATGCTTTGTTTTAGGATATTTTCCCTCCACAAGTCTTGATTACGTAAATCCTTTGATGGAACTTGTGACCTCGTATACAAGACTTATTCCTATCTTTCAAATTCACTTTAATTATAACGGTATGATGTAAGTGAAAACATATATGGATTGAGAATCGTGCACGAATAAATCGAATTCTGCAGCAACTCGAGAAGTCGCATACTCATACTCATGGAGTATATTAGAATAGAGTCCATGTTGAAAATGACAGTAATTATAATCATTCCCAAATGTATTTGCGAAGTGTTGAGAGTGAAGTGATTTCGTTTAGAGCACTTGTCCACAGTGGGTATATTTTAATTTCTTAGATGATTTTTCTACATAGAGCGAACTAGACAACATTAGTGAGAAATTAAAGTTTTCTTTACATAGAGAATGGTTTTAATTTATCTTGAATTTATTTCATCATTTAAAGTCTTCCTTTTTCAACGTTGTTTAGGCATTGCTTGGTTTCCAATCAAACAATAGTATTGAATTTATATACCCAATTTGTCAATAATCGGGGTTTCTTTAAAATTACTTTAATGATCAAGTTTGCCTTTTATTCTTCGAATGTCTTGTTTTCAATTATCCCAAAAGTAGTGTTAGCCTACGTTCATTTAGTGGAATTCAATTTAATTTTGTTGGTTATGTGCAGTTTGACTATATTTTTGTTTGTGATTCTTTTGGGGACTCTCTGCAGCATTTCTAGTGGTGTGCCTCGAAGTTCATGAATTTCCAGATTTCCAGTTAAATTTTGTTCATTAATATTCCCTATAATACACCCAACAAGTTCTGAGCGCCGAGTGGAATAAAACATGGTGTCCTCACATGAGAGTGTTTGGGTGTGTGGTGTATGCACATGTCTGGATGAGTTAGAGGAAAGAAGTTGGACGACAAGAAGGAGAGAGAGAAATGTATATTTTTGGATATAAGTGATCAATCCAAGAGGCTAAGCTCAATCCATCAACCAAGAAAGTCATAATTGAATATATTCGATTCATAGAAGAGGAAGCATGGAATAGATTTTATAGAGAAGACGATCAAATGTGAAAACATGTACTGCATATGAAGAAAAAAGGAATTGACCGCAGCAAGTAATTCCTCAACAATAGTCATCCTTCACCTAAAAAGCTCAACAAAGTAGTCAACATGTGACACCGTCAACAAATAATAGGACAACGTTGCGCAACCAAGCAGTGACTCTCAAAGCACACCACGAAGATATGTAACTCCATCTAATTCAAGCGCAACACCAAACCCATGTTACGCAAGCATAAGAGCACGCAAATTTAGAAATTTAAGTGAAATATATATTAAAATGAAGTTGATAGTAGTGCTGGTATGAATTCCTTATTTGCATTATTTTTCATAGATGACCCAATACCGCTGAATATACGGTCAAAGAAGAGAAATGGGTTTCGACAATGGATGAAGAAATATGAGCAATAGAAAAGAATGACACGTGGGAGTTAGTAGACCTTTCGCAAGGAAAATAAGTCATTGGGTGAAGTGGGTCCTATAAGACCAAAACAACATGAAGAGAAAGATGTAACGAGAAGCATAAAGAAAGGCTAATTGCCAAAGATACAACATCAACATGGAATAGACTATGCGAAAACATTTTCACCGATCGAGATAGAACGTTCATGTTAATGTTTGTTGATTCAACACTGTATAAATGAAAAATGTATCAAATAAATAGAAATCAACATTCTTAGATGGAGTGCTAAAGAGGAGGGTATATATTGTACAACTTCTTGGTTATGAGATAGATAAACTTAAAGAAGAAAAAGGTGTAGAAGTTAAGGAAAACTCTTTATAGAGGTGATGCAATCTCGAGTGTATAGTATAGTAGGATAGATACTTACTTGATGGACAATGGGTTAAATAAATGTGACGGTGGGCTAATCTACATCAAAAGTGGCATTAAGCTTCTTATTGTTGTTTTGTATGTAGATGATTTGATTTTCGAGTGACGTGTTCCTCCTCGTGATTCTAAAAGTATCCCATGAAAAGTAAGAGCTTGAAACCAATTGCTTGGGGTTGTAGATATTTTTGGGCCTAGAAGTGAAGAAAATAGAGAGTGACGTTTTTATCTCTCGAAACATATGTGGTGCAGAGAGGTTTGTCTGCGGAGACAACAAGCCAACACAAACTCCAACAATCATGGGGTTGAATTTGAGCGAGAATATTACGACGGCAGTACATCAATCTCTACATTGTACAAAATGAATGGGAAGCCTAATGTATTTGACAAATAGGCATTAATGCATACGGGTAAGTTTGAATGATAAAGGTTCAGAGACACCCAAGGAGACACATTTGCAAACAACCAAAATGATTTTAAAAACATCGATAGGACAAAAGATTATGGCGTTTGTTTATACTTAAAAAATAATTTTGGAGTTGGTTGGTACATAGATAGTATTTGGGAAAAGTGTTGATGACGAAGAAGAAACTTAGATCATTACTAATAATGTTTTAATTTCAGAGTTCGAAGACCGACTGAGCTTCCAAAGACGTAGATGAGTAATATTTTGTCAACAATAGAAGCTAAATATGTCGTCATATGATGGCAACATCATCTGACGGTTGGATAGAGGATGTTGTGAGTTTATGCCATGAACAGATGGAACAACAACTGTACTATAAACTTGAACACAATTGCACCCATCAGCGATATTGTTACTATGAGGGGACAAAACACATTTGATGTAAATATCATTTCATAAGATAATTAGTTAACAATGGTAAGTTGTGTTAACAACACTAGGGTCGAGGAAGAACAATGTCTGAGACATCTTTACAAATCCATTGACATGTAGAAATTTTGTTTTATCTCGGGGGTGTTGTTTGAGAATGTTCAATGGCTGAAATGAGATGCAATTGAGAGCGATTAATGGGAAAATTAATCTCAACCACCACGTTTATTTCAAACCATGCATGCCTTAGTAAATGTTTTGCGAATTTGCGGTTCAGGTTTGCGACAGACGTCATGTAAGTAAGTTACAGACATGAAGCTTGATTATCGATTCTTTCTGGTAATTAAATAATCAAAAGTTAAATAGAAATTCAGCATGGTTAAGTAAAAGAATATGGAAAGCATTTATTCCATAGAGAGTGTTTTTCATTGTTATAAATTTGAAAATGATGTTTGCCCATCTTGTGTATTAAAATTTTTCTTCATATATTAATGTCTTAGATATTTTTGTTTTGGAATTAAGGCGATAATAGGTTGAATTAATTGTGGTTGATGTAAGTTTGAAAGACAAGTGGAGAAAATAGTGGGCGAATTTTAGTGGGCAAATGAAAATGAGTTAGGGTGTTACTCAACAACTCTTGGTGAAATAACAAATCTAGGTAAGAATATTTCTTTTATTATCCATATGAATTACTTATAGTGTTTTTGAAATCATAATATAATGTTTTTGTGAGGAGTCCAATATCCATGTAAATTCTTAGTGTTTTAGGTAATATATGTTTGATTATTCCCAAATTAGTCCTTGATATGTTTTGGAAAATTTCATATATAACTTCTCTATTTTACTTTGTTTCACCATGGTGAATTTGTTTAAATTTATTTGTAACATGATTTTCTTAATTTAGTTTTACCCAGCTATGTTGATAACATTTTAAAAGTAACTTGGATTAGCTATGGATTTTTTGATATTATCATAGGTGTTATTGGTTTTTATATCATGTCCATGTGACATGGGGTTGATATCATTGTCTAGGTTGGATTTATTTCTGGGTAGATGATGGGTTCCAAATATTGAGATGTGAGAATGTAATGGTACATGGACTGTTTTCTTTATATAATATATTCGAGCAGCGTTTTTTTCTCTTTAAGAAAAAAAGACCTATCACTTCTATGAACACTCTTATGTAAAAAAAATTTCCCTGTTTCAATTTTTTCTGCAACAAATTATAAGTCTTCAAGTTCTTTCTTGTATATAGAAATAATCCAATTGTTTTCGTAAGTTTTGAGATATCAAATGAATTGTGCGTAATGACATGCTAAAGTAAAGGCTATCGTAGCCCAATATCGCATGGATGGTGATGCAGTACATCTTTATCTCGGCGAATTCCGCTAATTTCATGCGTACTCAATCATCGTTGTACACGACATTTATGATGTTAGACCACAATTTTCTCATGCATCGACAAACATATCAACTCTCTTGTACTCGTTCATTGAACCTTTGAGGTCGTGAATTTCTCCACCCGTTTATCATATATTTTTCAGTTTTGTTCACATTTCACATTGACTTAACTTTGTTATTCTTCCTGTTATTTCATAGAGTCTTTAAAACATTGTTTCATAGTCGTGAATTTCTTCACGTTTATCTCATATTTTTCAGTTTTTTGTTCCTTTTTTTGACTTAACACATTGTTTTATTATTATTATTTTATAAGTTTTTTTTTCCTTAAATTTTAATTTAATGAAAAATTATTGAAATTATAACTTTGATAGTAATTTGCACAATTGAAGTGTGATAGAGGTTTTCAAGGTGTGATCCACTATAAATAGTAAAAAAAAAAAATAACACAAATAAAGATTTCTATTTAAATTTTTCTAAACAACTATAAAATCACACTATTTCAACTTTATTCTTAATATCTCCCATCAAAATAAGTATAATAATTTTATTAGCCATTAAATTCATATATGACTATGTTCATGTATAATATTTGGTCAACAACTCGTTCTATGAATGACCATAGAGTCGTGACTTTTCCTTACATGTTTATCTATCTCTGCAGTTTTGTCCCCATTTCACATTGACTGGAGATTTTCTATTCTTCTTGTAATTTCACCTATTCCTAAAATCTAAAATCAAAGTAAATGTGACCTTCGTCATTAAATTCATGTGAATGTGTTCTTGGGTATGTTGTTCTCCGTCAACAACTCATTCATTGAATTCATGCCACATACTCAGTGAATTTTTCCACACGTTTATCAGATCTGTGTAGTTTTGTCCCCATTTCACATTGACTTGACTCTTCTTCTTGGGACTATAATATTCCCTCGGGTACCTTCAAAATAAATATGATTAAATTCATATGACTATGTTCATAATGTGTTTGGGATTATTGTTTTTATGCCGTGATAATGTATATGGGTTAGGTTCATCACTTAATATCATTGATATATATATGAATCTTGGATTTGTATTTTTTGGATTATACAGAGGTGGAAAGAATTATAGAATTTCCATAGTTCACTTTAGGTTTAATTTTGCTGGAGGGTGATCTCATCTGCAATGCCACGTAGGGCTACAGTGTCTAATGCAACGATGGGCTACTGTGTTGGCAGTGTCATTTTTCCATTTGTTGTTATGGATCATTGAGATGCACGTTACATAATTTTCTATCACATGATCTCAATAATGTTTGTTTTCTCAACTTCACGGGCTAGTGTAGATGATAATTTCTTTGAGCTCGTTTGGCGATGTGTAACTAATACCAATACAATGCATCAACGTATCGAGCACCTTATAGTTGCATTTATGGAGGTCTTACAATGCCTCGAGGCAAGGTGCGCGGTTGCGTTTCTAGGCCTCTTGCACTTACTTGAGATGGAATAAGCTACCCTTGGTGAGGATAGAGATGAGAAGACTCTTTGCGGAGAATGAATTTAAGCTCTCCTCATGCTTGATTTCACGGTCTCTTCCTCGATTTGCGGTCTAGTCCTGAAGCCATGTTTGTCATATTTCATCTCTTCACAGCCATTTTCCTCTCTTTTCCACCAAACTCTTTGTTTGCACTCTTAGGGTATTGGATTATTTTGAGGAAATTTGGGATAAGTTTTAAAATATTAGGAAGTGGAACTATAATTGGCCTTATCATCTTCGGGATATGGTCTTTTCATTCTAGGAATCCAATGATCCCAAATAAGCCCGACGATTTATGCTGCAAAGCGCTTCTTCGGGATGCTCAAAGCAAACCCCAAGTGAGTCGGGACACGGTGAACATGTTTCAATAGAAGACCTGTTGTTACGGCTTGCATTATCATGGAACCCTTTAGAGGAGATGATCACGCCCCTTTATAAGCTTATCTCCCAGCTTGAAGTTAGCTATCATTTTCGATTATTCTCCAACATAGATAGGTACTTAGATAAAAAAGTGAACAATGTGCAATCCTTTTTAACAAGATGATATTGTGTGTAGATGCCTAAAAACGTTATTTCACCGGAAACGGGATGGTTCACCTTTCTTGAGAAAAAATGTGCAAAACGAGAGACACGACGAAACATCATTTTCTACGATCATTCTCGTAGCAATGCATATATTTTATGGGGAGCATATAATAACACAGTATATTCCATGTAACAACATATAGTACCGGTGCATATATTTATGGGGAACATATAATAAGTACTTTCATGTGTTCCTTCATTGTATGTAATACGTGTTGGACCAATAATAGAAGAGAGGTGGTCATGTAACCAATATAAAACTAAGTTGCAGTAGGTGCTTGCTCTACTCGCTAGACCACTAATATACGAAGGCGGACTCTCTTCGGTGAAAAGAAAGGGTAAAGGCTCCAGACCTCTCACTGTCCTCTGATAATCATATAAGAAAGGTTGGAAATATTACTCTGTGTATCGACCTTTATTCAATCACTCCTTCATCTACTGGCATATAAAAAGTTTATAGGTTTTTCTCAATTGTGTGTTTTGGCTCTTTATTGTAGCTTTCATGCATATATTCATTTTAATAGTCTAGAGGCCTATGCCAAGTTGGGAAAAGTTGAATATTTTTGTTACTATTTCCTTTTCTTTGATAGTTTATTTGCTTCCATTTAATATGTATACTCACCTGAGAAGCAGTCCCTCTAGCGGATGTTTTTGAGGAACCCCACAGAGAAAAATACCCCGGACATCCGTTCTAGCGGAGGATCTGAGAGGGTTGGCGGGCGGAGGTTTTTGCGGAGAGATGTATTTAGTCAGTGTCTTATCAACCTAAAATGCCTTTGGTCACGTTCAAATATGACAAGCGATTGCATTACAAAAATTGGCACCGGACAGGTGCGCCGACACACGGGCCGTCGTTTATTTTGTAGAGCACAGTCGCACCATGTCGGCTATACAGATACGCACAGTGTGGAATAAATAAGCCTTGCAGGCACCCACAAAATGCGCCCACACGGTGGATGGTTAGTAATGCTGTAAGCGCAAAACATTGGCATACAGGAAACGATTGCGCTCGTACACACCCCACTCAGGGTGCTTTTAATTCGACTCAGTGTGGCAGGGTGCACATCATATCCTGTGACTCGTTTTCCTCATAAAAACGCCATGTAAGCAAACTTAGTGCCAAATATTTAGCTTGCTAAAATATCCCTGTAAAATGTCACACATCGGAAAAGGGTTTAGAACAAACAAAATTAAGCCCAAGAAGCAAAAACGTGGATTCACGGAACTCGTAGTGCATCATGTTACTATCTGACCCTAGTATGTCACATCGCACGTCAGTGCGTCATAAAAGCGAGTGGTATAAAATTCCCAGAGGCGGAATGATGAAATGCATTGGGGTCCCCATAAATGCCGCGCATCGGAATAGGGTTAAATAAAAAAATTATGGCCAAAAACCCGCGAGAAATCATTGGTTCAGGACCTTTCTTAGGTGCGTCATGATAATGTAGAGCACTAGTGCTTTAAAAATAATCTTCCCCGGAGTGCCTCCTAAAAGTGTGAAAACATAAAAGCCACTGTGCGGCATATATACATGCCTTTTGTACTCCGAAGCATCCGGCGCATGGAATAGGGTTCAATAAAAAAAAATTAAGACCAGCAAAAGCGCATAAATCATTGGTTCGTTGGACACTTTATTCTGGGTGCGTCATATTCTTGTAGGCAACGGTGCATTAAAATACGCCACCACAATTGCCTCCTAAAGTCACTTAAAACGGAAAAGAACGGCCGGCATATAGGAAACGCACCGGTACTACGCATAAAAGCTCGCGCCTTAGGAATAGGGTTAAATAAGAAAATTACGACCAAAAGCTTGCAAAAATCATTGGTTCGCCGAACCTAGTTACCAGTGCATCTTATTCTTGTCGGCCTTATTTAGTGTGACAATTCACCCCACTTAGGTGCTTCCTAAAAGTGGGGAAAACAGAAAGAGCTCGAACAACATTAATACAATGCACTAGTACTCTAGTAAAAACCCAGTAAATGTCCATAGCTCTTGATGATGCGGTAAGTAATTTTGAATGTGTTTTTAGTCAAGTATAAGTATGTTTTGTGATGCTTATCATGAACGTGATGTTTGACCATTATTTATAAATACCAAATGATCATGATGCTGTAAATTGTAATATTATTTGTATTTGTAAATGTATTTAAAATTCTAAGAGGTATAGGTATATTGATATATAATAAATTTCTAAAATTTTGATTGTAATTGTATATATGTAAAATTATAAAATTGTTGTGTACGTGAAATTGTAAAATTGTAATTGTAATTCTAATAATTCTAATTCTAATTATAATTATAAGTATAATTGTAAATTGTATATACAATCTTAGCAAAAATTTTAATTGTTTTAATGTGTAAATAGATTTATTAAAATTTGTAAATTTACTTAAATTTGTAAATTTTAAATAATTGTAAAATAATAAATATAGAATAATATATTTATTGTAACATAAGGAAATTTAGAAAATAATGCAAATGAAATTCATGACACTTAATTAGGTATCATTATTTTATTATGATCTTAGATAAAAGAATTAATTTATGATGTAATAATTTTTTGAGATGGAGTACATAATAATACCAAATTATCAAGTGAATTATTGATTTTAACATTAACCTGATACCAAACTACCAATTAATTCAAATTAATACATATTACATTAATATTTGAAAAACTCATCTTAAAAAAGTATAAATATTGATGAAATAACACATATTGTACAATATCACTCTGAATGTCATGATCACCTACATTATCTTCTGGCTACTTGGCATGATAACACTATTGTTCTCAAAAATATGTTTGAGTACAAGTTTATGTGTCCATCTGGTCTAATCCCTATCAACACATCTGGGTAGAAAAACACACAGTTGCAATGTTTGGGGAAAACATAGGACTCTATGGCTTCCATCCGCATCTTTCTAGAGTTGATACACATATCGACCTACTAACATGATCTTCCTTTACATTATTCACAACGATCAAAGGTGTCCCTGCTTGCCTAAATAACACATTGGAAAGAAAAAAATCCACTTCAATGATCTCTTGTATCTTTAAGTAGTAACCTAACATCCCTCTTATAGTTAATGGGGTCACGGTGGCTGGTGTTCGTTGATCGAACTTGACTTCCTCCCACGGTGTTGTGTGATGTTTCCGGCCTCCATTTTGTGAAAATGGTGTCCATAGGCCCACATAGATGGGAAAAAATGCCTATTATAAAAAAAGTTTTAAAAAATAATATAAGTGTCATGTGTCTTATAAATAATAATCAATAGTTAAAATATGAAATGTGAATGCCTTAATACAAGTTTCAAATTTACATATAAATTATTACCCGAGTTCTGCCTTTTAATCCCTACGTTTAGTACATCCTCTTGACACGAAGTAACGGCAGTAGCTTGTCGTATTTCTCTGCGACTTAGTGAAAGCAACTGACTGATACAGGGCATATTTTGGCATATTATCCTTTAAATAATCGGGATAAGGCATGCTTCTGCCATTCAACCATCTTTGAATTCTTTCTGTCTCACTATCATTTTCATTCTTTTTGTTCATACAAATGCGACCCAGAGTTGTGTCTTGGGGTAGCTGAGAATGAATTTATTGATTGCTTCAATTTCTTATTCCGATGAAATCGAGTAACATTATATAGTACTTAGAAGAGATCAAAAAATATACATTGTGTCGAATTTCAACTTGAATATAATTAATTGTTTGTAAGTTTGAAAAATTATAAATTCTTACTCTTTATCAGCGCTTTTTCCACTTGTTTGGGCTCCTTCTATTTTGTCTTCCTCAATTCATGCTCCAAATCATTTATGCACACAGTGCATTTTGTCAGTACGCAGTGCTCGGCATAGTAGAAAGACTCATACGATATGTACCCCCTGCCATAGACCCTGGGTTTTCCCTTTGTCGAACAAAACCTTTCATTTTAAGCGCCTCTCTAAGAAAGGAGTGTCAACGACAAGAAACAACCCAACTAATTCAGCTTATCATCTACCGGAGTGGATTAGAAGACAGACACTGTAGTCCATGAAACCTGGCAATGAGTTCCTTCTCAAACATGCAAACTCTAGCTATCTCTTGGCTGTGGAATACTGTCGTACATGAATGTTGATGTGATCCAACGTAAAAGTGGATAATTTAGATATGGCACATCCCTGGGTCTGGAAATTCATGGCACCACACACTCACGCTTTGACAAGGATATTACTTTATGAGAGTGCTAAAAGCACAATAATATACAAAATTGGTTATGTTTTATGATCTACGCATGGGATAAAATTTATTAATATAGCAAATAATAAAATCATGCTTTTGACATTATAATTGCTCTTAGAAGATTCAAATGGTTATGCGATTTCAACCCCAACAATGGTATTGATGAAACATGGTAAGAAAACCCATGAAGTTGGCACTTTCTCATCCATTTATACTTCCTTTATAAAGATATATCATATTTTTTAAATCCATGGGACATCACCTTCTTTGAAAAACCATGAATTAGAGGGACCAACACCCACCTCTCATCCCGTACTTTCTAATCGTCTTCTTCAATATTTCTTTTAGTTTTTGAAGTAATAGATCTTCTAACTTATCGTGTCACTTTGGAAGTGATGTGTACTCATAAAGAAGATGAAACATTTTTTTAAATATATGTGTGGATCTAATAAGTGGACAATCTTGGAGTTATCCCAATATGGGAGGTCATAAATGATAGATTTCCTTTTCATCTGACAGAAATTTCTCAACAGGTGTTGAAAAATTTGGATCATGAACATAGGCTTCCCATTGAATCGAACATTTTTGTGACTCTTCTCCTTCTCTCTCTCATATGCTCTAAACCCATTCAGTGGTATCATTATTCAGAATAGCAGGTTCTTTCTCATTTACCATTGTATTTGCTCTTAATAAGGTGTTGAAAACCATAGTAGGAATATCCTAGAAAGTGTGCAGCTCGTAGTGGATCATGGAACCATCTAGCTTTCAAAAAAGGTCACAGCATTACATCCAAAAATACCCTTTTGTTACAAGACACAAAGTTATATTTGTATACATTAATTGTCTTCGCCTTTTTGAGTTAAATACTATCATGAATATTAGAAAAATAATGTTACAACGAATTTAAATAACTAATATGTGAGAAATAATATTGTTACATTATATATAAACAAATCAATAATTAAACATGAAATTTACCGAGTAAACTCCTAAGCACTTACGTCATGTGTCATGTAAGCACATATGCACCATACAATAAACCTCTCTTTCTTGTGATGGGTCTTGATACATCGTATAAATTTATCCCATCTGTAATTGTAATTCATCTAGGTGTTTTGTGGTAGACATCCATGACTCTTCTTGTATTCTGGGGGACTGTAAAAGCCAACATAAGTGTTACATTCTTCACGTACAACCATGAGGATATTTTTGTTGAGCACTACTACGAATAAATAGAATAGTTGGTGTTAGGAGAATATGGGTTGACGCCATCCATGGCTATGTTGAGTTTTAGACTTAGTACTTCATTGCACACAATTTTTAGGGCCCATGTATCACTCTATATGCTTCATGGTTATTGAATCAATTGGTATTCACATAACTCCCAACTCATACATATAGAGCATGCCATTCTGCCAACATAGCTAATTCTTTGCAACGAAATAACCTTTGAATCATGGATTATAAGCATGTGCATAATATCTTAAAAGGAGGACCAATACATGATTTACCCTTTTTATTTATCCCCTTTGTCTTCCCATTTCGGTTACATCTCTTTGTCCATATTCCTATGTAGAATAAAATCATTTGGACATGCATGATATGATATGTATAACTTTTAACATTTTCAACAATTTTTGCCTCCTGTGACTACGGAAAAGACATTATCACTCGGAAAGAACCTTTCTTTGAATAACACCGTAGTTGGTGATCTTGGGAAAACTATATTAATAAATGTGCATTAATGTCGATATAATTATTAATGTTCATAAATTTTAACATTTGTAATGTTCATTGCGATTAATACGATTATATTTCAATTTATATAAGACGGAAGTACTTTACGGTAACACTCAAAGTTAAAAACATGCATTTGATAAGCAGAATTTGCTTTCAAGTTGTATGTATCATTGTCCCTAATTGGGTAGACAGTAGTGACCACTGGGTACAAAGAGAGAGGTGGTGAAATAATTGCAAGGCTTTCGAAAGGTGTCGATGATATGAAACATGTCTAGTACAGTGTATTTTAGAATGCATCTAACAACATTGTCTCCATGGCAGTGTTGGCCTCCACTTAAGTAACCATCCTGACCTTTATTTAATTGTCTTCATTGCAGCTTGTGAAGAACTACTATTGTTGTAGTCATTTCTAATTGCGTTAATACGGACGTAATGAGAAATAAATGGGTGGTTGATTCAACCATTCTTGGTATGGATTTCATCTCCAGATTTTTCTCTTAATTCGGTCTTCTACGATTGACATTGTCGTGGGTACAACGGAAAGATGGTAGACAGTCGTTCATCATATAAATCCTAATAATTAAAAAAATTGAACATGATTAGTACAAAATATTATGATATCAATTAAATATACATGCAATATTGCATGATTATAAATTGGTTTAGCGTTAGAAATAATTACATATAATCAATATATGCCAAACAATTATAATTATAATTACCATCATTGTCGAGTTGGCTAGAAAGATGCAATATTGTTACAATTGGCAATGGACAATTACCATCATTATCCCATCATCTTCTAGCCAAATCACGGGACAATGATGGTAATTATAATAGTAAGATGCATCTTATACTTCTGCTTGATGAAATAAGTAAAGTCTATTGTTTTAATTTCTTTTTCTGTTTTTATGAAGTAAAATACAAAAATCAAATCTTATTATTTTTGATTTTTTGTTTAAGATTTTTTTACCTTTCTGCGGGTTTTAAAACAAAAATAAAAAATTAATTTTACCAAACAAAACCTGGTTAATTTTTTGTTTACGCCGTTTTCTCTCTTTGTAATTTAGATTTATAGGGTTTATTGCTCATAATAAATCCAATCCAGGATATTTACAATTGAATCCCCAATCCATATTGGCCAACAAGTGATCTTAAAAAATCTTGATTTTTTTGCCGATTAATTTCGTAGATGCTGATATGCTTTGTTATAAAAGCATATAAAATCCTGTGATAAAAAAAATGTTTTTATCCCATTCGTTGTCGTAACATATGTACCCGGTGCACTATTACATTATGGGTACAAGAAAAATTGCTATTTTAGAAAAAAACCTTTAAACATACCCCACCCATTATTTCTGGTTTCTTCTCTTCTCCCACTTGTTGTGATTTTAGTCTGATTTTCAATTATATTTATGGGTTTGTATTGATAAATATCGCTTTGATACATGCAAAGTCACTGATTGAATAATCCATGTCAACCCCTTGCGTCATTCTTAGTATTGTGTTTTTCGTTGGTGCTCACTTGCGCATAGCGCAGCACAGTGCGCTCTGTCTCTAACCACCACATGATACGGTGATAAAAAATTAACATTATGTTTTTATGGGTGCGCCATATGTAACATATGGCATCGTGCACTATTATTACGTATTTTTAATCACTGTTTGAAAAAAAAAACCATTTTACAAACATACCCTACATACTTATTTTGTAACTGTCTTCTCCCATAGCATGATTTCAGGGTAAACAATTTAATTTATAGGGTTTATATTGCTAAATATAAACCTAAGACATCAACGAACGGGTTGACCTACATGATGGGATCCCAATCCATAACCGACCCCTTGCGTTTAAAAAAAAAAAAAAAAATAAATTATTACCTTCAGCAAATGGGGAGTCTGCAAGAGAGTCGGTTATCTGTATACATAGAAAATACTATGTAAAAAATTAAAATATGGCGTCCTTATTAGCTGCAGTGGCCTTATACAACATTAATTTACCAACTTTAAAATAGGCGTGGTATTTTGACTCTCTGTGGCAACTATCCTAAGGTAAATTCAGGGCTTTCAGTACTGGAGATTTTCAAGTTGCTTATGGCTGTTCTCGGCGTGGCAAGTGGGGCGATCGCCTGCTCCGTCTCGATATCTTGTGCAGATATTCCATCTCATTTCTGGTCACCTCTTCAGGTAGTGCATGGGCCTCTTATTCACTTCTGCGGTAATGGCATCCGGTTGCTTCTTCGCGTCATCGCCAGCGTTATTGCCGCCTTCTGGAACCCCTCGCGCTAATATTGGGCAGTTTGTGGCATTGCTGCGGCGTTTATGAATCAGCCTGTAACGCGGGCTGTTGGCCTTTTTTTCGGCGTATCTGGTGTATCTCCCACATTTCGGTTATGCAGAAAAATTCGCGATGCTGGTTGGTAATTCACCTCGATAAAGTTGATAGTTGGCACTGGGCTCATGTATTTGCGTTGATAGGTTAATCATCCCATCAAAAATGTGGCAGAGATCGGACATAAATCAAGTGTTTGCATTATTCAGGAAAACCAAAGTGGTTCTTTTGACCATTTTGAAAAATTATTTCCAGTATGACAAGTTCTCAATATGTATTCTGTTTATTATGCGTCGTGGAAACATAAATAAGGGCTTTTCGACAGGATATTATTTCTAATTAGTTGGAAGACATGACGCAATTGAAAATTACAAAGGTAGTCGGTATTCGTTTGTAAAAAAATATAATGATCAACCTCGGTTTCATTTTTTAGTTTTCATTAATAATATAATTAAAATAATGGGCGTATGGGAAAAATTATTATTACCTATATTTAATGTTCATAGGTTCTTGTAATAAAAATGGATAATAATTCTAAATAAAAATAATAAACAGTAATTAAGTTATGTAATGGCGATGATTATTGAAGATTAACTTGAGGGAAAAGCTTTTTTATGGAAATGTTTTGCAGGATCTAATTGGAGCGAATGTATGAGCTTTCTTTCCCTTACAATACAAAACCAAACCAATGATTCCAAGAACTAGATTTGTAAAGTCGGAAGAGTTTCAGGAAGGGTAGTCAATGAGACATATGGACTTTTAATAACAAAATGCCACCATAAAAAAAATAAAGAATAGAAAATATCTTCCTTTGATGACATCCAAAATTACATTTAATTATTATTTTTTTTATTTTGTACTTCTTTTAACCTCTCAATTATCAAGATAAATAGTTTATACGTAATATTTATTTGGAAGTTGAAATCCTAAAACCGAATTTGATATGAAGATGTAACGTGGGATATAAAGGTTATTGCCTAAAGGAATCGTCAAAAATGAACCAGACTTATGGGAGGACTATCTCAACAAGTATTCTTCAATTGTATTATTACTTGATATTTTGATTTTAGATCGGTGATTGCGACAACCAAAGGTATGATTAAATATCATTTTCGACATATTTTAACATAAAGAAGAAAATCGTTGTCCTTTAATGAGGTAGAAGAAAACAGTTGCAATCTCGGTTGGCGATAATTGTTATTATTACAACAGTACTGATTTCATTTGCCATTACCAGTTTATTTTAGATAATATTAATCCTTCTGGCAGTTTCTTGTACAAGAAGATATGGGATGATTGAATTGGTTTAGTATACAAGACGTGCTTCTGTATTGATATGGGGCAAGTTGTGATTCTAAAATCTCGTCTTGTTTTGACTTAACTAAATCCAACAAATTCTTGAAATGAATCTTTGTCTAGATACTGGTTTGTGCTGAAGGTCTCAAACTTGGAGGCAAAGTATATTATTCACTAATGATTGATCTGAAGGTATATACGCTTTCAATCACTACATGATTCTCAGTCGTGTGGCCATTGTTCTTTTGATTGTTAATTATGTGCTGTCTGCATTTTGATTCTCACTAATATATCAATTTAATTTCATTTCTCATTTTAAAGATGAAGGAACAGAAAACGTCCGTATTAGTAAACATTTTAAATGTCTAAAATGTAGTAATCATGGTGATGACAGTTGGCAAGAGACGATGATCTACTATGACGATTACTGGTAAGACGTTATTTCTATTTTACAGGAAGAAAAATGTCGTAATCGGACATGCAAATAATGAATATTAATTAATCAAGAGATTCAAATGACATGTTGGCACAACAGTAAGAATGTCTTCTTCTTCATGTATATATTATATAATAAAAATCAACATAATTTTATTCTATTGCATTCTACTGTTAAAATTATTTAAACTAAATATAAATATCCGTTTAATTCATATGAATATTTGTATTTATATATGAAGCTGGTGATTAATGATTTAAAGATAATCTTTAATGGTATATAGCAGGTGGATATCTAAAATACAAAATGAAAACGATCGTTAACAACCAAATTTTGATGCACACAATTATCTACCTATGGATGCAAAAGCTGGATTAATTAAATATGAAGCGCGTTTATGTCATGATGCGAAAATGGTATTTCTCATATATGCACGGTATTTGGCTGTCTTCTTATGAACCTTTTGGGAATTATCAAGATTTTAATATAAATTAGGTGCATTATGATATATGCTGCAGGCGCTATATGTCATATGGTGCATTTCAGATGATATTACTTTGAATCAATATTACAATTCTGATCTGGTGCCATTGCGATAATGTATGGGCAGATTTATATGATCGATGCTTATCGGTGCATTTATGTGCTTATATTCTTGCCGCAGAAATGAATAAATGAAGACATGGCACCTAAATTTTTGTATTTTTATGACCTAAGACAGGAATTGTCTAAAGACCTTGTAAACAGTTTTATCCTGAACCCTGTAAATATAAAGTCAAATCCCAAGACCAATTAGATGACACGGTAATTGTGTCACCAACACCAGGCCAGTGTTATTTCTTGTTACTATTAATGGCGGTGCATTCTTGTTGTAAAGTATATTTAGTACTATACAATTACAGTTAAAAGTTTACTTTTTGATAAACTGATGGCGCTTATCAACAGCAACAACATTGCTTATTTTTTTAGTTGTCTTTAGACTTCCAAATGAAAATATTAACCTCGTTTGAAGAAAGCAGATAATGGCAACAACGCGTGTTGTTGTTCTACTTACTAAACGTCTTTATGTATATGGACATACATACATGGCGTTCATTTGAAATTCTTAGCTTTAACTATGACTCACAATATGGTTAAGCAATTCACACTCAATTACAAATTATATTTATTATTGTTTAAGTCCAAATGGTGTATGTAGTCTTCGTTATATCTCTCTCTCTCTCTATATATATATATATATAATCATTGGATTTTCCCCATAAAACCATAATCAGCGAAGGCTCAAAATGCATGGGAATGCCATCACGATTATTATTTAGTATCCTATAAATTTATAGGATCCAGAATTGATATTTTATAAATTGCCATTTCATTATAAATGTACGATTATAAATAATTCAAAAATATTCCAAAAATAATAAATGAAAAGATGCAAGCTAGAAAAGGAGAAAAATAGAAAGAAGAAACACCCCAAAGGCAATATGAAGGAAGAAAAAATCACGTTCACTAGAACAGTCTAGTTGTCCAATCTATCTGAACAAAACGCAGTTGAACAATTTATTCTAATTGGTTAAAAATAAATTATCAACAGTTAAACTTATTTTATGGTGATACGTTGAAATAACGTCATTAAATATGATTTGTGAAGTTGGTATAATAAATGAAGAACAAGATGATTTGGAATTATATTTTAGAATTTGGTTTCGATTTTTATCATTACCTTTACTAAAAAAAATTAAAAATGTACTACGATTAATGAAATGGCAGGTAAAGACGAAAAACTTTTTTTGCAGAATTAGCAATCACTCATTTCAAATTGAAAGGTCTAATGTATTTTCCGTGGCGCGAAGGGATAAGATATAAAGGCATTTGGATTCTAAAGTTGGGGTCATTAACATTGAAGTCTCTTGGTATGACGGGTGTCGAACACGATTATCTATAAAGTCAAGACAAAAATACATTTGTCTGCATCTAAGATGCACGATACTTCTTGTCATGCCGCCAACTCTCAGCGACTATCTATCCTAAATTTCACTCAAACGTATCAGGTGGTTATTCTATTTATATCGCCAATACAAGACGGTATTATTGTGGAAGTTAAAGTGGATTGGTTTTAGTACTGATTATGTGTTTGATGAGTCATTTGGTTAAATTTTCTTAGGCGGCAGCCTATGAAGTATTATTACTCTTCTAAAATTTAACGTTTAGTTGGAAGTGCAGTATGTTGCCGGATAACTCATATCTAGTAACAAAATCCTTTAACGTTGTTCGTTTCTGTGATGAAGTATCAAGTTTGTACCATTATCTTGAGCTGATATTCAATAAATTGGTCCCTCAACGACGGACACCTTATTTTAACGCTATTGTTGTTGGGACGTTGGTGCCAAGTTTTAGGGAAAAGATTTGGAAGATTTCAAACATCCAGTCATGAGTGCTCCCTGTTCATTCAACATCAATGACCTGCAGTTCGGTATATCTGCAACCTGCTGACTTGTCTTACTACAAATTCTTTTCTGTTGTGCAGCCAAAAAAAGCAGTCGTTGTTTTCAGAACAACAGTACAAGAAGTTAACAACCTAGTCGTGGTTTTACCAGACATTTGGATCTAATATCGCTCTCATTTGAAGGGCTTTACCTTAATCCAACAGGTGAAAGTGAAGTTGACAATTAATTTTATGGTGTGGAATAAGTAAATAATGAAGTCGTGATGCTGGTTATTCCATTCCTGCTACATCCTAAAGCTGGTTCCCACCAGTTAAAATCGCGTATGCAGAAGTTAGTCAGAAGGTTGTAGTAACTGGAAGTGTTTTTATATCAATATGGATAATGCCGCGATATACAAACCTACGTGCAAAAGGCTGTTCCGGCGCCGCATGAGACACTGGGAGAAGTATAAAAGTTGGATTTTCGGCCAGGAACTAAGAACATGGTTATTGCGTTCGGTATATGCCCAGCAGGAAGATATCGCCATCAACAATCATTAATACTGATGCAGGACTCCTTTGTTCATGCGCTGCGTTTGTTTGTGGGTATCATTCCGGTCGGTGGTGATAAAGTCAGGCAGCAATGGTTTCGTCTAAAACAACAAATCGCGTCATTGCTGTCATGACAACAGGTCAAAATTCTGCGTTGATTCTTCCGCATTGTTGCGTTCGCGAAGTGTTTGATTTATTGGTGCAGTTCTAAGTTTATATTATTTTGATGGCGTGATTCATTCTGTGAAAATTATGTTGGCTCTAACTGCATTAATTGTCTTGACTTAAATTGATGAAAAGGCTGGAAATTTCTCTCGTTTGTTAATTTTTGAATCCAACAGTAATCTACCATTTGGTGATTGAACTAAGGTTGTAGGAGGTCAACAAGATCATGAGGACTATCAATATCTGGTATTTGTTCATTGCTGCCCTGAAACCTGGTCAATTTTTATTGCAGTTAACTACCTAATTTCAGAACACTCAAGTCATTACTGAATTATGAAGATGAATCTGTACAGATGATTACTTTGTATACTTAAAAGTATGATTTTTAGAATACGGAAATCTCAAGTGGTCTTTTGTTTTAATGGTGAGCCGGGAGAGTAGGGAGGGTTGATGGAGATCACAAGAGATAAGTTTACCACAATTTACTTGGTCATACGTTTGCTGGCATCATCCAGAAAGGGTGGAGAATAAATCAACTCCATATAGCTACACATGCAAGAGTGAAGGTTTATGATAAATTGGTATGAGCAGCTAAGTGAAACATGGTGCGCCAACTCAAATACAATACGCTCCTAAATGGGACTCTGAATAAGGAAAATGGGTGAACTGGCATGGGGGAGCTGGAAGTGGTCAATCTCTGCTGGAAGTAATCATAAAGTTGGTAATTTCAAAGGCAGAATCCTTGGACAGCAGATCACATTAGAGAAAGGAAGACAGGCATGAGGCCCTTCTGTGTCAGGATTCTCTCAGTTCTCCTCTTGGTGGCCAGAGCCATATTTTTCATCTTGTGGAACTGGTGACAAATCTTGGCCCCTTTGTATCTCTTTCCTGCAAGGAAAGGAATATTTGTAGTTGGCTGTAGATAAGGAGGAAATGGGTATCAGGCAGACTTTTCCCAACTAAGTACATGATGCAATTTGGTGGTTCAGGCAACATGTTGCTTGGCTGGAAAGGCGTCCGTAAGGAGATGAATATTCTGGAACAGTCTCTATCAATCACTGATTTCAGCCTGTGTGGGATCATCTCAGGAACATTGTCATGCGAATAATCTGGTGCTACAGAATATGGAAAATCTCTCATGGCATTCATTTCCTTCATGAACCTCAAGTGCAGAGTATTAACAGTGCATTTAATCTCACGACCAATCAATTTCTTCCTACAGCAAGTGCAGTCATTCTGAGGTTAAGTGTGGGATTAGACAGTCAAACATCTAAGAACATGGAAAATAGAGAAGACATTTTTTCAACAAGCATTCAATGCTCATCACAGAAGTCCTCTCATATTTAATAAAATCAGGCAGGAGGCAGAAGTCATTCAGGCAGCAATGGAATCCAACAGGCAGAAGAAGAAGTGGAAACAAGATGCAGTAAATGTGAGGAAAAGAGGAAAAAGTATGAAGCAACATTTATCCCTTTGGATATTTGCTCTCTTCCCTTCATCCCCTCTGACTGCTCAGCCTTTCAGCCTGGCAAATTGATACTTGAAACATTCGCCAAAGCCATGAAGATACATTATCATGAATGACAAAAAACAAGAAAATTATTCTTGAAATTAAATAAAGGTAAAATAATGCTACAAATAAATTCTGAAGGAAACAAATGAAAATGCTAAAGATTGATAAAGGTAAAGTGAAAACTTCAATTTTGTAACCCCTATTGGCAGAAAAATAAATTATTTGGACCAACATATTAAGTCCTTGAATGAAATATGACATTATTCAAATTATATTTGAGTAGAAGGATCATTGAATGGGCTAAATGATACCACATAAAAAGCTAATAGGGAACTTGTAGGGATACTAGAATGGAAAATAATATTATCAAAATTTTAAATTCCAATAACAGTTTTAGGTAAAACACATGAAACCATGAAGACAAACAAAACATTTAGAAGTCAAGAGAATTACTCTCAAAGATTTAGTGCATTTAGAGGAAAAATTTTACTATTTAAAGTAAGTCTACATATTTTTATGGTTCAGACCATGAATAGAAGATTACCTATTTTCCAAACAATGGCTACATGATACAACAAGGATATATTTGAAAAGACGAAGATTTCCAAAACACAATGGAACGAGTTAAGATCAACTGAAAATTTACAATGATGATTTGTTCTTCTGAAGACAAATATTTTCATACAAAGAGCGCTAACAAATTCAGGAGAACATACCAAATCATCTAAAAAAATGATTAAAATTAAATTCACAACAATGCAGTAATGGAAAAATTTGTGATTACTGAAAATTAATCATTATTTTATGTTTTCATTCATCTAACAAGTGAAGATGATGATTTTAAGTCCAAGAGCACTTAATGAAGCATAAACATGTCGGCATCGAATCATCATCTACACTTTTAACAACCTGATTATCGATAAAATACTTAGCGATCTTAGAACAAGAACATATTCTAATTGAATTACTTTGCATTATCTACTACTGCGATTATTGATGTTATCCTATTCAGTATTATGAGTTATTAGGTGAAGTCAACAAGATTAGTTGATAAAGACATTTATCGCCATGAGTTAAACCTCATATTATTAAAACATGACTTTAGACTTTATGACATTTTAGGTGGACTTTTATCGATATGGGCTCATTTTTAATATTAAATATTTTCAAATGAATTTTAACGCTTGTAAAAAATGTGACTTACTATTATTTCTTCCCGATTGCATCATTTATTTCAATTATTATGGAAGATCTAGTGAATGAAGATTTAACTGATGGTACAATTAGGATATATTTTAGCGCAATCATTTTATTAAAACCAATTAGTATATTCAACAAAACAATTGTATTTGCTGATCTTTATTTAATATCATGATTCGTGCATTTCTTAAAAATATCAGGTATTATTTCAATTATCTTGTACAATTTTAATGAAAATTTGATTTATTATTATTCATTATGATCCTGTACGTTGAATGCAATTTAAAACATTATAATCAACAATGATATTCAAAACAACTATAATAATGAAATAGCTAATATCTGAAATCATTAAAGAAATATAAATTAGAGGAGATAAAACACCTGATCCCTTGAGGACTTGAATCCCAGACAAATTGTTGATGTTATTTATTTTTATGATTATTAACGCCATTATTAGGTATAGAACTGAAAACATGGAAATATACTAGGTTATGCTTGGCAATTATTTATTGAATATTATTGGATTAAAACACCAATTGAAGTATTAGTTGATTTTATTTTGATGTTTACCATTATGTTTTTACTGTTTGGTCGTTTTATTAGGTAGTCTCTGCTGGTCCATCTGAATCCAATTCTCCTGCTAAGTGATTTGATCTTGAAATGCTGGAAAATGAAACGATAATTATTAGCGATCTCGTCAAGTTCTCACTGAAAGGCATACTTTAGAAATTCGTTGGTTACTAAAGGACGTGGGTATATAGCTCTATGATTAAATATGATTCGACAATAACGATATCAGCGCGGCAAAGTCGGTGGAAAACTGCAACAATCATTCAGCTTTGTGGTTTGGCCATCAGGTTTCAAAAAACGAAGGTTACCGCTATCGCGCTGATGCTATCGTCAGCAGTTGGCACCAGTATGCGCAACTGTTATCTCTATTGCGTATGCTGGAAGATTGATGGTTATTTTGTGGCTGCCATCCTGCCCTGTTGTTCTTTCTCTGGCGGTATGGCTACGCGTCTGTGCCATCCTGCTATTATTATTAACATTTCTTATTATGATGGCTGGCTGGATGCTGCCTGTTCTGGTGTTTTTTTTTAGTTCTACATGGAAGTTATCATCAAAGATTGTCGGTGGTTGATTATGCCGCTGCAAAACATATGTGGTAAGTATTGTTGTTGGCTGATATTCAGGCCTGAATGGCGTGCTGGATCAGGGGAATGTTAGAAGCTCCAGGTTTAGTGGAAGTTAGAAATGGTTTGAATCTGCCACCGTAACGAGCTTATCAGCCCGACATCCACGACGTGGTATTTAATGGGTATGATTTGCATTATTCATCATGGCGCCGCGATATGAGCATTCAGAGGGACTCCGGTGCAAGTATGGAATTACACTATGTTCGTGATTTATTATTTCTCATGCAAACACCTCTAAGGTTCCATTCGTTCAAATTCATATGTTCTTGAAAATTACTCTCGATTAGGGAAGAACTGTTGTGGAAATTGCGAGGGATCTCGTCGATAAAGTATACTGTGAAGAACAGATGAGGCGGAAGGTCACCTGAAGAGCAACTAAATTCCACGCTCCGTTGAAATGGTTAACTGGTTGGTTATACTCCCAATTATGAAGGATTGAAGACTCCAATTGAACAATACTGGAAAACTATTGTTGTGGCATAAATCAGAATCCAGAAGCATATATGAAGAAGTAAAGGATATGATGGAATTGACTCATTAAATTCATAATATGATGGGGATTGAAGGTGGTCAGGCGGGCGGGAGTGTTCGTTTGATGGAGATTAACAATCACAACTCTCCATACAACATTCTAAAACAAGAATATTCATCGCCCAGGCGGTTGAATCTGAAGAACTACAACAATGATTTAAATAAAGGTTGATGATGACTATCGTTCAACAGTTCAAACATAACATGAACAATACATTCTGGTCCAAAAGGTTTGCGGAAAATGTAAAAAAAGTTTGACAATGCTCAACAGTCATTCAAGAAAAGTGAAGTTGAAAACGTACGAAGATGTCTTATGGAAAGTCAATGCTGCAATTTACATACAAGTGATATCACCAAACACAATGAAACCAAATGATTTACTAGAAACAACCAAACGGAAAAGCTGGTGGCTAAATGTATGGAAGTTCTTTCATTAACGTCAAAAGTGACTTGCATTGTCAATCATTATCTAGTAGATTACGTGTAGGTGCTGTATAAATATAATGATCGCGTTATGATTTCAACGACAGTCATTCTGAATATTTAGTGAAAATTGATGAACTAGAAAAAGGTATATTTATATCAAGTGCAAATAGTAAAGATTCACATTATGTGGATTTTATTTTATCCACCTGCACCAATCATATGCCAAAAATTTCCTGTGGAGAAACAGCTTGTAATTACTATACCTTACAAATATTTGCCTCATTTTGATTCTAGCAAGTTAAGATGTCTAGGTCTTATCAAAGATCTTTGTGTCACTTTGGCTAGGATACCTGACAAAAGTCTAGTGATGGATATGGTAAGCCATTTGATAACTCTAGAAGTAGAGGCATGCTTTTATCTAGCCTCATGGAAAAATTTAGGACGACAATTGAATGCCATTATATATATATTATTTGTCAAAAAAGTTCTATGAAATATAATGGAAACATGGCGTGTTCATGCAACATTCATACCTTCATTACCACCAAATAATTATTAATTGCTGCTGATGGGGGCGGTAGTCCAGCAACAACCTTTAACGCGCTGCGTCGTCTTGTGGCGTGGCAACCGATAAAAATTCTTCAATACGCCAGGTTGAAATGAGCCTCTGAATATAGTTCGACGAATATTGCCTTTAACGACTCAATGGTGGTGGAGTTACAGCAAAGGGATGTCGGCATCACTCTCTCAATATTCAATTACCGTGAATATGAAAAATGGTCTGCGCTGGGATTGTTCAATATTGGCGGAAGGTTACATTGCTGATGATTTTGAATTGGGCGGCGCTGGATGACCAAAGGATAACCTTCTGGTATTCAGGTTGAGCATAAAGTACGCGTTTAGTGGCGAATTGCGTTTCAGCATTCTCTAAATCAAAAATATACCGCTGGCGGTTGCATTTCTTTCACGCGTGCGCGGCATGTTCTCACCCAAATGAACATTTTATGGGATAAACTACGCATTCATGTGCAGATGGCAGCGGATTTCTTTGAAACATTGATGACATCGCCGATTAAGTTCTGCAATCAAGATGGGTTGAGGATAAATCTGGGCGGTTGAAATCCAGTCCTCTGCCTGGTGGTATGAACATCGCGTTAATTATTAACATAACCGTCTGAAATGTTCTGATAAACCGTATGCAGCAAATAAATAACGAAGATTGAAGCAACGAAGGATGAAGTCTTCATTCCGGTCATTTACCTATATCGGTGATGCTCAGGCGACTTATTTGATTTCATGGAACAAATAAGGAAACGGAGATGAATAATGAGGATAAGCGTGGAAATCGCCTGTGCAGTAACGAAATGATAAAAATATCGCGTCCTTTCGTTGAAACCATTGTAGCAATGCTGGGAACATGGTGTATTATTTTAGTCTGTGGAACTAAAGATGGAAGCTAAGCATCAAGCGCGACATGAAATTCCAATCAAAAGTCTTGCTTTACATAAGATAAATCTTGTCTTAATACCTTTGGTTGAGAAAGAATCAGAAATGCTTAACAGAGGGAAAAAGTAAATGGACCACTTAGATATTCTGAAAGTAGTGTATACATTATTTGGAAAATAAGATAAATGGAACTTATTTGACATGAAATCCATTGAAATATCACCAAGATTGTATCTCTTGCATCTTGATTGCAGAGGTAGTAAATAAACGGTTATATTAATTCAGTTTTTGGATTAATCATTACAAATTATGGTGATCGAATAAATAACACTTTTACTCCTTGGGGAACTTTCCTTCATATGTGAAAATTCCCTTTCGATTAATGAATGTTGAGAACGTTGATACTTTTCAAAGAGCCATGGAAATTGTTTTTGCAGATAGAAATTAGCCATTCATGCGAATTATCTTGATGACATTACATTATATTCAAAAATTTGATGAGAACACTTTTGACACATCTAAAAAGTTTTCAAAAATGTATAAGGTTGGAATTTCTAATCCCAAGGAGACATTGTTTGAGTCTTGAAGAAGGAAAGTTGTTGGGTCACACTATTTCTGAAAGAATGAATTAGAATTGATCCCAATAGAATTGATGGTATACTTAATTGACATCTAGGAATCTCAAAGAACTATAAACTTTTTATTGGCTGAATCTAATTTTTAGAGGATATTTATCTTAAAATCTTATAAAGACGTTTGAAAATCATTCTCATGCTTAAAAAAATTTGAAAATTAAATGGAACATTGAAGTTAAGAAATATTTTGATCTAGGTGTAACATTGACAAGCGAAGTCCTAATCGGCTTAGGATTTTACCAAAAATTTTATAGTTTTCTTTGCCCACTTGAACATATTATTTTTGTTGTTTTATTGCAGAAAAATAGTGAAGGACATGAGCAGCCAATAGAGATTTTTTAGTAAAGACTTGATCATCTTGAGAGTACAACATCATGGAAAAACAAGATTTTTCTAGGTTAGAGCATTAAATAGATTTCCAAGTTGTTTCACCTTTATCCCCACTTTTTATGTGTGCTTATGCTAATGCGGTAAGTCAAAGACATTTTAACATGGAATGAGTCTGATGGAAGAAGAGGCAAATGGATTAATGTTATTTTGGAATATGATTTGGAAATCAAACTAAAGAATTAATCAAAGGACAAGGATTAGCCAAATTGATGATTGAATCAAATTTTCATGCACTAGACATCAACATGGTTTATTCATTGGAGGATCAAGAGGAAGCTGGAGACTCCACAAATTGATGAAGCATTCCTAAATTCTCCTTGTTGTAGATATGTTATATGTTTTATTTCTTGAATGCTCCTGTGTTTTATATAAAACTAAAAAGCTAGATTCCTAGAATTGAAAGTTGTCAAATTCAACATTGCGGAAAATATATTATATTTGGAAAGATCTTAGGTGGTATTTTACTCAGAATTTTGCTAAAGGATGATAGAGATAGATTCATGTAGAAATTCCATGAAGGTATTAGTGCGTGCTATTTGTTGGAAAACCACTTGCCAAATAGATCTATGAGCTAGTTTTCTCTTGCTTTCTGCTACGACATCCATAAGATGAGTAACTACTTGCCACAAGTGCCAAATTTTTGAATGAAAAAAAGAAAATTGTTTCCCTTGCCCTAAAACCCATTTGTTTTGAGAGTCCTTTCAACAATTTGGTTTATATTTCATTAGATCAGTCCTTTATATTCTTCCTAGCATAAATGGATTCATACTTCCACATACTACCTTACCAAATGGATAGAAGCCACTCCTTCCTAGATATTACATTGATTAGGTCCATTATTAAATTCCTTGAAACCAACATCCTTTCTAGGTTGCAGTTGTCCTAAAACTTCTCATCACGATAATGGTCTGACCTTCAAGTCCACGAAAATGGTTTATTTTTTTTTCATAGATATCACATAATTTTGGGACATTGAACAACCTATTACCCCAGGGTAATGGATTGGATGAATCCTCAAAGACAAAATTATGGTAAAAATCATCAAAAATATTTGGAAGATAACAAAAAATCATGGAATAACAAGTTGGTCAATGCACTTTGGGTACAGTAGACTCACTACCAAAAATCATGTGGCATGTCTCCCATGCCAATTGGTTTATGGAATGGATGCGGTTTTTCCTTCATCTTTAGGAGTTCCATTCATGAAAGATCATTCAAGAAATTAATTTGAACCAAATGATGTACGAGGAGAAGGATAATCAAACTATTCGGTTGCGGTAGTACGGAGGAAGTTTATAACAAAACTCAAAGTGATTCAGAGAATATCAAAGAATATTTTTTTTGATAAAAGAATAAATGTTCATAGTTTTGAAAATCTAGGAGACAAAGTTTTTGAAATGGGATTCTAAAAAAGAGAAGACAAAAATTAGAATGGAAAATTTGAAAATGTTGGCAAGGGCCATACATCATTGATGCTTTTAGAGGAAACAATGCATATTTTCTTAAAAGTTTGGATGGGCTGACGAAGATACCAGAGGTCTTGTCAATGGCAGGATCTTGAAAAAGATTATTTCTTTTGAGAATGAGTTGATATTTTATCATTGAAAATACCCACCCAGTTTTACAATTTTGTGATTTGTATAATTCATTAACTAAGGTTGGAAGCACATGGAAGGCTAAGCCTAGTTTATGAGCTATCATACTCATGAGGAGAAAAAAGAACTCGGATGAATATTTTACGGAAAATGGAGCAACGAAGGCTACGGTGTTAGGTTATTGACATTTCACAGAGAAGTGCCATCCCTAGGCTGAACCAACGGTAGTGTCTAACAAATTATAGAATCTCAATTAATAGAGTATTTTATAAGTTGCAATTTCATATTAGTGGAGTTATACAATATTCAAAAGATTTCCAAAAAAAATATCAAAAATAAAAGAAAAAAAGAAATTAAATGAAAAAAGAAAAAGGAAAGAAAAATAAATAAAAACACCAAAATAGTAATATTGAAAGTGTTACAAATCAAAATGCCACTATTGATTGAATTACTTTTTCCCATCATACGGTTTAAGCATGATTGAACAATTTTAAATTTCTATTGATAGGTTAGAAATAAATAATTGCCAAAAATTCAAACTTGGCAAATCGATAGTTAGTTGAAAAATCAAATTGACTCAACGGTTACAAAGTCAATTAATGGAAGGAATCAAGGATATATGTGGTTAGAATTTTAAATAAAATTTATTTGGGTTTGCAAGCCTAAATGCTCCACAAAAAAGAATAAAAAAGTGTTAGATTAGTGAAATGGCTAGGAAGAATGAAAAAGAAAGAAAAAATGGTGGAGATAAATCCTGCTCACAACCTCCAATCAAAGAGTATAATGTACTTTCATCTTATGAAGAGGAAAAAATAAAAAAACATTGGATATCTAAAGCTGAGAATTAATGTTTTATTGAAGATAATTGACATATTATATGTCATACATATTATCCTTAAGTCCACGAAACTATGCCCACTCTTCATTTAGTCCACTCACTGACCCCACCATCCACTCAAGTCACATCCTTTGCTTAACCTCTCACCATCTCCCATCCCTCCTCCACTCCTCCATCTCATTCGATGGTGCAAGATCTTTTCGGCCCCTAATGCATGACGTTCCGCCATGGAGGAAGGGGGGGTCAAATGGATGGTTTCCAAACCTGCGGCCCCGCCACTAGGTGTCGCGCGGTAGTCATTTGACACCTGCCTCCCTCTACTTACCGCTTACCGGCCTACACCCCCTATGAAATGTTGTTTCCCACTATTCAACCGCTCCATAGCATTGCGTCTCACTTCGTACTGTTTAGCCATGGTATCCCCCTTGTCCTGCATCCAGTGCTACACTCTCTTACCATAAGCCCGTTAGACATTTAATGGATTAGGTAGCTACACAACAAGCTCGTGCCATGTCAATGGTAACCCAATCACTCTGAAAATCAATTCCCACTACTTTGTTTCAAGTTTTACTGCCTTGCTCCCATATTATTATTGTTGCGGGTGATCGATTTTTAAAATTTTTTAGGACCAAGGGCTTGTGAGAATATTTCAACTATCTCTGAAATCAACAGTTCCCTTTGTAGTTATTTTCCTCATGGGTCCCCTCACAGGATTCTAGCACAACTCACTGTTTACTTTCCATCTTCTTCTAAATCCCATTATTTTGTGCATGCGTAATAAATACAGTCAGTTCATTTTTTCAAAGTCTGGTAATACCTCCAAGAAGGATCAACTCCTTTTTAATCCAATGTTTTACCCTCAAGTAGACTCGGATGATGTGGATTTGGATGAAAAAAGACTTCAAAATGCATGAGACGAGTCGAGTTTGACATTTTCATTGTCTATTGTTGGCTAGAGGATAAGTTAGTGACAGGTATGATGTGGGGTTGGCAGGAGACTAAATTTACCTATTACATCTTCCCAAAAACCCACTTTGTTGCCACGAATTTGTGAGGAAATGTCATGCATATTATGATATTAATCGTAGAGTTGTAGTAGCCCCACGGAGTAGTCCTTTTTACTATTAGTAGTATAAATCCTTGTACAAATGATGCAAGCCCTAGTACTAAGGAAACCATTCCATTTTACGTATAGAGCCCTCAAAGCAATATATCAAAAGTTTGGTTTTCTTCTAGTAGAGCCAAAACACTTTGATTAGTTATTATTATAGATGCTCCATTACTTGACAAAATCCTCCATATCTAGTATCTACTTTCCACGATAGGACTGACACATTGTAATTGTCCTCTCATACTTTTTCGGGTATCATTTAGATCATTGAATGGGTAATGCATGATAGGTTCTTGTCCATTATTTCTCTGATCCAGGAGCCTTCCATCATTTTTAACTTCATTAAATTCTTAGTTGACGCTATCACACAAAAAATTTGTAAGAAGTTCCACAGAGGAAGTGTTTTAAATACACTTCGATTTTGGTCTACATTTATATATTTTTATTATGATTGATTCACAATGAAGAAAATTAATGGTGACTCCTAGCCCCAATGAATATTTTTGAATGAGTGCACAGTATGGAAAAAGGAACATAAATACTACACACAAAAGGTTTGATGGTGGGCATTTGTGCATCGATAATGAATATACTCGGTAGTACGGTAAGACAAGTTAATGAGAGATTAAGAATATCATGCAATTATCGGATCCAAATTTCAAAGGCTTGAGGTGCAGTACTTATACCCGAGAACTACCCACAAAGATTAGAGTTTTATAGGTGTTATTTGACACTACAAGCTTCCAAAAGTTCCTCCCCATAGAGATATTTTCACCAGGTATCGATAGGATGATCAATGAAGAATGAGGTACACTTTGTTATTTTCCAAAAAGAAGTCCTGGAGTTTAGAATCAAGTCTCAGGTGGTCTTTTATTTTACATGACCAGTGAAATAAAGTAGAGGAGGATGATAGAATGTTGGGGAATGAGTTTACACCACTGGTCTTGTGACCCCGTGGGCATCATCTGACGAAAGGTTGGAGAATAAATCAGCTCATATGTTACCACGTTTTGAAATTGAGACGGTTATGAACTAAGAAAGAATGGGTAGCAAATACATTGCAAGAGAGTAGAAGCAAAGGTGAATTCAACCTAAAGCATACACAGCCCTACTCTGAAGAAAAGTAGACTACATAGATAAGGGAAAATAACCATATAAAGAGACAACAGAAAAGAGAGGTTGAGAGATGGTAGTCTACTATGGAAATTGTTATATGACGAGAGAATTCAAAATGAAGTACAAAAAATAAGAAAGTATCCATGGACATAGATCAAAATAGGGAAGCATTTATGAGAAATAGTTATATACATCATGGATTCTCCTATTTCTTCTCCGACGGGTAGCCAAACAATATTTTCTGCATCTTCAGCCACGATTCCATTTTCAGCGTGAATCTACAAACACCTACATCTATTGCTACTATAGGGAAAAATGAGGAAAATATTTATGATAACGAAATTAAGAGGAGAAATGAGGTATTAAATACGGACACATTTACAGCAGTTTGGATGTAGAACAATAGTTCATAGAGAAGCGAGGCTTTTATGGAACTGACTTAGAAAGGTGAATGGGAATGGCCTTCTTGGAGAAACCATATCTACGGAAAATACAATTCCACCTAAAGATTTCAAACATACAACCTTTGAGTTCAGTGTCAAAGACATACATCGATAGACCAGATGGAGATGCTACAGCGATCCTAACGAAATGACCTCTCACATGACAAGAAGTTCCATGAGCCTATCAAAATAGCAATTGTCAACAGGTTAACATTCAATCTCGGCTTAAAATGGAGAAAGATTTATTCCTGGACAAAGATACTAGAATCAAGTCCTTACGGAAGTTATTTGTGAATATTATAAATTATCCAACGGAAATGTAGAAGGAGTGGAAGAGGTCTTAAAGAAGAATATATGACATAGAAATACAGAAAACAACTTAAAATTTTAGCTGCAAAAGATCCTCTCACAAAGGACACAGAGGAGAGATGAAACTATAAAAATAGAGATGAAATTTATAATTGAGAAGTCAACACAGCTGAAGAAAATGAAACAGATGGAGAAATTAGTGCGGGGAAAAGGAAAAACGGCAAAAATGGCCATTGTTCCTTTGGATGTTGTTCTATTAAACCATCCCTACAACTACTCCAACAACTACAAGCACAATGGGTGGTGCACAACAACTAGCTAAATCCATGGAGAAATTTGACCATACAATTAGAAAAGGAAATGGCTTAGAAGTGAAATCAACACGAGTATGCGAAAACGAGGGTGGGCAGTACTTATGAAATAAAGATACGAAAAGGGCTCAGCGATTGAAAGATTGATAAAGGCGAGAGGTTAATCTTTGATTCATTGAGACCATTTGGCCAAGGAAATTTTTTATTTGGACAGTATGTGGAATCATGAGTAAAATACTGTGTCTATTCAAATCATATTTGAATAGAAGGATCTGATTGGACGAGGAGTAAATGATGCTGAGAAAAAGCTAACAGGGGAGCTTACTGGGATGCCGAGAGACAACAAATAATACTATCACTATTTTAACTGAAGCAGTTTTGAATTGGAAGCACTTTAGATGAAGTACAAAACAACAACCGATACAGAAGTCAAGAGGTGCTCAACAAAAAAGTGGTCACACATCTAGAGGAAAAAGTGCCATAATTTAGAAATTGGGTAGCATATTTTTTACAAAATCGAACCATTGACCCGAAGGAGGTTACCCTCATATTTGTGATCAATGATAAGCTCATGACCAGGCAAGATTATGTGAAGAAGTTGAAATATATTCCAAATACACAGTAAGTTTACGAAGTTAAAGGATCAATGATTGGAAGAGCTTTCACAAAGCTATGGATAATGATTTTTTTCATAGCATGAAATCAAACATATTTTCGACAAACAGGTCCAACTTTCATGAAATTCACGGATGATATATACGAGAAGGTGATTAGAATCAAGATCCAAAATGTGTGGAAAAATTGTGTGATTACCAAGAAGAGGGTGACGATCAGTACCATCAACAAATCGGGCAACTCGGTGAATCGGTCGATTGCAACGATTAGTGTATCGATTCGGCATATCGACGCCAGATCTTGTCTAATCTCGGCCCCAACAAATATTAAATAAAAAAGCATCGTTCTTTTCTAGAATACGTTATGCTCTGAGTGGTCACTCGTGTCCCTTTGTGTGGTCACACTAATCAATTTTTTATTATTAGTATAATTAATAATGGAGTTCCCATGTAGATACGACAATCCTTTGTACCGAATTCGTTAAATACGCATATTTATAATATCAAGGGTTGGACCCTAGATTGTAAGAGGTACCTATTTTGAGCTTTATATTTTGGAAATTTTGGAGCATAAATATTAAAAATATAATTTTAAATTCTTGAGCTATTTTGTCTGATATATTTTTTTCACGTGTTTTAATGTTTTTCACATTTTTATTTCTTTAGGTGCATCATTGAATTCTAATTGTAAAACAAAATATGAAGATTGATATTTGTTGATAGAGCACCTTAATTAGCTGTGTTCTATGATAACAAATACTTTGTTGAGAGTATGACAAATAGTTCTTAATTGCTTTTTAACTTGCACAGCAAAATCACTTTTCCTTCATCTCATGATTCATTTTGTTTAAAATGTCTAGTAAGCATAGTTAGGTTGCCTTGTAAATTCTCTTGAAAATTTGATGTAACAGCCAGTATGTTATGACTCCATAATGATAGGTGGTTTAAAAAGTCTCTAATCCTAACAAGACAATCAATCAAAAAGCAACCCCTACAATCATTAAAGCTGCTTCTAATAACCTAAAATAATTAATAAAGCTAAATCTAAAATATGAGTCCTCTATGAGTCTAGGAGAGGGCTATATCCTAGGCTTCAAAGTGGTTTGATCTGTTACTGTGATTATTCTCGCCAATCTTAAAATTATAGAATGACAACACAATGCACACCTAATTGACTAGGAGGCATAAGAATATATATATTTAATAGTCAATTTTGTTGGTCAGTGATATGTAACTAATTTAGACTTTTAATAAAATTTGGGTTGTGAAATTTGTTGAAACTATATTTAAAATGTAAATTAAATCTATATTTGTTCATTTCATTTTTTTTTTTAATTTTTTTCTCTCTCTTCGTTTCTTGAGTATGAAACCTCCAAGCTTCATTTCTCGTATGTATGTCGTTCTCATTTAATTTCTGCGTTTCTTGTTATATGCTACATGACCTAAGAAAAGATCTAGAGGTATCTCCACTATGATATAAAACATTTTCCCAGGAACTACATTTATTTGGTTCTTCTCCATCTCTTAAATTGTATGGACAATCAAGGAGAGGCTGTGAGGAGAAACTGAAATTGTAATTAAGCACTATGTCATTGAAGTTCTATCAAGATTCGAAATCAAGCATTGTCTATGCTTTCGGTGGGGTCGATATCATTCATCCAAGGGGGTAATCATGCCACCATTATATATTTCTCTACCAATTTAGTTTATTCATCATTTGTACACATTTTCTTTCCAATGTGAATATCTCTATAATTGAGTTGGAGAATGGAATTTCTCATCTCATGGATGAAAAGTGTAGCACTATTCTAAACTAGTAATTAATTTTGGGTGTTTGAAACAAAACATCAAGGAAGAGGGATGTATGCTCTGTTTTCACATGTGATTTCATTTTCTCATCATTTTATTTTTTGTTCTTTGCGAGGTTAGAGAATTCTTACCATTGCATTTTACAATATTTTCACCTTCACATGTAGTTTCAGAAGCCCTCCATCTACCAAATTATCTCTCTTATCTTTTCTCTAGGAAGATCGTTATACCTTGAAGTATTCATCAGTGGAAACCTGTTTTGCATAATTTTATGTCTTTAAGATTTCTGAGTCTAAAGAAATATCTTAACTTTGAGGAGGGTTTACAAGGTCCCTCTTAGTTGTCCTTTAATACTTCCTTTTAGAATGCCTTCATAGGTGCTTGTATACGCTTAAAAACAAGCCTTGATCTCGGGAAGGTAGACTTCCAAAATTTTTGCTTTGAAGTGGGCTGAGGCTGATGACATAGAGAGATGGTAATGAGTTTGATTACTTTTTTGCCTCTCACACATATTCTAGTGCACTTTTATGGTTTCGGAAGCATTTTTTTTTTTTTTGTACGATGGTAGAGTTTTTGTTTTTCAATGTAATCTCAGGTACTTACTACAATAAGAATAATCATGTAGCTCTTACTTATATATGATTATTGGGCCAGTGGGGAAATAAGAATGGATTTATGTACAGAATTTTGTTCTCAAATATAATCTCAGTGCACCACAATAAAGACATCCATGTGGCTCTTCTTGATATACTGGTATGGTGTTGATGAAGCCAAAATGGGTTTATGTATGTTTTGGTTTTTTTTCATGGTTGTCTCATTATCAGGTGGTATGATGCATTTCTGATTTTGCTATGTTTTCCATATATTTAAGATTAATTAAAGGTTCCTAAAGTGAAAAAGTCATGACAAAATGTAAAAAATCTTAGATCCTTCATGTTTTGATTTTTTGAATTCAGTTTTGGTTTTGTGATTTTATGTAGTAGATTGAATGCAGGAAGTTTGATTTGAACTTATCTCGGTAAAACATCAAATAAAAAATCACTAAATTATCTTTTATATTCTTTTATCAAGTTGTGTGAAATTTTGTAGATGGATTGGGTTCATCAGCAGAAGTAAATATTTACTTCTTAGGTTGCTCTAGATTGAATTGTAAGAATGAGGGTGTTATTCACTTGTATTAGTTAGATATCAACATTTTTGATTTGGATTTTGGTGTTTTTGCATTGGTTACATGTTTGCACATTTGACTATACTTGGTTAATATTTTTTGTGTGGATTTTGGTTAAGTATGTTTTTTGTTTCGTAATAAAGGTTTTGTAAAGAAGATTCTAGTTTTGGAATATTTGCGAGTTTCGTTTACTACTTGAGACTACATACTCGGTTCATCTACGCTAGGTTTTATAAAATCACTTTCATGTCCCAAATAAATGACTTTCTAAAATCAAATCATCATTTTTGCAATTTTGGTGTGGATAAATATTTTTGGCATATAAAACTTGGGAAAGGTGGGTTATGAGGCTCCACTTAATTTTTGGAGAAAACGAGAGAAAGAAGAATTAAAGTTGTAGTGGGATGTGGGGCCACCCAAAAAGAGATTTGAACCCCTTAGGAAAATCCAAACCAAAGGGAAAAGGGAAATGATTCTAACTGCGGGGGACACAAGAGGAAGGAAATAATGTAAATAGGGAGGCTGTTTGACATCTTTAGCCATTTTATTTCAAAAAATAGAGTTTTCTTGAGTTTCTTAGCGAAGTCAATAATCTTGCTTAGCGCAGAGAATTTCTGACGAAATTCAAATCTTTCACAGCTGAACTTGAATGTCACCTAGGGAGGAATTTGAAGTTGATTCCAGTTATTTGAGGAGTCATTTTGTGGTGATTATTCAGATAGTGTTAGTTTCCTCAAGGATGCGGGGGATATTTCCTAAGTGTGGAGCTAGGATAGCAAATGAACACACAGGAGAATTTGAAAATTCTCCTCGAAACTGAAAAAGATTTTTCCTTGGATATTTGTAGGCCAAGTACCATTATTTTGGAAGTTTGAATTTTCTTTTACGGCGTGCATGAGGGTCTACAACTTCCTTTTTGCGTGGTATTAGAGAACTTCCGGGGGTTGGGTAAGGAGAAATAAGGAGGATTGGAGTGGCTTTTGTGGGGAATGTGAAGGGTGAATTTTCAGGTAGTGTTTTGGAATGTTATTTCATCGGTTCTTCTTCAGCTTCTTTGTGACTAGTTGAGCCATACACACTTGTAGGGTCACGGGGTCCTTTGGATTCTTCAAACCTTTTACGAGGGTTTGGTGGGTTCATTGAGAGGAGCTCTAACTAATTTCCATGATTTTTTTGGGTAATTTTCGGGACATAATCACTCATTCTTATAGCAGGGTATATTGATGGTTAGTTGAAAATATTGCATCACCTTTTAGGTTCGAAACTTGGCTTGGAGTTGGAGACACTAAATTTTTTTGGGTATTTTTGGGTTTTATATGAGAGAACATGCAAACACAATTTTGATTGATCCGGATAACATTGAGGTTAGAATCTTGGTTTCATTCATTATCGGTAGAAGCAAAATTTTTATTAGTACACAAAATTTGTTACTAAGTCATTCAACACACTTGAGTAGTCGTATTTTCACCTAGGGTTTGTGTGCTTGCATAATCAATGGATTCCATTTGCAATCTGCCCCATGCTCATGTTTTATAAATGCCATTAATAAAATGGCTTAGTTATTCCATTTTAATTTATTTCTTGGTGTTTGATATGCATACGCAATAGTTATATATCGATTTGTTGTTCCTTGTATACTTTTGTTTACTTCTATAAATTTGCAATTGGAACATTATTAAATGTCAAAGAATGATCTTCGCCAGCCATGGAAATGTTGGTAATATCATGAAGGTGTGAGCATGCATGCCTGCGTTGATGCGTGAAAAGTAATGACATTCAAAGAATTGGGCCCGGGACGAAAAAATTATATGATGAGACCAAGAGGCCTTACTTTAGATTGTGCGGGGCCTGGTGTAGGTACATACAGTACAGAGAGGTTCGGCCGGAAGAAATTTGGTCTGTAGGATTGTGAGGGAGAACATAGATCGACCTAACCAGATTCAGGGGTCAACACCATTGGTGTTAGCCCTATCATGGAGGAAGCGGAGTTGACACATTAACAAAGAGATATAACGGTACCTATCAAGCCATCCATTGATTGACCATTAATAGGGGAGCCATGTGAAACGGTGGATATTGGTAGTACACGCTTTATTCCACTTGGGGCCCCTACAAATAATGCTCTTTTAGTTTTTCAGTTTTCCTTGAACATGCTTTAAATTTACTATTTTTTAGTTGAACTTAGACCGTTTTGAGGCTGCCTAAATGACATTTTTTGGAAAAACCGAGAAACATAGGTCCATGGAGTCTTTCTCCCTTTCAAAAGTTGTATTCCTCGGATAGATCTTTCTAACAAGGTATGGTGCACGTCAAGCAGAGATCGTTATGCCAATGTTACATCCCCAGGAAGTTGATGTCTGTTCCTCCAAGCAGGCCCATAGTTTTGGCACTTCATCTCCTAGGGTTAGGTTTTTATGTTTAGAGTTTTCTAGTATTTTTCTCCAATAATAAATAGGCCCTCAGAAAAGAGCCTCATTTAACACATTTGAGGCTAGTAGCCACCCATCTCTTCTTAGAGATAGCTTCTTGTGTCTAGCTTCAGTTGTTCCATTACATCTATATAAGTAAATTTAGTTCTTTGATATTAATGAAATGAAGTTTTATTCCCTTTGCATATTTGTGTTTATGGTTATATGTGTATTCTATTTTGTTCATGAATAAATATGGATTAGTGGTATCGAGTGGTTGTCTTTCTCGATCCTTCTTTGCATGTTCCCAACAAGGTCGGGGTATAAGGAGTTAGAGACGTCGTCTGGTTGAACCTTTCCAGATAAACCTCATAAACCCAAAATACGCCCATAGAGGGGGATGAAAACAAAGATGAGGAGTAGGAGATCCTATCAAATATTGCTTAGAAGGCCCTCAAAAAACAAATGAACATGATGATAAGATACTTTGCCCAAGTCCTTCAAGGACCTTACAGATATTTTGCTCTGCATCGAGAAGCCACTCACGGAGTTGCGACTCCCCTTTAAGGTACAAGTAGCTTGACATTCCCATATTTTAGGGCCAAATAGATGCAAATGTCATAGATAGATATTTGAATCTATTAGAAGTATGTTGATTCATTTTCTAACCAGAAAGATTATTTTAGGTCCTCTAATTTGTGTCAGGGCGGTGGAGGCCCTATTGAGAAAGAATGAAGAAGCCTCTACTGTTCTCGATTTGTACCCACTTGGAATTCTTTCTAAGACACCATCGAGGAACAATACTATGCGGGAGCTGAGGAATAGAACATGTAATGGACCGCTGTGCAACATGAGGATCAAGATGTGCATGATCACAGTGAATTTTCATACCTACTTGCTGAAATTCGATCAGGTCAGTGGCCTAAATTATCGCGGTTGTACGCACGGATACATTCGGGAGAAGTAGGTTCCTCGACATCTCCTCGCTTGGTATATGCATGGGTATGCTGCCAAAGTCAGGCAAAAAATTCAAACATGAGAAGCGAGACTTTGGTTAAAAGATCAAAAAATCAAGGGAAAGGTGCCACCAAACTGTATGGAATAGGAAAAATCCAAGGCATGGTGGCCCGGGACAACATAAAAAGCAGAAAAGAAAAAGAAAAAAGCACGAAATAAAGAGGACACGGGAAAGTGGTGTGAGTTCCATGAGATCACTCACAATGCAAGTGAGTGTCGGCAGAAATCGCCGGTGGTTGAGATGAGGAGATAGAATGGATGATACATATAAACTTTGGAATTAGGGCTTAACCAGCCAAGGGGAATGAAAAATGGAGCAGGGTGTGTGATGCGAGGCCTTTATGCAGATTACCACTCACGAATATCCGGAACGTGAACCAAAAGATCCGGAGGAGGGCATCTGTGTTACTCCCATATTTGGGTAAAGGGTTCCCCACTACGATTCATTCTTGACGGTGGGAGCCAAAAGAACCTCATTTTAACGAGGATTTGTGAAGTAGTTGGAGCTTTGACATAGCACACCCACATCCATACACCATCGGTGGCATCACCAAGGGCAGATCTCCAACGTGACATCGGTCTTGCCTTCCTACATCATCAAACCCTTCACGGATGAGGTATTATGTGACATTACTCCTTTTGATATTTTGTGATCTGTTATTAGGCCAACCATACTTGGCATAGCGACATGATGTGTACGGTCCTAGCCTTACACATTGTTATTGTTACTTTGGGAAATAAGTTTATGTGATTACCATGTACACCCCCACTGCCACTATATCTTTAGTTCTTTGTATGACAATGCAATAAACTCATTTTCCAAATAAAATTTGTTTTCACGATGATCATCCCAGGGCAAGAAGAAGACGTGACACGACACTCCAGGCCAATTCTCCCTGCACGGTAACAACAAATGGACAGGTTGTGGAGGTAGGAGACACACTCACCCAAGAGGGTGCCTATGCACTTTCAGAGTCAATCACCCCATTGATGCGACCCAGTGTGCCACTACCCAATGAACCAGTATCAAGTTATACTTGCTATGGACAATGATGAAATCAAGGGTAGATTCACGAGGAGAAACGTATGAAAAGGTAACAACACGCCAGGTTATTTGTAGAGTGCGGTACGTGTTGGTCAGAAAGGATGGGACTTGAAGACTCGGTATTGACTATCAAGCGGCGGAACAGTCAACGTAAAGTAGGTACCTGTTCCCACGGATTGATGACCTTGGACCAACTCAAAGGGCGAAATATTTCGACAAGATTGACTTGAATTTTAGGTATCACGTTCTGTCAGGCCCTTTGATGTGTGGCAGAGCTACCTTCAAATCCAAGGAGGTCCTTTTCAAATGGGCCGGGTCATGCCTTTCGGGTTATGAATGTCACCTTCATGATGTTGATGGATGACATCTTGCAGCCCATTCAGCAACCATTTGTGAAGTGGTGTCCATGGATGAGTGTAATTATTTCATCCATACTTGGGAAAAGGCACCTCCACGACATGCGAAATGTCCTCCGGAAGAACCTCTTTAAGAATATGAAGTTGTGTGCCAATTTGGAAAGTGTTTAACTTTTGGCATGACACAAGTTCGATATACGGGATACATTATTAATGAAAAGGGGTGCATTTGGATCAACAAGATCCAAGTTAGCATACGCGGTTTGGCTATTGTACTCTGTGAGCTTTGCACCTTTTACGAGTCTTGCTAATTTCTACCGCGAGGTTCGTGTTGGGATTATCTCATATCGATTGTGGCCCTTGAGTCAAGTCACCAAGGGAGAAGCGAAAAATTATTTTGCAATTGAGAATATCAACATAAGGCATTTGTAGGAGTAAACACGCTGCCTGTTCTACCCCAATTCTCACATTACCATAACTGCAACAACCATTTGAGATTAAGACAAATTTCTCTAACTATGCTATTAGGGCGGTTCTTACTCAACAAGGGCATCCGTGGCATATCCACGGTGGAACATTGTTTCAACACATTTTTCAAGTATCCAACTTATGACAAGAGATGTATTCCATTGTTACAGCTTGTTGACAATGGAAGCATTACATTTTGGGGAAGGAAACAATCATCCACACGGACCACCGTCCTGTAGTTCATACGGACACAAGGAAAGTTGCGGAAACGATTGTATTATAAGTGGTCCACATATCTACAACAGTTTCATTTGAAAATCAAGTACAGAAGGACGCACCAGTAATGTTAAGAAAGCGCCTCGTGAGCACGATCATGGTGCCAAAACCATTCTCAACTCACAGCAGGCAAGAAATTCCCGATTGGTACAACTTCTCTACAAGAGAGTGATGCGAGAATTCGGCCACACATACAAGACACTCTTCGAGGGTACACAAGTTCCAAAATTTTCACCTCCAAGAATGCCTTTCGATATGTCACACAGGACACCTTTATGTTCCTTGAGCAAGTAAACCCGATATGATTTGGGAAGAACCTCTGATCCAGTGTTGCGCATTTTTGGTTCCTAAAATAATTACGTCTGATGCGATAGCTATATTAGTCGAACCTTGACAAGGATCGTAAGTACATCCAGTCTACTGCCCCACCTTTGTGTCATTGCCAAACTAACCATCAAGCAATCCCTATGCTGCTCACTACCTACCCCCTATTCGACCTTGATATCTCCATAAGGTTACATGTCGAACACACTTCCTAAACATTGAAACAATAACCCCTATCTTTGTGAATTATGGTGTATTCTCAAAGATGGACATTACGACGGCCTACAAGAAGAATATCTTAGCGAAAATGCTAAACTCTTCTTTGAGCAGTGTGGGTGCATGGGTCCCCGTCTGTCATCTCGAATCCATACAACGGAGTTCCTTATCACATTTTTGGTCCAACCTCTAGTCAATGCTGAACACCAAACTCACCAAGTCCTGACTTTCCCATCCCCAAGCGATGGCGAACAAAGGTTGCTGACAAGATGATTGTACACATCTGCCCTTAACAATTCAAAGTCCGCACATGGGATGAAAACCCCCTTATGTACAACACGATTATATTGAGGAGCTCCCACGGCTACGTAGGCCACAACCCTTTCGGGTGACTGCAGGGTTCAAACCACTATGTCCCATTATTTTAGCCATGCCATTGTGGTGCCAGGCAGAAGATTGAAAAACCATGTCCGATCTAAAAACGACAAAGTGACAGCTTCATCGAGTGCATTAACATCTACCAAAATGTTCATGACATATTAGATGCGACTAATGTAAAGTACAAGCAATGACATATCAACATCGAATTTGCCACACAAATTCCGGTGGGCGTAGGAGTATTGGCTACATTTGCAGGCAGCTCACTCAACCCCACAAGCCGCCCCTCTAATATGGGTGGTACACCATCTGTGAGGATTGTAGGTAACAATGCCTTGAACTCATTATTCCACCATTCCTTGGTCTACCCGGTATTCAATGTGGATCGCCTGCGACCCTACCTTCCTCTCGTGGACGGCTACCTCCAACATTGCGAGAACAACTCACACCAACGAAGTTGAACCATCTTGCATGGAAAAAGCCCTGGTTATGTCTGGACATGCAAGTGAGAAAAATCTCCGGCGAGAAGATCCAGCGCATCGGGTTGTCAAGTGGCCAAATCACTACATCCAGGCAAGTGGTCCACTTGAAACAAGTTCAACGAAGTTTCCTCATCTTATGGAGAGAACTCAATGCCAATGTTCCTTCTTCTAAGGAGGAATGATCCGGGTGGATATTGGTGGCTATAGCCCATTCCTTTCAGGGCCCCCTGTTATTCTTTTAGTTCTTCATTTTTCCTTAATTATAACACAATTTACTATTTTCAGCATTTTTTTGGGTCCTGTTTCCAAGACTATTTTTGAGGCCTAAACGACGTTTTGGAAAAAATTTGGAGCAACATGGGTCGATCAGCACATCTCACTCAAAGTTGTAGTCCTCGTATAGATATTTCTAACGAGGTATGGTGCATGTCAAACAAAGATCATGTATACCAAAGTTACGTCCAGAAGTTGATGTACCAATTTACCCAAAAGCGAACCCATAGTTTTGGCGCTTCTTCTCCTAGGATTGGAGGTTTTGGATTTTAAGGTTTTCATTGTTTCTCAATAATAAATAGGCCCTGAGCCTCATTTGTAACACAATTGAGAGGGTGGAAATGGCCACCACATTTATTCTCGGAAGATAATCTACCCGGTACCTAGCTAGTTTATTTTATTCTGTCTGTGAAAATTTCGGTTCTTTGATATTAATGAAAATGAAATTTTCTTTATTTGCATATTTTTATTTATGGTTATATGTGTATTCTATTTCGGAACACGTAAATGGGTCTTACCATGCCGAGGTTTCGGTGATAAAAGTGAAAAATAGGTTGATGAAATGCTTGGGAGCACTGTCCCCAGTAGTGATATATAGGTACGAGAGGTATGTATCTATGAAAAATTTACATAAGATAGCCACCTATATTTGTCGGTTGCATGATGCGTTTTTGATAGAGAGCGGTTTTGTGACCATGTGAGATGCGCATGGCGGAGGAGGGTGAGCAACCATTCTTGAGATCTATTGATGAGGAACGAGAAAAGTGCATCGAAGGCTAGCAAATTTGTCTTTATCAGGGCAAACAGCATAGACATCGATGGGGATTGCATAATGTTGTTGGGTTTTCATACTTGGAGAAGTTCGATGACATGAATCTGTACCTGGAAAGTATCATGTCCAGCAGCACTGCTAGAGCGGAGATCAATGGCCCTCGCAGGTGAAGCATTTGTAGAATGGAGGGGCTTGTTTCCATTTACAAGTGTTCGTGCATTGGCTCCCTCTCTTACTTGGGGACGTTGGACACGAAGATATTTGAGTTAGTATGTGGTGGAGCTAGCTAGGTGCTTGGATGTATCCATGGCAATGAAATTATAGTCCAATGGGGGTTGTAAGTTATCAAATAGGAAAGCAAGGGTTCCAAACTATTGTTGGGATCTAGGTGAATTCATTTCCATCATGAAACGTTGGTGGTTGTATTACTTGTGTGATGGATATGGTGATAAGTGCTTACACCCATTCAATCTCACCCTTTTAAAAGTGATGAAGTTTTGGATTAGAGAAAGGAAAGAAATAAGTCTGCATGGAGTTTGTCTAGGGATGTAGAGCATGTAGACTATGGGATAGTCAACACTATGGTGGGAGTTTTTCTAAGGAGGTGGCGTAGGCAGGCCACCTTCGTCTGTAATGAGACCGGACTTGTGATTGGGTGAGGTGCGCGGTCAACACAGGGAGCAACATATTTGTGGCTTATCACCTTTGTACATAAGAGAGGTCCTGTCTCAAGTCCCTGGGGAGGATTTTGAGGGGAAATCCATTCCATCAACATATGATGCAATGATGGAGGTGGTGAGGTGAGAGGTGTGGGCCTACGCGTACTTTATGCCCACCTTTGGTAAATGGCATGTAAAGGTGGTGTGTAGGAGTTGTTGGGTTCCAAATTTACATCTTTTCCATGCATTTTCTTGCTTACCTTTTTTTCCTCCTAAACACTCCCAGAACATTGTAATATCATGTGCAAAGAGCATCTGCTGTGGTTTTTTAATTATATTTTTGTATTTTACTATTTGATCTAGATTTTGTTCATTCGACTCTAGGAATCTTGCCACTTTCTGGCCCTTGCGCAGCTTTCGCGGCTATTTTGGCAAACTCTGCTACTCACAGTGTCTGGAAAAACGAGCCACATGGGCGGGTGGGAAACAAACGTGGACATGGTTAGTATCTCATGTCAGTTCTTACTAAACAAACTCATCCAAAGAAGCCGGTCAAGGCGTCACATGGAAGTCAACATGGAGTTCATGTCGGCCTGGATCTGTATTTCATGTCACATGAAGATACATACTGACCGTTTCTAAGCTGTGAGGAGGATAAATGGGCTTGTACGTACGGGTTTAGGTACAATTCAAGCATCCACCTCTGCGTGGTTGCGCACTTATGGGCCTGCTACATGTCTAGTGGACGTAGTGATTTCTGTGCTCTCCACTAACAGAACTTTGGGGGCAGTTATGGTTGTTGTTACATATATAATGCGTTTGCATGCGCATACAAGTTAGTCGATATTAGTGAATGTAGTCATTATCTTTTGGTTAGTCTATGTCTTCCAAGTGATTAGCTTGCACTTGTGCGGCATATTACCATTCTGTAATGCTTTGTATAGAAGACTACTGTTTTCAACAATTCGTATTTAAGGACACTTTGCCAAGGTTGGAAGTAGAGAGCCTATCATTTGGGTTTGTGCATTAGTGTATAATTTTAATTTCATTTCATTTTATTATTTATAATCATTCATATGTTCATATATTGCATTTTGTTTCATTTCTTGTTTGTCAACTTCCATAATTTCCATTTCATTGTCTTTATATTTTTATGTTGATAATCATGATCGGTGTTCTTTATTTGATTCTAGGTAAATGACAAGGCCATTTGTGCTTTTTTGATTAGTGACATTAGACTAACATTGTTCTTTTGCTAGTTTGCTTTTCATAGCTTTTGTTTAATTTCGGCATTGCTTTGTACATTTCGGTTGCTTATACCTTGATGGTTAAAATTTAGATATACTAATCTGCTCATAGCATCTTGATTGCCTCCGAAAGCCATAAATTTGGGTGATGGTGAGAATTGTATTGTAAATGTGTGGTTTAGTATTAGTTTCTTTTAAATTTAGATATATTCGTGCTCTTAGCATCTTCGATTTGCCTCATCACAATTGGAGTGATGGTGTGAGGATTGTATTGTGAAATGTGTAGTTTAATATTAGTTTCTTTTAACAATTGAATGTATTAAATCATACATGACATCTTTAGTTATAAAAAATACAAACTGGGTGATGGTGAGGGATTGAATCATGGGTTATGGTTTTAGTACTAGTTTACTTTTACGCAAATTAAATATCGATTCTCAAATTGTTTATAGTACTTCCGAAAATCGCAAACTTGGACTAATGATGAAGGATCGAAAGAAAATAAATTGGCGTAATCGGTTAGATTTATTTTGTTGCAATTTTGAATTTCTTAAGCACATAGTTTCTTTTGTGTTTAGTCGGCGGCAAGAATAGTTTAGTTTTCATGCTCAATAGTTCATATTTATTTTGATTTATTGAATTAGCACCTTTTCATTTCGGCACATTTTCATTTTCTTACCAAGTCTTGTCATTGTAAATTTCAATTTGCTTTTTAAAGTTCAAGTTGGTAAATCATTATAGGGATATCACTTCCTTGAACAAACATAACCAAACTTGTCTTCATCTTAGAATTTTCCATTTCATATAGAAAATCAAAAATGACAAAAGTTAAGAAATAGGTTATCTTGCATATAATTAACGCACTTCATGTTGAATGGGATTGACAAATTAAATGCGACAATTTAGGACACACTAAATTGACCAAAATTTTGTGTGATTCTTAACGTGAAATTAACTACAGTAGCCCAATTTCTTAAAAAAAAAAAAAAACATAAAATCATAAAAGAAGGAAAACTTTCTTATTCTTCTTGAAGTATACTCTCCTCTTGCACCTAGTGTGATGCGGAGGATGGAAAGAAGACTTATTGGTTTAGTAATTTCTTAAGTATATATTTTCTCGTTCTTGACTGGAAGATCGAAGAGAGAATTATTATTTAACTTTAAAAAAAAAATAAATAAATAAATAAATAAATTAAAAAAAAATGACATGCATAGAACCCGAAGATTCTAGGGAAAGGTTTATAGATAAAGCCGAGAGTTGATTTCTGGCTCCATCTTTGGCTGGAGCCCGGATTACCACCATCTACCTAGCCTTAGATTTTTGGAAATCGAACGGTGAGGTGGGGATTCCTATACCTACTAAAACCCACTTGAAAACAAGGGCTTTCTCTCAGCCACATTGGTGGAAGAACTGGGGACTATAAGGACTCTAAAGGCTGTCATCGAGTAATAAATAGAGGTGGAGGTAGAAGAGGAGGAGATAATGGAACAATGGGCAGAAGGAAATAATGGTAGAAATAGGGAAGGAGACAATTTGTTTGGATTCCCTATGGTTGATGAGAAACTCATGCAACAATGAAAAATATCTCACTATCTGTTCTCTAACTTTTATGGATTGCGGTAGGATCACATAGAAACATTTCTGTTTGAGTTTGATTGTATACCGAACTTATGACTATGGAAAGACTCTCAGCTCAAACTGTTCTTCCAATGAGGATGCAGCACCGAAATGGTTCATGGGATTAGCCACTCAATCTATTAGGACTTGGAATAAGAAATGAAACAAACATTTTTGGATAGATACTTGGACTATTGTACATGCCCCACAATCACAAGAATGAGGTATTCAAAATGATGCAAAAGAAGATGTTAGAAGACTTACTTGAAAAGATTCCAATACAACTTAGAAGAGCAAAGATGAGCAACAGATAATGAAGCATAGAAAGCCCTCATGTTAAAAGCCATTAGAGATGAATGGATAGACATTTTATTGCCAGTGGGGGAAAGTATTCTCAACTTCCACTTAGTGATATAACGAGAACTATGTGTCCATCTCTCGGGGGGGAAAAAAAAAAACTGGAAAAGGGACTAGGGGATCCTTCTCTTATTAGGGCTAACAAATCTGCAGCGGATCGATGATAGGGCGGGAGATTGGTAATATTCTTGATGGTTCAAAAGCGATATTTTTGAGAACCTTAGTGAACAGCCTGGTACCCTTAAAAATCCAAAACAAGCAAACGGCCAAATCAGCACAGCCATCTTTTGTCCAAAATGTAGAGAAAGAAACATGCTTGGGAATCTCACTTGGATACAAAAGTTGGCAAAACATGTATGATTTTCTGGAAGAATCATGAGATCAAGGATTGTCCTTCCATTCTGGACTCAGGCGTTTTCAAGAAGATCCGGTCGGTAGAATCTCTGTTTTGTCGCAAGGAGACCTTGGCGGGGGACAACAAACTCAAGGGTTTAACAACTACTCAGATTATCAAGCCAAGCAAATTGGAATCCTTGGCAACAACCTTGGCTTCCAACATCCATTCATATCGACCATGGATACAAGGGATGCAAAAATCATATGGGAGATTTTCTCAATTTTATCAATATCCTCCCATCTTTTCAAAATCAACAAATACCTAAACTTCCAGCTCAAATCTTTCAACTTTCGTTGCCATTTCCACAACAACAACCTTCTCAACAAAATCAAAATCCTCAACTCATGCTTCTGCTATGAAGACAAATCAACTTCCAGCTCAACCATTGCCAAATCTAACAACTAAGAATCCTCGAGACTACCCATATGGTAGAAGGACAACAATTTCCTACCTACATGATTGTTCCTCTCAACATTTTTAACTCGAATCTGGTAGAGGTTTTAGAAAAACCTTCTATAGATATTCAAGAGCAAGATACCTCTGAGAGGACTCTCTTCAAGTCAATAAAGGTCACAGGAAGAATCTCTTCATAAAAAATTCCAAGCATACGAAAAGAAAAAGAAAAGTTAACACCCCAACTCTATAGTTGAGCAACCAACATCTTCATCTACACCTCCTTTTCACTGAAAGACTACAAATTTGACAAGGGGTGGAAAAACAAATCTTGTTTTGTACCATTTTAGATGAATTGAAGAATGTTTGTATCAAGATTTAAATACTACAAGCCATTTAGAGGCCTATTCTAGCAAAAACCATAAAGGAGTTGAGTTTCAAAAGACAGGAAACTAAAAGACACAAGAAGAATCCCTGGTAGGAAAGATTGAGACATTATGATGGAAAAATTACCATGCAAAAGTATGTAGATCCGGGAAGTCAGTGAAGACACATATAAATGGGATAGAAATTTAAACCCATGATTGACTTTGGGCTGCTATCAACATTATGAGTAGACGATTTATGGAGCAGTTAAAACTTCCCTAATCTTATGCTACACCTACTTTACGCAACTTGGATGAATCGATTGATAGCTAGGATGGTGTATTAGAAGATATTTCGAGTCTCCTTAGATTCTTGGGAATATCCGGTAGACTTTATGAGATTTTGACTCCCAAAAGTAATCTGGAGGACATCCACTTATCTTAGGAAGACCTTGGCTAGCCTGGTGATGCTTTTATTAGTTGTAGATGCGGGGCCTTCACATTTCTAATCGTAATTAGAAAAAGAAATTCAATTTGTAACTCCTCCGGCAAAAGGCAATCACTGAAATAGGAGACAATGAATGGGTCGATGATGAGAACATATACAACTTTGTCTTTACCATTCCAGAAATCGGTGAGATAGTCCAAATTATGAATACATTGAAAATTTTGAGATATCTTCGAATATGACCCCACACAATTTAGGTTGAATGAGCATAAGTGTTATCATCAGACAAATGTCTCTTTACTCTATGGAAGAGTTTGGTGAATTACACTGTGAGATTTTCAGAAAAACATTGAATATCAATAAACATTTGGAGAAGTCTGTAAGAAGAACTAACTTGAGAATCTTTCAAAAACATTCTGCATTTGCATGAAGGTATGCGACATGAAGGGGTATTGATCTAAGACTTGCATCCATCATATCTATATTGAGGAAAATAGTAGACCAATGGAACAGCCTCGAAGGATGAATCCAAATCTTGGGGAGATAGTGAAAAGAAGAGCTCCAAAAACTTCTCAATGTAAACTTCATTTATCCAATTTCGAATCGTAGATGGGTTTCTCCTTTGGTTATAGTACCTAAAAGTGGTAAATGGAGGGTATGCATTGATTACGGAAATTAAACCAGTAACTTTGAAGGATCACTTTCCTTTGCCTTTTATTGATCGGGTATTAGATAAATTAGCGAGGTAAAAGTACTTTTCATTTTTGGATGGTTTTAGTGGTCGTCAGAATTCGAGATAGCACTGAAGATCAAGATAAGACCATTTACTTGTCCATGGGGAACTTTTGCCTACTAGTGCTTCCTTTTAGGTTATGTAATGCACTGACAACATTCCAAAAAGCAGTACTAGGAATTTTACGATCTAATCCATGATTGTGTAGAGTTTATATGGATGATTTCACAGTTTGTGTTAATTGTTTGAAGAAGCATTGAAAATTTGGAAAAAAGTTCTCATAAGATGTAAAAAAACAAACCTTTCGTTAAGCCATGAAAACATGAGTATTTTGAAGAGGATTGTTTTAGGACATCATATTTCGGGAGATAGGATTAAGGTTGATAGATCAAAGTTGAAGTGTCTCCAAGTTGCCTATTCCGTGTCGAAGATGTTAGAAGTTTTCTAAGTTCTTGGTTACTATGAGAGATTTATAGCTTCATAGTAACATCTCATATTGAAATTTCTTGTAAGGCCTTGAATTTAAATGAGATCACTGATTGTCAATCGGCTTTTGAAACTTGAAAACAAATATCTGACACCTATCTTGAGAGGACCAAATTGGAAACTCCCTTTTCATATTTCTCAGGATACTTGAATCTGACTCTTGGGCCCCATGTTGGGTCAGAATTTTAATTCCTTATGCCATTTATTACACCAGTAAAAATTTGACTCCCACGAGTTGAACTATCTTGTAGTGAAAAAGAGTTTTTTTGAAACATTTGTTCATGCAATTAATAAGTTTAGACATTTACATAACGGGCTATGAAACTTTTATTCACTCTTATTCGTGCTGCAATTAGATATTTAATGAACAAACACATTACTAATAGCGGGAAGTGACAAGATGGCTTTACTTTGCGAGAATTCAATATTACGTGGTGGATAGACGACGAGAATACGATCGCTGATTTCTTGTTAGGATTGAAATACTAAGAATATTCTCACGAAGATAAAATTTCCGATGAATACTTGTTTGCGGTAATATAGACCCTTGGTATGGGAATGTTATAACTATTTGGTTACGGGGAAACTACTATTCCATCTATTTCCAAGAGAAAAACGAAAAATTATTCGGGGAAAGTTCCAAAATATTCATGGATTTCTAACGAATTGTTTAAAACGGAGACCGGATCTTGTAATCGAGAGATGTGTCGAGATGAAATGCGATATTATTAAGGCATGTCATTATGAACCATGCGACGGACACTTTGCGGACAAAAGAACAACTTATGAAAATCCTTTCTTTGGGATATTATTGGCCCCTCTTCAAAGATGCAAAACAATATGTCAAAAGGTGTATTGCCAAAGAGTAGGGAAACCTACCCTTTCAAATGAAGAGAAATGCCATTGCAAACACGGTACTCATTTAACCCTTTGAAAAATGGGCTTTAGATTTCATTGGACCTATTAATCCACCATCTAAAGCAAAGAAGTATATGTTGTTTGTCTTGATTGTATTTATAAATGAGTGGAAAACTAAAGCATTAATGTCTGCTACTGAAAAGTGGATTGTTGCATTTTCTTTATGAGGATATTTTCACTCGCTTTGGTGTTCCAGAGAGGAATTGTGACAAATCGGGAGCAATTCACATCCAATTTGGTGGAGAAGTTGATGGAAGAATACAAAATCAAGCATAGAAAGTCTCCTTACCATCCACAAGCAAATGGTCAAGTGGGGTCCACAAACAAAGTTCTTGAAAGTATCATCACCAAAGCTTCATTCATCTACATAGAAGAGATTAGAGCGAAGAAAGGCTTCCCGAAGCCTTGTGGGCCTACGGGGCTACATGGAGGCCACAACGGGACATTCTCCCTATGAACTTGTTTATGGGAAAAGAGAAATGTGCTCCCAATGAGTTCCAAGTCAAGACCTTCAATTGGGTTCGGTTGAGGATGGACTTATCGAAGCCCAAAGCACGATGGAAACAGTTGAATGAAATTTGGACAAGATCGAAGACAAAGTAATTCTAGGCGATCAGTTCAATATCAAAGAACTAAATGGCATGACAAATATATCAAAGAGAAAGAAGTTTCAAGAAGGAGATTGGGCATTGCTATTTGACTCCAAGTTTAAATATTTTTCAAGGAAATTTCGGACTCATTGGCTTGGGCCATATGAGATTGACAAAGATCCTTTTGTAATGGAAATTTGTAAGGTAAGACCATTGATGAGTTCAAACTCCTCTTATTGTGAATAGCCATAGATTGAAAATTTATCATAAGACACCTCTAAAAAGGATTTTGTCAAAATGTTTCAAGAAGTTACATTGATGCAATAGAAAATTCTTCTTCTCCACCAACCCTAGTTCTTTTGTTGTTTTTCGGTTTTTACAAAAATAAATAAATAAATAAATAAAAAATAATGGTATAAGCACGAAAACCAATCATTGATTGGCAGGTCTTATGCAGAAAATGTAGGGTGAAAATAGAACACACAATACTCTTATATTTTCCAAAAATCTCTCTTTTATTTTACAAGCTTTGTCACCACCACTCATTCATTCCACTTCGACCCATTTCATTTCCCATTTCATTTCCTTCATTCCACTTTGTTCATTCCATTCCATCAATAAAAATCTTTTTCACATGACATTTCCATCTGGTCATTTGTCATTTTACGATCATTCCATTCTGTCAGTAATATTTGTATGGGTTTCATGGTGACATCTGTTGTAATTGACTCGATTTGTGTGACAGTTATGACTACTACTGCGATTTTCAAAGAATGTACGATCTGAGATGTTATTTCCCATAATTATGAAATAAGATGCGAGGGTGAGAGATCAATGGAGCATTCAAAACACCAAATACAGATCAATGGAACAGACCAAGGGAAAAGCAAAAGGTCCAAGGAATGAATAAAATTTATTTCAAATAGCATTGAAAAACCATTTTATATAGTTTTGAACCATGAGCTCTATCCATTACGCGCAATGATTATATTGTGATTCTTGTAACCTTTCACGATCTCCATATTATCCTCTGGCATTCATTTTCACAAACGGTTTTATCATTGGTCCCAGTTTTCACTCATGTTCCAATATCCCACGGAAGATAATGAGACGTATTTGATTTGACCAAAGGACTCTCACCGACGCATAGAATTCATAACGAATTGATTAGAAAACGTGTTCATGTTATTACCACATTACCATAGTGCATGTGCCGAATGTATTATACTTTGTTAATCTCTTTGTTGTGTCTCTGCTATAGTGTTTATTTACATGTGCTCATTCTCACTCAGGATATTTACCCACGCTGTCTCATTCCATTTTAGTTCCTTCTCATTCTCACCTCCCAGGATATTTACCCACTTGTCTGTCCATTTCGTTCCTTTATGTTTTCTCACTCCAGGATATTTACCCGGTCTCACTCCATTCCATTTATGGTGCTCATTCCCATTTCATAACATACATTCCCAGTTATTTGATAACGAACATGCATTCAATCGTTCCATTCTGTTGAAACCCTCACGAAAAGCAAAGTTACAACGAAGAACGAAAAAGAGAAATGGGTAAATTATTAAGTAGAAATGGAAGGACCCGGGGATTTATAGAGGGATATCCGCAAGAAAAGAATATTGAAGAAAATACGCGTGGCTGCGTTTTATTCGGAAATTCGGAAAGTTTATCACGGAGAAATTAAGAAAGCATTTGCGAAGTCTCGTTTGATGGCTCGGAAAGCAGAGAAGTTGGAGACCTCAGGGTTGCGGTCAATGAGCAACTATAGCAACGACCACGAACTTCTTGGGAAGGAGGAAAGTGGATTCAAAATAAAACATCAGTGATGGGCACTTGGAGAACAATCTTACAAAGCCAAGGTATGGACATAGCCCCATTTTTAAAGAGGAATTCATGTGCATGCATTAGAAGAATGGGCCATTTGTTCGAGAAATTCATTACATGTGAAGGCCGTTTTGGGTCCATGTACATGTACCATACGAGCTATTGATAAATTTTCTAGAAAATCAAACTCTCCAATCCCTGTATTTTTCTATTCAATAGCTTGAAAATGGTTGTATTTGTTCAAAAACACTTGGGGAGATGTAGAACCCCATCTATGTCACCACGGCCTTATAAAAATTCGATTGAAAAAGGTTAAAGGAAAGAAAAGACACATGGGAACAATTTCTAGTTAGAAATTTCTTTGAGAACCTCGGGGAAATTCCTGAAGGTAGTTCAACAAGAAGAGATGAAAAGAATAAATGTTGAAACCATTCTTTCCTACTCGAGTTATACCCATTGCTGAAAATGAAAAAGTAGGAGGAAAAGAATAGTTGTTGAAATCCCAAATACTCTACTACTATGGAAAGAACTGATAGGGAAGAGATTGGTAAAAAGGAAGAAGAAGGAAATCAAAAGGTAAGAAGCCAATAACACCAAGAAAAGAGAAACTATTGGTTCTTCCTCAAAACTCCAACCTTGCGAAGAAGATGTCATCGAAGTCTATCGAAGAATTGGATTTTATCTTCAAAAACGATCATCCATGAAAATGAGAAAAAGAAAAACAAAAGCAAAGGACAGAGTACCACGGCGTGTGAGGAGAAACTGACGGACTTAAAGGAAATTAGAAAAACTGGAAATTAAGGGTCCTCATTTCATTGATTTGGGAGAGGAGACATACGAACGAGTCCCCAAGCGACCATAGTTCATCTCGGTCAATTGGCCGAACTTTGGATTTTCATTCCCAATCGGACAATGAGCATACTCATCCTGTTCTCCCAGCAAAATATTGATGCGCCCTCCTCGGCCAGATTTTGAACATAACTCTCCTTCCACAGCCTTTTGGGGACGACCCAGGTAAAAATGACACACGAAGAATAGACCCCCAAGCGACGGGAAGGTATATGACTACATAGAGAATCTTTGGAAAAAGGCGACCCACGGTCCAAGTACTTCTTCCTTCATTCCTCATACATTGCGAGGATGATTTGGTTTCAATCATTAAAACGAGGAAATTTTTGAGTTGGAGCTTTTGAATAGGCTTTGTCAAAGGCAAAATGAGACAACGAAAGAACAAGGCAAAGTTGGACAAGATCATCCATGATATTTTATGTTACATTTGGGAATATGGCGAGAAGAATAAGAAATTGAAAAATGCAGGGAAAATTGGCAAGACACTTGTAAATATCAAATTTAGGTGCTTAATGAAGAAACCAGTATTGGCGATGCCAGGAAGAAGAGGAGAGGATTTGGATAATATTTTATTTGAAGTGTTAAAGACATGAATTGAAGAAAGAGTATCAAAATTTTGGTTGTGAGGACACGTAACACCTTCCATGATGGGGAGTATGTGAGTTCCCAGAATTTGCATCTTTTTACTACTTACATTTTCCCATACCTTTTTTCACTCACCTAAACCTCCCAAATTGTTAATATCATGTAGAAAAGAGCATCTAACATGGATTTTTTTTAATTATATTTTTGTGTTTGCTATTTGATCTAGATTTTGTTCATTCGAGTGGAGGTCTTTGCCACTCGCAGGCCTGCTGCCAACTGTGATAGCACTGTGCAGCCTCTATGCTACGAGTGTCTACAAAGGAAGCAGGCCATGGGCAGGTCGGGGAATGGCAGTGGACATGGTTCGTGTCTTTAGCCGTTCAAGCAAACTCATCCGGCAGAGGTCAAGGCGTCCACACAGAGTGTAGATTTCATGTCAGTCTGACCCAGTGTCACAGAAATTATCTGGCCGTTTCTAAACACAGGAAGGATAAATCGACATGTCTGCAGTTCCTGAGTCCAGAAGTTAAGCATCCCACCTTTCTGTGGGGTTGCACCCAACAAGCACTCCTATATCCGTGGACGTAGTGGTCTACGTGCTTTCTCCACTAGCATAGACTTTGAGGAGGCAGTTTATAGTTTGTTATTTATAATGTGTTTATACGCATATGAAGTTAGTCGATATTAGTGAATGTAGTCTGCATTATCTTTTTTAGGTAAACCACACTCTTCTGTATTAATTCCATTTGCACTTGTGCATGTATTACCATTCTGTAATAGTACTTTTAATATGAGAGACTATTGTTTTCAACAATTTGTATTTGATTCTTTGTAAGTGATGAAGACTGTATTAGGTTTTTGCATTAGTGTATAATTTTAATTTCATTTCATTGTGTTATAATCCATTCATATGTTCATATATTTTGCATTTGTTTCATTTGTTTATAAACTTCCATAATTTCCATTTCATTTACATCTTTTATGTTTTATGTTGATAATCAACGTCCAGTGTTCTTGTTTATTTAGATAGCGGCTTAGGGCATTTCTTTGCTTTGATAAATTGACATGGAACTAACATTGTTCTGCTGCTAATTTGCTTTTCATAGCTTTTGTTTAATTTCAGTATTGCTTGTTCATTTCAGTTTTGCTTATCTGCTTCAGTAGTTAAATTTAGATATATTAAGCTGCTCATAGCATCTTCAGTTGCCTCCGAAAGCCACAGCTGGACTGATGGTGAGGAATTGTATTATGAAATGTGTAGTTTAGTATTAGTTTCTTTTCTGCAAATTTAGATATATTAAGCTGCTCATAGCATCTTCAGTTACCTCCGAAAGCCACAGCTGGACTGATGGTGAGGGATTGTATTGTGAAATGTGTAGTTTAATATTAGTTTCTTTTCTGCAAATTTAGATATATTAAATCATGCATGACATCTTCAGTTGCCTCCGAAAGCCACAGCTGGACTGATGGTGAGGGATTGAATCATGGGTGTATGGTTTAGTATTAGTTTACTTTCTGTAAATTAAATATCAGTTACTCAAGTTGTTTATGATTACTTCCGAAAATCATAGCTGGACTAATGATGAAGGGTCAGAAGATAAATTGATGTAATCTGATTTAGATTTATTTTGTTGCAATTTTGAATTTCCTTAAGCATAGTTTCTTTTATGTTTAGTTGGCAGCAAGAATAGTTTAGTTTTCATGCTCAATAGTTCATTGTTTTGATTTATTAGATTAGCAGCACCTTTTCATTTCAGCAGCACATTTTCATTTTCTTACAAGTCTTGTCATTGTAAAATTTCAATTTTCTTTTTAAAGTTTCAAGTTGGTAAATCATTATAGGGGATATCACTTCCTTGAACAAACATAACCAAACTTGTTTTCATCTTAGAATTTTCCATTTCACCTTAGAAAAACCAAAAACGACAAAAAGTTAAGAAATAGGTTATCTTGCACATATAGTGCGCCGCACTTCATCAGCTTACGATTCCCGGATTGACAAATTAAATGCAGCAATTTAGGACACACTAAATTGACCAAATAGTGTACAACATTGGGAAGTGGTTTTTCAAGTGGGCATGGAGATGCATGGTTGTGTGTCGTAGTGTGTTTGTTTGCGCTATGGAATAGGAGGAGTGAATCACATCACATTTAGTACACATGGGGAGTTTCAAGTATAGTGACACATGCACGATATGAGATGGTACAACAATAGCAGGGGGTATCTAGTGTTTTACATGGATAGGCCACAATTTACAGTGGCATACCAAGTAGTACAGGGATACTTGGTGGTATGCATTGGCGTATGGTGTTGTACAATGGGGTCTTTGAGTGTTGCCTCCAAAGAGAGTTATGTATGGGGACACAAATCACACCTTTGGGTGTATTTCACCCAGGATCTATGAGGATGCAGATGGGTGACATTTCATGATATCCATTGGGACTTGCATGAATTTCCCTCTTCTATGTCACTTACATGCACAAATGATTTTGTTTTTTTCCTTTGACAATATGGGCACGAGAAACAAGGTTCAGGAGCTCACATAAGATATTTGGATGGGTCTCAATGCAATAGGGGAGACATTTCTCAGTGGTGGAATTGGGTCAAGGCACTGGCTGACAAGTACAAGTTTTGGGAGTGTGTGATTTGTTGCAGAGCTAGTGTATGTTACACCCTTGAGTTCACTCTTAAGGGGATGCATGACACTGTTTTAGCGAGGCACTTCAAGGTGTCACAAGAGCATATACAACAGGTGCTTGAGCTTTCTTACGAGCAATTTTTTAGTCTTCAGGAAATATTGGGGTAAGCTTCTTGCAGACAAGACAATAGATGCCATGGTACAGTATGACATGGGTAGGGAAACTTTACATGCACTAGATTGATTCATGATGTGTGGAGTCTATATATTTTTTTATTTCAAGGACTATAGATGTAGGGCATATGGGTTCCAGTAGTTATCAAGATTATGCCACAATAGATTTGGTTATGGGACCTAGGGATTCATTTGGATGACATGCCACTCCATTTCGTGAGGTGTAGGACCATAGTAGAGAGTTATCTAGCTCACATTGGGGATCACTGAGACCTCCATTGTATGGTGAGGCATGTTTTCTCAGTTGCAGCTTAGGATCAATATTGACAATAGATGGGTATATATTGACATCATAGATATACCTGGGCAGGATGATCTTGTCCTTCGTCAATATTTCGCCATCAGGTTTCAGGGGAGGAGGATACAACGTGCACACGCTGAACAACCTATTGGAGTCAAAGTGGTGCAATGACAACATGGTAGCACCCTTCTGAGACCAACATTGGACTTGGGCATCACAGTACTTGAAATATTAGCGACCATTAGGGATGAGCTAGCCGCTGAAGGGGGAGATAAATTAGATATTCCCTGGGGTTTTAGTGACTCATTGATGGCATGGAAGACTTCATCAACATCGTATGTTGACTAGCAAGAGGATACCAGGGGATGTTCATGTGGGAGAAACTTCATCCCCATAGGGATTGGGTTTCACCTTCAGGATTTTACTCTTGGAGTGCATGAGGTTGAATAATGGTGATCAACAGTTAGAGAGGGGACGTTTTCAGGAATTACTTGAGGACAAACAATTTTTGGTGGGGATTAATATCCTCAATAAATATTTTTCTAAGTAAATTCATCATTTTTTCAATTTTTTCATGGAGATATATTTTTGGCATATAAATCTTAGGAAAGGTGGGTTATGGAGGCTCCACTTAATTTTTGGAGAAAAAGGAGGTTGCAAAATTTGGAGAAAAGAATAAATAAATTTGTAGTGGGATGTGGGGGACACATAGAAAGTGGAATTCAAACCCATTAGGAAAACTGAACCAAGGGAGAAGGAGGAAAAGAAGGAGTTCAAACTAGTGGGGGACACAAAGAGGAAAGGGATACATGATTATAAATAGAGGAGGACAATCTCACTTTGACATCTTTTGGCCATTTGATTTTAGAACTAGAGTTTGCTTGAGCTTCTTAGCCAACTCAACTAGTGTCCCTTAGAACAAGGAATTTCCAAGAGGGAATTCCAACTCTTCCTCAGTGAACTTCGAGTGCCACTCGAAGTGATAATTTAATAGATGATTCCAGGTTATTTGGGGAGCTATTTTGTAGTGATTCTTCAGATAGTGTGAGTTTTGTTAAGGATGTAAGAGATATTTTGTGCTGTGGAGGGCCAACAAATACAGGGAATTTTGCAGGAGAATTTGTAGAAAATCTCCCTCAATAAGGAAGATAATTTTTTTGGATATTTGTAGGCTGGAAGTATTGTTATTTTAGGATGCTAAATTTTTCTTTCCCAGGGCCTACACTGGGGTCTCTAGCTTCCTTATGTGCAGTATTGTGAGTAGAAACTTCTAGGAGTTGGGTAAGGATAAATAAGGAGGATTGGAGCATATTTTTGTAGGGGATTTGAAAGGTGAATTTTCCAGTAGTGTTTTGGGTTCATATTTAATTAGTTCATCTTCCATCTCTTCAGCTAGCCACTTAGAGCCATACACACTTCTTGGGGTCACTAGGGCACTTTGGATTCAGCCCAAAAATTTTCTAGGTTTTGGTGGGTTTATTGAGAGGAGGATCCAACTAATTTTGCAGTATTTTCTGGGCAGTATTCATGCCAGAATCCTCCATTCTTATAGCAAGGCATATTTTTGTTTTGCTAAGAATTTTGAATCACTTTGTGGGTTCATTTTTGGCTTGGGGTTGAGCAAAACCTTTTTTGGGTATTTCTAGGTTTTAGGTGTGGAGCCTATGGTTGAAATTTTAGATCGATCCAGGAAATATTGAGGACAAAATCCAAGTTCCATTCCAGTAATAGTTGATAGAATTTTTTGGTAGTGCACAAAACTTGTGGGAGATCCATTCCAACACCTAGACCATCAGTTTTTGACCTAGGGTTTGTAGATCTTGCATAAGCAAGCACAGGGTCCATTTTTCTATCATTGTACTCATGTTTTATTAGTATTAATTAATGAACTTTGTGTTGCCTTTATTTATTAGTGTTTGATATGCATGCACATAGTTGTATATGGTTTGTTGTTTCCTTGTATCAACCTCTGTTTATAGGTTGTAAATTTTCAATTAGAAATTGCAACTAGGAATATGGGTGCTAATTTCACTAAAGCACTCTTGTCGTTTCTAGGATTGAAGATTTAACATTCCCTTTTGGTGATTTTTCTTATATATGGATTTCTTTATTTGGTTTAAGTGAATTTTCATAGCACATTGATCCAAGATATTTTGATTATAGATGCATAAAAATTACATGTTAAATACAAATTAGCTTGACCTAGAAGAATAAAACATGAAGAAAATATCATGAAAAGCATGAAAATGAGACACAAGGAATTGAGTGCGGAGTTCGTAGGTTTGGATACGATCTTGGCCCTCCTCAATAGTGGGAGGCATTCATTCATTAAGTGGTATAAAAGAGAAGGAGTGCAAGAAACATTTACATAATACCCTTATACCTTAAGCTTGAAGATGGTCGAAAAATTGAACCCAAGCGCAAAAGCAGATAGAACCATTGAGTTTTGGTGAAAAGCATCAAAACTTCTTGTCCAAATGCCCAATTCTAACAAAAATTCTTTTTGCACCTCTCGAAAACTTTTTGATACCCACACGATTCCTTGGAGCAAGGTTAGACCACTTGTAGGCTCGGGGGTTCTACTTCTTCAATAAAAAATGATTATTATTGAAATCGTATGTGTTGGTTTTGCAACGCGAAGGCGAGCTCTTATAACAAATGGGATGGGGAGATACAAAGGGACAACCCATGGGTTTTGGCTCCATTGGGTGAGTAACATGGAGGCGGTTCGAGTTAAAACCCACCCACTCAAAATAGAACACATATATTGTTTTTTTTTAGTCGTCGATTTTTATTCGCATCTACTTTTTGGGGTCGACCGGGCACGTGGGTTGGTCGGGTTCGATCCCTTGCGACACCCTTATCTTTGTGCTTTGGTGCATTCATTATGTCATGGGACAAGGGGGGGGTTCTCGGTAAACTAGACCTCGACCGTCTATATATGTATATGCATTGTTTAATATGGTTATGTGGGTGGTGGGGGTGACAACCCACCCCTTTAATTTTAATTTGGCATATAGTTTTGATATGTGGTCGGTGTGCCCCCACCTGTTATCTATATATATATGTGTGTGTGTGTGTGTGTGTGTGTGTGTGTGTGTGTGTGTATATATATATATATATATATATATATATATATATATATATATATATATATATATATATATATATATATATATATATATATATATATATATATATATATATATATATATATATATATATATATATGTATATATATATATATATATCTATATATATATATATATTAATTTGTCTTGTAACCATAGACCTATTTTGAAAAATCTCGGAACTAGAGGTTATTGGGAATTTTAAGTGTCCCACAAATTCGCCCGACGGTTGGCCAGATTCCGACATTGGATCTGGCCAATTTGTTGCCTCCTTAAGCCTGCCACTTGTCCATGGTTGACCGAAAGTTTGAATTTCTCTAACCCCCTCATACGAGCTCATATTTGAGTGTTGTTCACACCATTGGAATCAAGGAGATGAGCACTTCAATTTGATCATGTTATTGTTGTCATCTGAACACCTTTACTTTTGAGCCATTTCTCATGCCACTTGTACTTTGAGATCCACTTGGATCATTCCTCCCCATTGAGAGCTTTTGGACCTCAAAAATCATTAACATGTCCAAAAAACTGCTTGTCCTCGCCAAACCACACTTGCATTCATTTGCATTGCATGAAACTTTGATACATACTTTACAATCACATAAAAACCACACACGACTCAAAAAATTCCCACATTTTCCAAGAGTTTATAACACACACTCTTTGATCAAGTTTTACATAGTAGAATAAATTACCCAAACTACTCACAAAAGGCCAAACATCACCGTTGTTTTAGTAAATGATGGAAAACATGCTATTGCTTTTACAATTATTCGCTATGTGTGATTTAGAAACTATGGCCATGATTATATCTAGTAAAACTATCTCTCACTTAACAAGGTGAATGGGTCATATCCCTAATTTTCTTTGGGAATATCTTCATCGTTTGGATTCTTCATGGGTTATTTTTGGGCCTAGAGTGTTTGAAACATGGATTCCTATCGTTCATCCTTGTTACAATGATTCTTCCTCCTCCAGACCTTCTGAATCCCTCACTGTCACTGGAATGTGAGGAGGTGCTCTCATCATCTGTTGTTGGTGGGTCTCTAGTGGTTTTGGAGATTTCCCCAACTTCCTTCCTGACATACCCAAGTCCTACATGACAAGGAAATTCCTCTACTTTGATGGGCTTCACGATGCCTCGACCATTAATGTCGAGGCCCTTCCCATGATATCCCATTTTCTTTAACAGTTTGGACCTAATTCATGTAGTATGTTTTTCAAAAGTAGCGAAATCATCATCATAAAAAGTACATGAAATCGAAGAATCAATTTTTACCACAAGGCGGTTATACTATAGATTTTCCAAGGCCTCATCTTTAGCTTGCAACTAGCATAATAACATTTTTTTCTCCTTCTTCAATTCATGTAGAAGTTTCCTTAGCTTTGTATTCTCTGCTTGAATTCTTTGGTTGATATCCTCAAGTTCTTAGAGCCATGCCGCATTGGGTGTTCTTTTCATCTTTGGTACAATATCTGTTGAAATTTTGTTTCATCGTCTGAATCAAAGCCCAAATCGATGGGCCCCCCTACTACGACCCCAAGATATGCAAGCTTTGTTTTGTCACCGGAATCTGACCCTAGGTCAATTGGTCTACCCCGTTCAAATCCCGTAGTTGTGACCTTGTCATATTTCTCTAATTGAGACTCCTGGTCTTGCTGCATGGTGGCATATGTATTCTTATTCTCCTTTTTTCATTCCTCTTAGATCTCAACTCAGGTTGCAGTTTCCATCAATTCTCTTCATCATGAACCTCTTTCTCACAATGTGTACAAGAGCAATTTTCTCCTCTTCTCTTGGTTGTTGCAGCTCTTTTTGGGTGGTCATTTTTTAATGTGTTCCCCTGCTTTCAAGATGCATGGCCTTCAAATTGGCCTCATCGATAGTAGCAGGCTCAAACAATAATAATAAAGGTATTAAGTAACTATGTAAAGAACAGATATACTTAGTTATAATCTCTAGTGAACCTAATGGAATGCCCAAATTCAATGCTTGTTTTATAAATTATTGAGTTATTTTTTGCACATTTTTACCCTTTCATTGCCTTAAGTGTTGCCATTCTGTTAATTCCTTTTTCTTATAGCCCAAAGGGTTAAAATGATTTTTCAATGCAGAAACAAAATTTGACCATGAGGAGAGAAGTTACCCAAATTTTTGTTGCCTTGCAATTTTATCTCCCACCAAACAAGAGTGGTGACACTGAATCGAAGAGATGCCAAATGGATCTTTGCCTTGTCTTCCTTGATTCGTTGAATCCGGCAGTAGACCTCAATCTGTCTATTCTAGTTTTTAAGATTTTCTGCATTACATTCTCTAGTATACATGAACAAGTCAAACTTTACATCTAGTTTAAAGAAAGGTTTCTTAGATGTATGTCTATGATGTCTGCGAGAATGATGAGAAGAAGAAGAGGAACTCATATGGAGAGGGAGGGGGATCTTCTCCACCATCTACATGATTTAATGATCCGTGATCATCTACATCTTTATTCTCGTGCTTGACGATCTTCTCATACTCTGCAAACAACTTGTCTACTTTCTCTGCCATGTTGTCGAATTCATTACAGTCATTCTTCTCTTCTTCCCAATGAGCTTCTTCATATGCCATATTTTTTCTTCGTTGTGCACGTCATACTTCGGGATCAAAGGATTTAAGCTTTCCTTCGCCTCTTTGTATTTTTTTTATGGTTAGCATATACTCATGTAATTCGCATCAACAAATACCTGATCTGATACCAAACTTGATCCAAGATATTTTGCTTATAGATGCATAAATAATTACATGTTAAAGAGCATATTAACCAAGGACACTTAAGATAACATGAAGAAAGTATCATGAAAAGGTGACACAAGGAATTTATTATGGAGTTTGTCCAATCTAGACTATGTCTTCAGGCCCTGCTTAACAGTGGGGAGACCTTCATTCATTAAGTGGCACAAAAGAGAAGTACAAGCAACATTTTCATAACACCCTTATACCTCCAAGTTGGAAGATGGTCTAAAAATGGAGAGCCAAACTATAGAAACAGATAGAAAAACTGAGTTCTTGACGAAAAATAGTGCAAAAACGACTGTCTAAACGCCCAATTCTAATAAAAAAACTTTCTGCACCTCTCGAAATATTTCTGATAGCCCAAGATTCCTTGGAGCAAGGTTTCGGCCTCCTGCTAGGCTCAGGGTTCCGCTCCTGCAATAAAAAATGATTATTATTAAAATTCACGCCAGTCTGCTCCGGGCGCTACGCTGATGTCTGAGATCTTATACCAAATGGGCAGCAGAGATAACAAAGTGAGAGCCCATGGGTTGTTGGTTCTGTTGGATGAGTAACATGGAGGTGGGTCAGGTTGAAAGCCTGCCCGCTCCAAAATAGAAGATGTATATTTTAATTTTTTTTAGATGTCGATTTTTATTCGCATCTAATTTTTGCCACTGACCACGTGGGTTGGGTGGTTTTGACCCTCGATGGAACTCTCATCTCTGTGCTCTAGTGCATTCATTGTTTTGTGGGCCACGGGGTAGGGTTCCCGGTCAACCAGACCCCGAACCCTCTATATATGTATATGAATTGTTTAATATGGTTACGAGGGTGGCAGGGTGACATCCCACCCCCCATTAATTTTTAATTTGGCATATAATTTTGATATGGGTGGTGGGGTTGGTGGCTTGCCACTTAATATTATATATATTTTTTAATTTGTCTTGTAACCATAGCATTATTTTGAAAATTATTGAAACTGGAGGTTATTGGGAATTTGAAGTGTCCCACAAATTCTCTTTGTGGTTGGCCAGATTCTGGAATCGGAGATGACCAATTTGTTGCCTCCTTAAGCCTGCAACTTGTTCATGTTGACTGAAACTTTGACTCACTCTAACTCCCTCATACGAGCTTAGATTTGAGTGTCATTCACACCAATGGAATAAGGGCGACGAGCACTTCAATTTTATCCTAGTACTTCTATCATCTAACAAATTTGATTTTTGAGCCATTTCTCATGCCATTTGTACTTTGAGATCCACTTGGATCACACACCACTAGTAAAAAATGATGAAATTAATGACTAGGTGACTAAAAATGTTAGTAACCACAATTATTTCAAGTGAATTACTACTAAATTTGAGCAATTTTAAATGACCGAACTAAAAATGACTAACTTAAATGACTAATTTAGTCTTGGAATAAAATACACAACTGGATAATAAATGACTAACTTAAATGACTAATTTAGTCTAGGGATAAAATATATGACTAGATAATAAGTGACTAAACTAAAAGTGACTAACTTAAATGACTAATTTAGTCTAGGATTAAAATATATGACTAGATAATAAGTGAAAAATTTAATAGTGATTAAAGTAAATGACTCTTATAGTCCAAGAATGTAAATATGACCAAATAACAAGTACAACAAGCATATGAATTAGTAATTTATGTTAGTAATTTTTAATTGTTGTCCCTTTTCTTTAATGTCCTTCTTTTGCCATAGTGAAGGCCACGAGACCCATTCTTATTATGCAAAACATACTAAATTCCCATATTTCGAGCTAGAGGTCTTTTTCATGGCAATTGAGCATGAGAAAGATTGATTTGGGGACTAAGGCCCTTATTTTCCTCTCATAACCATAACATAAAAACCAACTATGATATGTTGTGAGAAATAATCATATGGTGCCCATATCCCAACTTAGGACCAAATATTCATTAAAGAAGATCTAAGTGGTTTTAAAGTCTAGCTCATTTCTCTTGACACTAAAAAGCTTCCTGTAATGCATAACGTGAAAATTTTTACCTCCCCTACCCATGGTACATTCCTTAAATCCTATACATGGTGTGAAAAAATTCCTAATCTAATTGATATATTATATATTCCTAAGATTATTTAAAGAGGATCTATGTGGTCGTTCAATGCCAATTCATGGCCCTTGAGCATGAGAAGCTTCATTTTAGAAATAAATTCCTTTTTCTCCTTCCCTCGTACTAATTCTTATCATACAAAAAACAATAATGGTTCCCATATTCCAAGTCTAAGGCGCTTTTCATGTCTATTGGTAAAGACCTTGAGAGTTATTCATAGTGTGCAAAATGTGGTAATATTGTGCAAATATTACTAAAGATAAAAAGCCAAAATAGAAATTCCTCCATTGGTCATAACCCCTCATAATTCTAAATCTGGGCAATTGGCCTCATTGTGATAAGTGGAAGCTTAGCCCAAAAAAAATAATAATTGTCAAACTTTAAGAAGGGACATGTTATCATACCATTTTATAGCTATATTAAAACAAAAAAGAACCACATAATTTTAATTTTGAGTCTTTTAATATTTCTCAATATATAAAGAATAATGATCTGAAAGGAGTGTATTAGTTCTGTTGTGCTAAGTGTCCTTTCAGTTTAATAAACATGTACAAATTGTCTCCATAAGTTTGCTTAAGGTATGAGAGATTTAACCATAAAAATTAGATGAATTAGTGAACTTTAAGCATGTAAATAAGCCTTAAAAAGACTGAACAACATAACAGAGAAAAAAATTCACACATAAGTTTTACACAGTAGGCATGATGAAGTAGTTCACCCCTCCTGGGCTACATCTGCTGGTCCAGATCCCAATGGCATGTCCCTCTTTTTCATTATGCTCAAAATTGTAAATTACATATGTTTGCAGGCCTCTAATGACTATTTTCTCTACACCAATAGCTCTAGAATGCTCAAATTAGTCTAGGTAGACTCTTGTTTCACCAAAATTGGTCAAAAATTGACCTCCCAATGCATTTTTCCCAATGAAAGCTAGAAAAGCTCCACTAAATGTGGAGACTGGTAGTTTAATTGCAGATAAATTAATAGTTTACCCAAAATTTTGGGGCACGCTCCAAAACTGGCAGGCGCATAAGGTTAGCATTTATTGTATGTGGCGGGGTGGTCACATTCCACCCCCGCCGTTACTTCCACTTACAGTTTGAAAAAATCCCCGCCATAGAAGTTGGAACCCCGTGTAACACAGTCCCATAATATTTAACCATTACAATAAACGTTTATTCCGCCATGTGATCACCATTACAACTAACCCGCCAGATGAGGTTGGAACCTGGAGTACATGGTTCCGAACCCTTTTGAAACCGTCGCATTTACTATTTACCTCCACATGTGAACAGGTTTCACCACCCGCTAATGGTTTAACTTTGATGTTGTGGTTTAATATGAAGCTAGGGTTCCGATGCTAAGTTCACATGCAAGGGGGGTTGGCCCTTTGAGGCTGGCCTCCCAAGCCCTCAGCGCATTTTTAAAAAAACTTCAAATATGTATTCGCACTTTAATAGGTTAAGTAACATGTGTAGGCGGAATGGAAAATGGTCTTCCAGGCAGAGAGGAGGTCGCGGGTTCGACCTCCATCGACTCCACAAAAGTTTGCATTAACCTTGTGAGGACATGTGGTAGCTTGTGGGCTTGCCACATGTCACTCAATAATTCACCCACCTATAAACACATCCAACGGTCCAGATCCATTCGTATCATCTACATCCAATGGCCCACGATGTGCCACATGGCACCACCACATTGGCTTAGAAAAAAATGGAATATTCCCAAAATATTCTGTTGACTGTACCTGCAAGTTGACTAGGCATCCAGTCACCAAAATTTTGATGTTTGCGAAAATGAATAGGACGCTATATCTTCCTCATACGACATCGGTTTTTCAAATCGTTCACAGTGCCAGAATTGAAACGACGAGACCTTTTCGGTCGCTCAGGTCGGACCTATTTCGATCACTTTCATTTTTGAGCATATGACTTGATCTCCTGATCACACCTCCCCATTGGGAAGCTTTTGGACCCCAAAATACTTTAATCACCCGTTCAGAAGATGAGGGAATAGCTCCCTCACCTTTTCCACTTCCATCCATCTTGCCTTACTTGGTTTGCTACCCTTGAGCCCAATCTGAATAAAATTGACACTTCCTCTTTTGGAAGTGCGTGTCCTCCTGTCAAGGATGGAATCCTCCTTGAGCTTGTCCAGAAATTCTTGCGAGAAATATTTTATTGATGGCAGTTGAATGTCACTCCCTTGATCATCAACCAATGGAGGCTCATACAAATGTAAATTCTCCACATTGGCAATGGAATACATTTGCATATATGAAGGAAAGTCAAGTTGAAATGCATTATTACCAACTTTTTTAATAATCTTGAATGGACCATAACGAATAGGCTTGAGCTTTTTACCTTCTCCTTGCATCCTTTCTTCGCTTATGTGCAACCATACTTCATCTCCTTCTTGAAACTTGTGATCAACTCTATGTTTTTCATACCTCTCCTTGTACTTTCTTTGACTCTTCTCAAGCTGTTCTTGAAATTTTTGATGAATAATCTGAATTTTCTCAATGAACTTTCGAGCCTTATCAATATTACTATGCCAATTAATTGCAACATCCTTCTCATAGATGAAGTCTAATGGCGATTTCAGCAAATACCCAAAGCAGGCTTCAAAAGGTGAAGTATTTGTAGAAGAGTGCTTGGCCCAGTTGTAAGCATGTTGAATGTAATGCAGTTGTTCATAACACAACTTGGAATGCTTACTGAAATATTCTCTCAATAGATGCACAATGGTCCTGTTCACCATCTAGGTTTGGCCACCAGTTTGCGGATGAAAAGTAGTACTCTTTTTCAACTTTGTGTCCATCATCTTCCAAAGATTGGACCAAAAATTCCCAACAAATCTGGAATCACTGTCGCTAACAATAGAAGTTGGTAAACCAAAATAAACCCATACAAGTTGAAAATAAAGCTCAACAGTTTGTTCAACAGTAATGGTTTTCTTACATGGCATAAGTATACAAATTTAACTGAATCTATCCACAACTACATAAAGATAATCATTTTGTTTTATTGACATAGGTAGACCTCCAACAAATTCCATGGAAACACTCTCCCATGGCCTTGATGGTACCATTAGTGGCGTGTACAACCCAAGTTTCATATTTCCAGGCTTTCTTTTTGCACACATAGAACATCCTCTTATAAAACGTCACACACTATCTATCATGCGAGGCCAATAACAATACCTCTGTAGATGCGCAACTGTTTTTATTACCCCAAAGTGACCAGAAATAAGAGATGAATGAACCTCTCTCATGACACTAAGTCTCTCTCCTTGTGGTATACACAACTTGCCCAAATGAAACAACAAATTTTTATGCAAATGATAATCATTTTCCTCAACTTGATTACCTTCACTCAAACTGGCATACACATCTTTAAAATCAGCATCAAATGCATATTGTTCTATGTAACTCTCATGTATAATAGAATAATTTTTAAGCAAAGTAGAAGCACTTATAATAGGCCTTGAAAGCATATCAGAAAATTGATTGAAAATACCTTTCTTGTACCTTATAACCAAGTGAAATTTTTGAAGAAATCCCATCCACTTGAAATGTCCTGATTGCTGCAATTTTGTTTGCAACTACAACTACTGTAGCGGTTTGTGATAGGTATGAATAATCATCTCCTTACCCATCAAGTAGTGTTTCCACTTCTTGACACTTTTTACCAATGCATACAACTCTTTGTCATATGTTGGATAATTGATTACAACACCATTGAATGTTTCAGAATGAAAAGTGATATTCTTACCATGCTGCAAAAGTATTGCGCCCATGGCATAATCATTAGCATCAGTTTGTATCTCAAATGGCTGTCTCAAATCCGGTAATGCAAGAATCGGAGCTGAACTGATCTTGTCTTTTAAAGCTTGAAAAGCTTGCTGCTATCTGCCTCCCCATTGGAAGCCTTTCTTCACGCTTGTCACTGCATGCATAGGAGTTTCTGTGGCATAAAAGTTATCATTAAAATTTCTCCAATATTGAGTTGTGCCTAAAAAAATTCTTACCTCTGTTACTAATTTGAGAGTGGGCCAATTCAAAATGGCTTCCACTTTAGAAGGATCAATTCTCAATGCGCCTCCTCCTACAATGTGTCCCAAATAAACCAAAGAAGTTTTTCCAAATTCACACTTAGACATCTTAAGAAATAATTTCTCTTTCATAAAAACATCAAGTACCCTCTTTACATGCAAGACATGCTCTTCTCTTTTTTTGCTGAAAATGAGTATATCATCTAAATACACAATCACAAAGTCATCAAGAAATGGACACAAAACATTATCCATCACACGCATGAAAGTCGCTGGTGCATTACACAAACCAAATGACATAACCAACCACTCAAAGAGTCCTTGTTTGGTTTTGAATGCAGTCTTCCATATATCACTTTCTGCAATTCTTACTTGATGATATCCACTTCGTAAATCTAACTTAGTGAAATACTTTGCTTCTTTCAGCTAATCTAACAAATCATCTATCCTTGGGAGTGGGTATTAATTTTTTACCGTTATCTTGTTCAAAGCTCTGAAATCGACACACATGCGCCAATTCCCATCTTTCTTCGGAATCATAACTATAGGTGAACCGCATGGTGAAGTGCTTAGCCTTATGAATCCCTTGTCCAACAAGTAATTGATTTTCCTCTTTATTTCATCATTCTCCATTATCGAAATGTGATACATGCTGATGTTTGGAAGAGGAAAATATTTTTGAAACTGAATCTCATGTTGAATCTCCCTTTTAGGGAAAACTTGTTGGCTCTTGAAACATCTCATGATGTGCATCAACTACATCATATAAATCCGATTTCAACTTAGGATCACAAAATTTAATTGACTCATGATTAACATCAGCTTTAGGCTTAATCGTTAGAAGAACAAAATTCTTACTTGAATTCACCAGCCTTTTTACCTGTCTAGCATTTACCATTGCAATATTCGTCTTCTTGCAGTGTGCTCTAACAATGTACTCCTTGACATCTTTGAATAATGGTATTTTTTCTCATGGTGATGGAAGATAGCTTTCCTGTCATACAAGTAAGGACTTCCCAACAAAACACCTGTAATATCAAGTGGAACCACATCTAATTCATCTGTGTCAACAAAATGTGCAATTATTGCAAAGCACAATATGCACTACTTTGAAACCCGTAAATTTGCATCATTGAAAATCCACCCAAGTGGATATGGTTTTGAATGTGGAATGGTATCAGGATTAAGTTTATTGACCAAGTCTTCAGAGATTAAACTCGCTTGTGAATCACTGTCAAACATTGTATCAATATTGTATGTTTGGATATGACCCTCACATGAAACAGTTCAATTCTCTCTTCTTCATTTGGAGCTTCTATGTGACAGTTTGAAGTACTAGTACTGGGTTTTGTTTAAATTTATTTCCCCTTCATGTTATTCAATCCCATGGCTGTAATTTTAGTTTCATCACTTTAATATTCTCCTAAGTCATGTTGATTTGTAGCTGTAGTTTTCTTCTTTATTTTGTTTATGTTGTAATTGGGTCTCTTTTCGAGATGTAATTTCCAACAATTTTTTTCTTCATGACCATCTCTTGAACAATGTTTACAAAAAACTTTATCTCCCTCTTTCGTGATAGATGTGTTCTTTTTTCCTTTACATTTTGAGGTCTTCCTTTTGTTTTTCCCCTTAAAAGGCTTGTTTTCACCCTCTTCAAAAGTATTTTTCCCTCTAGCTTCTAAATGTGTAGCTTGAACACATACCTCATCTAGGATTTTAGGATTAAACACGAGGAAAGCATGTTTAAAGTAGCTATGTAAGCCCCCTATGTACTTGAGTAAAGTATCTTGGCTCTGCAAATCTACCCCTAATAAGAGAGATCTTCTTCTAAATTCTTGGGTGTAGTCTTGTACATTTTGTTCTTTCAATTGTCTAAAATTTTTCCAGTTCATTATGGATTTCTGCTTGTGAGCTAATGGATAAAATTTTTGTTTTATTGTAGTAATGGAATCAGTCCATGAAAGAATAATGTTACCATGTTTTTTGATCTCCTCCTTTGTCTTGGCTTCCCACCAAACAAGAGTTGCACCTTCCATCCTCAATGCAGCTAGTTGGATTTTGGTGTCATCATCATGAAGGTTCTGAATTCTCAAATAAACCTCCAATTGCCTAATCCAATTATCAATATTTTTTGCATTGACTTCACCATTAAACATTGGAAATTCAAACTTAACATCAAGTTTTAGAAAAGGACTTTTACTAGTGTTCTTTGACTTTGATGGCTGATGTACTGAATATGAAGTAGAGGATGATGATGATGATGAAGATGAGGGTGATGATGGTGACTTTCCACTGCCTCCATTTCCTCCATTTCCCTTCTTTAATTTATCTTCATCTTTCTAACCTCCTGATGATCCCTGAACTTCCATGTGAAGTTTGGATCCTTCTCATTCTAGTCTTTCATTCCTTTCTTGATAAAGGACTCTCACCATTTCAGTCATGTCAAGGAATGATTTACTAAACACTCTTTATTCCTCTTTGGGATACACCTCTTCATGGATTTCTCATTCTAGAGGCATGCTTAATGCTACTTCCGCTTCTCTTGGAGGTGAACTAGGTGGTGGAGAATATGGAAATCTTGCCCTCGTTTGTTGTAGCTCCCTTTGAGAACCTCTTTCTTCCACCAATTTTCCTTCTCCTCTCTTAAGCTTGAGCATAGTAAGCATGAAAACAGTTGCAAACAATTAAACAAACTTTGCACATAAAAACGCCAGAGATAAAACTCTAGATCTGATACCAAATTGACCTGAAAGGAGTGTATTAGTTCTGTTGTGCTAAGTGTCCTTTCCGTTTAATAAAAATGTACAAATTGTCTCCATAAGTTTTCTTAAGGTATGAGAGATTTAACCATACATGAAAATTATGTGAATTAGTGAACTTTAAGCATGTAAATAAGCCTTAAAAACACTGAATAATAGTGCATAATAGAGAAAAACATTCACACATAAGTTTTACATAGTAGGCATGATGAAGTAGTTCATCCATCCTAGGCTACATCTGCTAATCCAACTCCCAATGGCATGTCCCTCTCTTTCATTATGCTCAAAAATGTAAATTACATATGTTTGTAGGCCTCTAATGGTTGTTTTCTTTGCACCAATGGCTCCAGAATTCTCAAATTAGTCTAGGTAGACTCTTGTTTCACCAAACTTGGTCGAAAATTGACCCCCTCCGATGCATTTTTTCCAATGACAACAGAAATGCTCTACTAAACAAAACAGGCGGCGGAGACCCGGGCAAAATAATCTTACAGATAAATTCTCAATAGTTTACCTCAAATTTGGGGACACACCCAAAATTGGTGCCATGGCTATCAAGGTTAGCATTTATCAGAAGTGGCGGGGTGGTCACATGCCACCCCCACCGTTACTTCTGCTTACAGTTTGAAAAAATCCCCTCCATAGAAGTTGGAACCCCACGTAATGCAGTTCCATAACCTTTAATCGTTACAATAAACGTTTATTCCGCCATGTGATCACCATTGCAACTAACCCGTCGGATGAGGTCGGAACCTGGAGTACGCAGTTTTGAACCATTTTGAAACTGTCGCATTTACTGTTTACCTTCGCATGTGAAAAGGTATGACCACCCTCCGACGGTTTAAATTTGATGTTGTGGTTTAATACAAAGCCAGGGTTCCGGTGCTAAGGTCACATGCGAGGGGGGCTAGCCCTTCGGGGCTGGCCTCCCAAGCCCTCATCGCATTTTTTAATAAACTTCAAATATGTATTCCCACCTTAATAGGATAAGTAACATGTGTAGACGGAATGGAAAATGGTCTTGCGCATGGAGAGAAGGTCACAAGTTCGACCCTCGTCGACTCCACAAAATCTTTCACTAGCCTTGTGAGGACACATGGCAGCCTGCAGGCTTGCCACGTGTCACTCAATCATTCGCCCACCTATAAACACATCCAACAGTCCACTATGTGCCATCTGCATCCAACAGGCCACTATGTGCCATGTGGCACCACCACATTGGCTCAAAAGAAAATGGAATATTACCAGAATATTCTACTGACTATACCTACAAGCTGACTAGGCATCCAGTCACCAAAATTTTGTTGTTTGGGAAAACGAGCAAAACGTGATATCTACCTCATACGACATTGGTTTTTTGAATCGTTCACGACATCGGAATCACAATGACGAGACCTTTCCAGTCGCTCAGGTTCAGACCTGTTTCGAGCACTTTCATGTCTGAGAATATGACTTGATCTCTTGATCAACTAACCACATAAATAACTAAAATTTCAAGAAAGTTAAAAGTATCACTTCATAAAACTATTAATTATTTTTGTAAATTTTACATATTTGATCATTTATATACAACTTAATATATTATTTATTTATATTAAATTTTTAATTTAATACTATATATAGTTATTATCATTATTATTATTATTATTTTCAGTTTTTATTTTATATTAGTTCCAATTCCCACCAAAGGCGCTTCATCAAATGCTAAAAAAAATCTCTGAAATCAAATCCCACATAGATATTGGTCAAAAGCACTTCAACAAATGCTGAAATCAAATCCCACATCGATAAAAGAGTGAACAAGGAATTCAATGAATGGAAGGTGAAGATTAGGATTACTACTGAAGAAATTGGTCAGTTGGCAATCGGGAAAGCTTCTTCAACTCAGCAGAGAGAAGAGGAGCTGTGAGGTCAGAAAAAATCAGTTCAACTCAGCAGAGAGAAGAGGAGCTGTGAGGTTGGAAAAAATCAGGCATGGAACAAAGCAGGTCAGGTGTAAGGAAATTTTATACACTTTAGACACTGAGGATACCGAAGAAGTTGATTCTGTTATGAAATTCGAAATCACTCTTGTTTATAGGGAACACCATATTCAGAATTGACTTGGGCTTGAAGACCAGTTCTAGGATTACTACTATACAAATCGTCAGTTGTAGCCTAATTTAGATTTGAAAATCTCATAAGTGTAGTGTTTCTAGAATCACATCAGTTATCTTTGCTCAGATTATTGGGTTTTTCATAGTTGAAGACTGCATTTTGAGGATGGTTGGAGGATTAATCTCCACTCTCTAGGTGGAAATGATGCGAGATACAACTGTAGCAAAGATGAGATTTATTTTAGAGGATCAATTTTCGTGTATGAAGGTATCAATCCATCTTTTTCTTATCAAGGACTATGTGAGTCTACTTGGTATGACTTTGAGCCCCACTTACCTTTTTCAGCACCATATTCCTGCAACCTGTACCTTCCATGAAACTTCCCAACCATGTATTTCTACTTTATGTGGATCGATAACGGAGCATAGAGGGAGATATTATTTTTTTTTTTAATGTAGACACAAGTGGAGGAAGATAAGGGTAGGGTGGCATGTTTCCATTACTGCTCCGTTCCATCGAATAATTTCAATTCAGTCAACATTCAAACTACTGACTGGTCTTTTTATATTTGAAGTAGCAAGCCGATGGGATACTTACTCTAAGGTATGATAAATTAGACTAGCTTCTTGGGTTTAGTAATGCAGAGACTACTCTAGAAATTTTCCAGAGAGTGCTGCAGAAATATGTCAAGTCAATTAAATGAGAGCAGCCTGTAAGAAGATATGGCTACCATGTGGGTCCCTTGCTTGATATTTTGGACAATAATAAAGACAAATTGTTAAATTTTGTGCCTACATTTTCATGTTTCAACTATGTAGAATATGCACATAAGTTTAATTTCTTCTAACTGTCGAGTGTGGTACCTATTTTCTTGGCTGGTTTGCTATAGGGCATGTCACTTGGAAAAACAAGCATTTGATGAGGCCATTGCAAAGCATGATACTCTCAGTGAACAATCATACAAGGAAAACACATAAATAATGCAATTTCTGAGTGACAATGTTACATTATGGACTTCTGATTTGCAAGAAGATTGAGGTTAGTTTAGACATTAATTTTAGGATAGGTTGATAGAAAATTCACTTTACATGTTCGAAGTGAGAAATTAAAATGACCAAAAGTTATAATTCAACTCGAGTAGATATTTGGAACCCAAGGGGGATTAGTGCTAGGACCTTTTATAGCATTCAGTTACAAGGTGATAATATATTAAAGGGAAAAGTGGCTCAGATATTGTCCCAAACATGTATTTAACTTCCATATATTAATAGCTATTGTCAAATTCTTGTTGAAGTAAAATATATTGCAATTATATAATGCACGATTTTTACAAGAGGGAAAATGAAACTATTTTTGTCTACCCTTTCAAGCAAACTCAACAAACTGTTATGCTTATAGTGGAACCACAACCAATTTTAGTGCCTTTCATTTTGTACACACCAACATCACTATGAAAAAAACTTCGACACACCAACAATAATCACTTGCAGACACTAACAATAATTACTGCACACACCAAAAAAAGTCCTTTAATCAATGGTTATGCTAGGAGATTCCTAGAAAGAGACTGGTATGACTGAGTCTCATTGGATATTATGCCTATAAAGAGATCGGTGTGACTCAGCCTCATTGGATCTTATACCTAGAAAGAAGTTGTGTGACTCAGTCTCATTGGATCTTGATTCTTAACCCTTAATTAGAAATAAGTGCTACTTGGGTTAACAAGACCAACATGAAAAAAAGGTTCTCAAAGCATGTGCTACATTCACCTCCCCTTGGGATAACAATCTCCTTGGTGCGACCTTCGTAACTTGAACAAGCATGTGTACTTTGTACTCATGGCATTCCCTTTCCTCCTCGTTGTTTCATTCAATACATATTCCTTGCATTGGACCTTTACATGTTTGTTGCTAAATTATAGAGCATAGTCATCTTCATTTTGGGAATGCATGTAGTACTGGTGTAGAACTCTTGGACTTTGACATGTTTGTCTCTAAATTTCAGAGCATAGTCATCTTCTCTTTGGGAATGAATGAAGGATTGGTGTGGAACTCTTCATATATTTTCAGTTGAATGATAGTGTAATCAATCACGTGATTAGGGTTTCATGTCTTTCACATTCTTCCTAAGTAGAGAAACACAAAAACATTATGTGCTTTATTTTAGTAAACAATGCAACTCTATGCAATTGGGTCTATGCTTTGAAGAAACTCAAAATGATTCTCACATCATGGAGCGAGCTTGGCACAACTCTCCATTATTGAAGAATTTTTCTTATGCTTCACCTGAAGAAATACAAGGTCACACACTTTTGATTCTTTGTTGGATTTGCTTAATTAATCAACACTTTTTTCCCTTCTTGGTGTGCCTTCAACTTCTGATTAATTTTTGCAACCCACTCATCCATCATGCAAAAAACCTTTTAGCATAAATGTAATCCCAAATGTTGGATTGGGCCAACTTATTGGAGTATTTTATCTTTTGTCAACTAAGGTTTCAAACGAACTCATCCTAAGGATACATGTCACCCATTGTTTTGTCATCCATCTATTTGCAGATAATACACTATGGTGATATTCTAGTATGTTCACAAGCCAAAGATAAAACTCTTCTTGAAGTTCGATTTTCATTTGTGTCTCTAGTCAATAAAATTGCATTAGGCACACTACAAATTCTCATCACTTCTTACCTTGTGGATATACTACACTAGAATGAATTGTATCGCTTCATCAACATATCCACCATAATCCATCACTATGATAAAATCACATTTTCTCATTTTTTTGGGTGTTCTTGTGATGAAATCAATTGTGACTACTTTCGCTTTCCATTTGTATTTGGCAAAGGCAACAACCATGTTGTTGGATGTTATTTCCTTGCCATAACCCTTTGATACTTGGGGCACTTGATCACATATCTTTCTATGTTCAGTATTGTTTTGTCATTATAACGATGGTATTTTGGTAACTTAATTGTCGATGGTATTTTGATAACTTGATTGTCTTTCATATGGAACATCATGAATTTCTCTTAATATAAGTTTTCTCAACTCTTCATAGTTAGACACATATATTTGATCTCCATTTGTGTTAAATTTGGAAACTATGGCCAAAATCCATGTTACACTGCTCATATGATAAAGATGATGTTTTTTTTTTATTCCTCTTTCGGAGAGGTGCAAGATTAATCTAGAGATCATCTTGTTTCGATGAGAAGAAGTTGGATTTTGAATTTATTTTCCACACATGTGCAATTTGTCAAGGTCGGCCAGAATTTTAATGTAGGCTCACAAGCCCCAAAAGATGTGTCACACACCCTCACTGATGGATATAAAAAGGAGAGACTCAAACCTCATTTGCACATCAACTCATCTCACACATTCTCTCCCCATCTGATTGGTTTGTACAGCCTTAAGATACTTTCTCCCTCCTCCACACATGTGAAAGAGAAGCTGGAAATTTTAGATTGAGTTAAGGGTTTCTGTGTAGCGTTGACCAGCATTGAATTTGAGTCAATGTTGACTGTTTGATTTTGATATTTGGGTCAGATTGCATTTTTGGGAGGCCAAATTTGGTGGCATAGAAATCGAGGAAATCTGAGGTGATTTTACTGTTGTGTTTGACTTCTTTCATACTGTCTATGATAGTTCACTTCATGGGTATATGGCAGTTCACTTCGTGGGCACCACCCCATCCCATCCCCCCAAAAAAGGAAAAACACCCCTTGATCCTAACCATTCAAAAAAATTTAGTGACCTCATTCCATTGACATATTTTTGGGTGGTTGTCTTTCCAATATGGAAATGGGCCATAATCTAAGATGTACAAGTTTCTGGAATGAGGTCATATTCCATACACTCATAGACATCGATATGAGTGTATGGAATATGTATAGGCTTTGCCCAAATTTCAAGGGAATGGAAGGTTGGAAGTGGCAATATAGATATATATATATATATATATATATATATATATATATATATATCTTCTTGTTTGATTTGTCAACATCAACTTTTATCATCTTTCCAAGAATTTTTTACTTTAATTCCAAATTATGGAGAACCACAAATGTATCTCATAGTTCAGCTTCATACAAACATCAATGACATGATTTCATTCTTCATATACTTCTCCATAGCCTCTAAGAGGGGCCCTACATCTTTGAAATCTACCCATAATCCATTTTACTCCTTTAACTGATCCAACATCATGGTAGTTTGGTTTTTCTATCTACCACTGTGAAGGTGCTGAGAGGAAGTTTTCATCATTCTCTTGGAGATCATACTTAGGCAGAAGAATGAGGGTGGATCAAATTTCTCCATGAGATGATACCTATTTCTTATAGGGTTTGGTAATAAATTATGGATCGTGAGAATACATAGGGTGGTATGGTATTTTTTCCTTGAAAACCCCTCAATTATTTTACGTAAAGTGACATTCACCTGATTTGGGATAATAGAATTTTAATAATTACCAGTAGCTTCATTCTCTCCTAAAGTTTCAGGAGTGAGGGAGGGATGGATGGAGTTTATAATTCATGGCTTAAGATGAATTGGAGAGGATGAATAGTTGAATATCCCACTAATGCCTCTTGAATGATTTTTATCGGATCTAATAATTTTAAGGTTTTCCCTCTCAGTGGATTTATTAACTATCCAATCTACAATTTTATTGGTTGACATTCTACTATGGCCAAAAGAGATGTTCATATGGGCCTTAGCTTGTTCAAGTTAGGTTATCCTATTTTTTATAAACTAATCACTTTAGTTTCCCATGGATTTTCCTACTATAATGTCAATGAGTGATTTGGAGCCCCATTCAACCTCTACTGAATAGATTCTATTCCTGATGCAAATCTAGATCCTTTCTGTTGAAGCTCCAACATTTTTACATATATATGTTTATTTCACAACATCCTTGGTAGTCTGTCCTTTCAAGGATAGTGTTAAATCTTATTTGATGTAATGCTTATAGTGTACTTTTGGAGAGATGGAAATTGGATCACATCCACCTTAGTTGCACTGAGAAAGAGCAGAGGTCCATGCTAATATCCTGGACATGGGTGGGCATTGTAGTGTTTGTATTCCCATGTGATGGGACATTAAATATAGACAATTCATTAACTTCAGGAATATGACATTCACACACACCCATCTAGATTCTAGTTTGATATTGACCTGGGGGTTCCTAAGATTGAGGATCCATCAAATGCATCACCGAGTTATAAAATATAGAAATAGGAGATATGCAACTTCAAGCTAATTCAAAAACTAGGAAGTGAATCTCAGACCCGGGTCTATATAGATTTGTGCTTGATGTTGGGGAAGTAGAGCATGACACACATCCAAATTATTGACCCATTTATGGGAGTTGTTGGGTCTGTTAATCGTGAGGAGCTAGGAATGGATTTTGGAATCAAATGGCAAGAAGAGAATATGCAGCAAGACCATGAAGCAAGATTCCTATTCGTTGTGTAGTGCATCTCTAACACCCAAAAAATGTGGCAGAGTTGGTGTTTCGGGGTTTAGATGTATTTATTTCAAGAAATTTAGGATATAATGATTGTAATCTTTGTGTATAAGGGGACAATCTTGCCTCTATGTAACAGAGATAGAGAGATAATGTGCTCAGAGGAGCCTTAGTTTGCCTGTGGCATTAATCATTGGTTGGAAACCATGGTTTGTACCTATGTGTCACATTAAAGTTTAGAGGAGGAGCTAATAAATAAAGAGATTGTGTTTTATGATGCCATAAGTTGTGTATTCATGTCTATTTCTGATCTGCTAGAATTAGGTGTTAAACCTCTCTTGATTCCTCCAATTATAATGTTGTGTGGAAAAATGTATTCTTAGTTTCTAATAACAATTTTTTAGATCTTGAGAAGTATTATTGGACTTACCTATGGGATAGAACAGGGTGTATAAATCTACACATGTGCAGACTAGAGGTGTCTTCATGATTTTTGGAGATCTGTGCATGTAGAAGCCAGAGTATCCGCACCGCACATATATATTCTTGTTTGAGGCGTCAAAATCATATTTTATCATCTTTCCAATAATTTTTTACTTTAATTCCAAATTTTGGAGAACCAAAAATGTCTCTCGTAGTTAAGCTTCATACAAACATCAATGACATGATTGCATATAAACCTTCACAAGTGACTTTCAAAACTATCCCCTTCAAGCTGGTTTTTGGTGGAATTTTCCTCAAGGATGGGTTCCTAATACTTATAAATGGTTTTTTGTGGTACAACCATTGTTCTAGTGTTATATTTTTTTCCTACCCCGGTTTCCTCACTTACAGTTTTTTCCTAGTGGCTCTAGGGTTTTTCCTTTCCATCTTTAGCAACGTTTCTTGTTGGATCTTACAAATGTGATCTTTTTTATTTTCTTTATGAGAAGCTTTTATGCAGCGAGGTTCTCATTCTTGTTTTCTTTTCTGTCTATTGTTTGAGATTCCTTTTAGTCCTTATTAAACTAAGGGTTTAATAGAAATAAACTTGTCTGTCACATATTTTATTCATTTATATATATCTAAATAAACACAAAACCAGGCATATGTGTTTACCATTCTTTTTTCCCTTTTCATCTGCAAGGATTAGAAAATTTCCCAGCCAGTTTCCATCCTTCGAAAATCTGTCCACATCAAAATTCCAAATGGAATGTCTTACCTACACTGGTGGTTAATTTTGGAGATCCTTTAGTTGCAATAGAAATTATCTTTCAGATAGTGAATGAAGAGTCCCATGGAATTTAGAAAAGATGGGCCTCCATCAAATATCTTGCCTCTCTTTCTTACTGGAGAGGACAACAGTCAAAAAAACCCTTTGGTATCACAGAGGCAGAATTTCCATCCTACCAATATAAAAGTATTATAATGGTTTGGGGAAGCTTCTATTTTGTCCACCCAAGTCAATAAATCGGTCATTTGCAAGAAATAATTCTGTAAATTAATGTTTCAAAACATTTTTTATTCATGGTATACATGCTTGCACACAAACCAGTGTGAAATATTTCAAACCTAAACCATATTGAAGATAGGTTTGCTCTTCACTGGACAAACCCTCTAAATGGGTATTTATACATCCCTGGAGATTCAAATAATGTACAAATTTACTGTTTGTTCTAAGATGGAAAAACAAGGACCTAGAAATTGATCTAAACCCCTCACATTATCAAGAATGCTTGCTAGTTGTGCTTCCTTTAGTGGTTTGTTTTTTCAAATTTTAATGTGGGTATTGTGTTCCTCTTGGGCACTACAATTTAGCAGTGTAACTATTTGTGCCTTTGAGTCAGTATGTAGTCCCTAGTTTCTAATGTTTTGTGTGGTGTGTAATGAAGGCTTCAATTATATAAAATGAAATTACAAATGTAATAACCTGCACCTGTGCATTTTTGACAAAATATAGTATGGTAAAATAAAATATACCTTGTTTCTCAAATTGTTGTTTGTAGCAAAAGCTGAATTGCAAGATATCTACAATAGTGATTTGTTTATCTTGAGTTATAAATTTTCTTGTTAGTGTTTTGTCTTTACTACCCAACCATTATGCAACAATGTTTTTGTAAAGCTTTGTGACATGAGCAAGAACTGATACTTAACTGAATTTGTCCTCTCAAGATCAACTGATGCATAAAGATGTAGTAAACCATGTCAAGTGTACGGTCTACATCCTAGCAGACATAACTTCGGACCATAATGAAATTGATGCAATCCAAGGTGAACTTGTCAACGATAATGTGATCTATAGTCTGTTTTTTCATATCAAAATATAAATTCAATGATTGAGATATGGATGGCTTAAGATTTAAATTCTCATGGTGTTGTTTATACGTAGTCTTTCACAAGTTAACTTGTATTTCATATTCTAGTAACTGTATTCATGACCAGAACTAAACCTTAAAAGTAACAGAGTTTTCAACTCTTTAGTGCTTATATGTCATAGAAATTATGAAGTAAGATAGAGCTGCAAGTCATAAACCATAAATGTGAGATGGTTTTTGGCTCTTGAATGCTTGAAATATCTATAATTTTGACTTTGACCTAGAAAATCTTAGGCTTTCAACACAATTTCATGCTCCCATAGCGTTGTTGCATTTTATTTTTCAGTAAGTTCTTAGGGGTAAAAATAATAGCAATATCTTACTGAATTTTCACAGGGATTTCGTTACGCATGAAGTCTTATTCCTCCCTATTTTGTGTAATGTAGACCATGCTTAACTGATGGCAATGAACATGTGAATTCCTGGTAAGGTGTGCCTTTCCTTCCAATGTCTTAGCCAAGGGCCTGAAATATGGCCTATGGGTTGGATAGAATACACATACTAAATACTTCCTTGAAACAGGCAATTGTCTGCATAGTTCCTTCCATGGATGAATATAAAGCTACTCTGTATCTGTACATTAACTTTATCCATCGGGGAATATTTTTTTGATGAAAATGACTCTAATCGCGTGATTTGTGTGAAGCCTTATTAAAATTCTAGAATGCTAAAGTATTGATTACAAATTACCTCACATCATCCATAAGATTTAAACGGGGCATCAAGTAACTGCGGCAACAATTATACTTCAAAATATGAATCCCAGGTTTTCTCCTACAAGTAAAAAGAAAAACCTCTACATACATATGACTTGGTCCACCATTAGTGGTTTTGATGTGACAATAGGTTGTCTCCTACTGTGTCATTGATTAGTAAGAAATCCTTTTATATGCAGCATTAAGGAGTTGATTAGTTGAACTTGGAACATAAGGCTAATGTTAGATAGAAGTAATGCATCATTGGTTTCTCATATTTTGAACCGATGAGACTCACGGCCCCAAAATAACTCCAAACTTATTTTCATGTTCTCTCTATAGCTAGGGAGGCAGGGGATGTGTCCCGATTTCCTCCTGAAAATGGGGATGTCTGGGAAACATCCTCCATGGCTATCCCTTGTGAAATTTGGCATCAGTTTCACCCCGGTTCCCCCAAAAATTATTCCCTAACTAGTTCAACATTCAAACCATGAAAAATTCCAAATATTATCTATTCATTGAGTTATAATTTTATGTTAGACACAACTAGCCTATGTCAGATTACATGTTCATTTTTTATGGGTTTACGAGCAAATCCTTTTTTCGTCTAGAATGGGGTCAAGCTCTTGGGAAATTTATTTGGGGATAACGTGAGACCCTGAACAGTGACAATTTCTTAGGAAATTTCACTTGAGGGATATAATAAATCCTTGAATGGGGTCAATATCTTCAGACATGTCATTTCAGTGGATAAAGAAAATCCCTAAAAGATTCATATAAAAGCCTTCTTATTCCTAAGGGACCTATGATAAAAGTACATGAGAAGCAGTTGAAGACCAATGACCATTTGGGCATTAGCAACCAATCAACCAATGAAAACATTTGAGTTGAGAAACTAAAACTAAAAATAATTTGTTATCACTCACCATGAGAAATCTATTGGGAAGTGGATGTTTCAACATAAGAAGACTACTGAACTGAGGGTAGATTGATCTTACACTCTGTAGCCCATTGCGTTGATATTTACAATATGAGAGTTTTTCAGATGGTGAGAACCCTATGAGTTTACTGATTAGGTTATGGTTACTCAGATAATTTACTTTATCCTGAAATTTTTCTAATGTCATTACTTGTTTTGTCCTCATTAACTTCCTCAACCATCCCAGGACAAGGGTAATAATGTTTTTCTATGTATTGTTGCATTTAATGTTTTTCTTGAGAAAAAAAATTCCCCCTAGCCCTCAATTGATTGGACCTCCATTTATTGACCCCATTATGCATTTGATCATTAAACCACTCTAAAATAGGAAGGACTTAGTCCACTCCTTCTTACAACCTTCCAGAATACTAGTGCTTAATTTTCAATTGCTACACACTTACAGGCTGATGTCGAAGACTAGTAAACTGTGATACTGCATGCACAGATGCCAATACAGAAATAATACAAGTAGGATAGGATTGTGAGATAACAAAGTTGAACTGCTAAATACCTATTAGAGGAAAATTGCAACATTTTTGTCTCTTGCTTAAGAGGGATAACTACCACTGCTATAAAACTTCTTCTATGAAGAATCTTGTGAGCACTAGACACCACCCTGAATCAATGAAGTTAAACATTATCACTGGCTGAGACAGAGTCTTTGCAGATTGAAAATGACACAATTGTGGTTGTTGGGATCTATGGAATATTGTTGTGAGATCCAGAGCCAGAAACATTTATTGTTGTTGTATATATATGGAGCTAGGATTTTGTTATTGAACTTGGAGACATGGCAGCCTCATAAGGCTTATTTTGTGATTCATGTATTACAAGGATCCTTTTTTGCTGTGCCATTGCTGGTATTTCTCTTCCTGGTATGTGCCACTGTGATCATTATGTTTACTTTTTTACCTTTTGTTAATACTTCAAAGTTATCAGCTTCTACTCCCTTTTTCCTATTATTTGTTTCAGTTGCCTACCAAGTCCTAGGCCCTTTACATATAATACTTATGATTAATTAAGTGGATACTAATTTTCACAATGAACATTAAGAGAAAAAAAGATAAACAAGCCCCACTTGCTACGTTGTACGTGGCTTTACCATATTGAACCAGACAAAAACGATTCAAGTCAACGTTTCGAACCATTTTTTGCCTCAAAATGGTCGGACCAGTCTGAACCAGCTGGTCTAGTTTGGCCCTTATAACACTGGCCCATCCACACTGTATGACCAAAAGGCCATGGCCTGACAGGTCAACCACACCAAATTCAGTGTGATAGATTTGGGCAGTAACATTGTGGTGGAACTGATAAACCACAATCTCTCAGGCCACAGCCACTCATCAACCATTGGCATATTTCTTCATCTCCCCCCGCCAACTATTACAATATCACTCACGAATTACATAAAAATGTAAGAAAAAAGGAAAATTCTATGCACAAGAATTAGGTAACAATGTAAGTACAAATGGAAAATTTTAGTTGATAGAATGCATAATTGAAAAGGCTCTTACTATAAAAAGGTAAAGCAACATTCCATGTAAAGTAAAATAAATAACTTATAGATTTAATGACTTGCCTTTAAACAAATTGGACAATATTTTCCTTTTCTAAAAATCCTACCACAAGCATCACATGAAGTATATCCCAAAAACTACCTACAAAAGTTGAATAGATACAAGTTTAGAATCATTGGATGATTGTTTATATTTTGAAGTAATAAAACTCCAAACTATAACAAGTAGACTGAATTTTCACTGCATGTGACAATGCATATTCATTTATAACAAAATAGGTGATATATAAGATGAGGTAGCCTTGCATATAGACACCATATATTATAAAAGGAACTAAAAAAATGATAAAAAATTCTTGGCATCATTCTATAACATATCATGTCTAGCTCACTGTCTCCTTTCTCATACCATAAAATATCTGAATGTAAGAAAGACCATCTTAGGCAAATTCAAATAGCATCAAATAATACTTCACTAGCCAAGATTGTTGCCTTTAAAAAATGGCTCTGTCCTTCCTCATTGAAACTTTATCCACCTCTTATGATACCATGAAGATCCAAATCATCATGGATACTATAATTGGTTGTTATCCAAAATGTATAAGCATTGTAAACATACATGGATGTTAAAAATTATTTGTGTATATAGGCTCATACACATAATTGCAATCTTCACTATGCCAAAATCACCAAGCAAGATTACTAAAACAACATGATGTCCCAACTTTTAACATGATATTTACCATGAGCACCATCCAAGAATACAAAAACATCAATAAGGCAGTGAGAACTACCAAAATCAATAAATTATCAAGATTATTATGACTGTTTTCTAATAACAGCATCCGGTTGTTATAATTTGTGGTTGAACTAATCCCATGATGGCAGAAATTGGCAAGGAGATACCTATCACTAGCACCAGTGAGTTCATCTTAAATCTCCTCATCTTCACCCTCAAAATCATAAACCAAACTAATTAAGTTGAAAATTTTATTTGCAACACATAATCACTTGAAGGCTAGCAGGAAATTATCGTTGTATTTGAAGCAGAACAACTTGCTTTGGTACTCCACTAATTCAACAGGTTTAAATTTTATTTTATTTCTAATTCTCTCTCTCCTTGTTGGGTTAGTGGAAATGGAAGCTACAAAAATAGGCTATAAGGATTACTCAGTAGTGAACAAAAACCTCCAACTGAAATCTACCCAATTATTTCAGCTTTGCCCCAGTAACTCATAGAAATGACACTAAAACTCACTAGATTTTTAAGATGTTGTGGCACATGCAATTAAGTCAATCTCATCACAGATTCAGTCCAGGAACAAAGTGACATGAAGAGGATTAATAGACCTCATAAAAATGGTTTCTTCCGAGATGTCCAATTGTATATTGTTCCATAATTCCTACACGATTCCTTTCAAATGCAACACAATCAAATCATATCTTCAAGAAATCCTTCTTTATACTGTTTGAAGGAAATTCTCAAGGTTTTTTAATACAAATCTACAGTAAAATCTTAAAAATACCTATGTTTAATAAAAGACTTCCAGCCACGAGAAGTTAACCAGGTTGGTAAGATCAAGGTATTGTCTTAGCTCCCATAGGGACTCAAATCTCACAAAAGTGGCCAACTTGCCCCTAATATTTTTCTTTTTTCTTCAATTAAGTTTTACTATATTAATCTTGGGTCTTTCATCCTTATTGGCATTTCTGTCTAAGCGACTTTTCCTCTGAATTTTGTGCATGGCTTTTATGTCTTTATGTTTCAAAATTGTATTATTGGAAAGTAATTTGTATTTTGTTGTTGTCATCAACACATATTCATAAATATGTTGATTATTCTGGATACTTTTGATATTCAACAGGAAAATAGACATTCTACTATATTCACTTGGATAATCAGTACAAGATGGTGAGGGGGGGAGAGCTCCAGTCAATAAGGAAGTTGTTATAGTGGTTGGTATTTTTGCACCTGTTTACTTGAGGGTTTCATTTACATCAATAGGTACTTCATTATCTATGTATATCTAAATGATACGCAGGGACTAATTTAATTTTTGTTTGTTAGAATGTGTGGTTAATGTGCATATTTAAATGATAAAGATTACATTTAGTAGTGTAGATAGATTTATTCCTAGTCTTTCATTTTTTAAATTAAATCTAGGTCTAGAGCCCTTTTGATTGGCTTATGTGTCAAGCTGCTCCTTACTTCTTTCTTTGTGTTGCTAAATAATTAGAAATTCTAATAAGCTATTTGTAGTGTTATAATGTTTGCTACTAGGGTCAGGCCCATAATTGGAGCAGTTAATTGTATTCTTTATGAAGTCTACATTTTTTAAACCTAAGTACTCTTACTGCAAATGAAATTATGTTCCTTCTTTATAATTAGGTTCATATAAACTCCCTTTTAAATTATATTTTTTTTCCCCTATTTCGAATTTTTATTTCTTTGTTTTACCTGTCTTAACTATGATCTATGTCAGGTTAATTTATTTCTTCCATCCACCATTAAAAAATATTTGTCTTCCAATTATTCCTAAGTCAAACTCTGCTTGTTCCTATGTCAGAGCCACGTTAAACTTGTCTCTTTCCCTGTGAGTCAAACACACCAATATCAACTCTAATTTTAAATGATTTCGTTTCTAATTTTTTTCCAAGTCCAACTCACTCACACTCTAGCGTCACTTAATTGTTTTCTAGGCCAAGCTTTATAAATTGTTTTTTTTTCTAACAAGCTATTCATTGTATTTTTTTGGGCTTATTAGCATGTCATGAAAATTTCTTTGTAAGATGCTTAGATTTTATGTTCTTCTAGGACTGCAATTATATCCATGTGGGTCATTTCTTCTTTCTTTGCTTATGTAGGACAAAACTAGGTAAATTTGGAAGTCAATCAGGAAAATCTCTACAACTTATTGGATTAATTGCAAGCCTTTATTGCCTATGGTGTGCCAGTGAGATATACTGGTGAAGTCCACATCAACCAGCTATTGGTGAAGAAGCTTACCTTGGAGTACTTGTATTTCTCACCATTTATTTATTTCTTCCACATTTATTCTACATCCCAGCTATTCATATTAATGAGTCTTCACTGTTAAATGGTGAATTTCCATTATGAAATTGAAACTCAGTCTTAATGAGATCTGGATTTGATACCTGAGTGCTGACTCAAGAGTCAAGAAAAATCACATTTATCTAAGGGTGCCATGCCTAGTTTCTTTCCAAAGGACCTTTCCTCCATTTCATTTTTGTGTGGCATTTTTATGGGAACTATTTCGTTCTCTTCTTTCCTCAATTTCACCACATAATTAGCAATTTCTACCAACTTTTAAATGAAGTGGACAGTAATACTACCAACGGATTTCCAATGCTTTATATAGTACTAAAACCTTGCCTCATACACTAATTACTTATATATCACATTCCACAACTACTATATCACTTAGGGTAGGTTGTGTTCGCTCTCCATAATCATTAAAGACTGCGTTGTGCTTCTTATTGGCCAGTCAAGAAAAATGTAGTTATGATGGGCCAAGCTTCCATTCTCATCAAATGGGTAGCCCTACTACTACAGGGTAAGTCACAGGGTACTGATCTTGTGCATTTTCTTGGAGTTATCAGTGACCTTTGCAGTCCCTTTGGCATGGTCAGGTATTTTTCCATGGATGCCAAGTGTTGGTCAAATCGGTGAACTTTCTAGAGCTTGATCCTAGAAATGTCATGTTTGTGTTGGTTCAGCTTCCATCAATCTTGATTCCGCATTCGTACCACTGCTTGATTCACTCACAGTAATTTTATGTAATATCGTTTGGAATCAATTTTCAGAAATATTCTTGTTGGCTATAGATCTCAACTAGTTTTCATATTCAAGAAGAAGATATGATCTAGATGGTTTTTTGAACCTTGATCAGCTGGATGAGATGTCTTATACTCTATTTGAACCCTGAGTCTTGTTTAAATCATTTAATAAATTTTTGAGCTTGTGTAGCAGTTTCCATGTACCCATAATGAAAGGAATACTTATCAAGTTATCACGATGTAGTTAGATCATACCTTATATACCAAAATATGAATCATGGCACATTCTTGGGTCCTCGAAAGAAAAAAAATTTAAGAAAGAATTAGAGATTTTTTTTTTTAATTATAATTAAGTAAAATGTTCATTCAATTTAAGGAAATTACTTTGACTTGTGCTTAAATTAAAAGAAAATATGGAGAATTCCTTGGGACTGTTAAGGAGCTTATGCAATCGATATGTGTCCTCAAAGCCATTTTAGAACATGGATGCTAGATAAAGGTAGGGTCGTCTTTTTTTTTTTTCTTTTTTCAAATAAATGTTACTTATATTAACACATATTACAACATAACATACAACTATATAAAGGAATGAAAAGGTTCTTAGGAAGCATAGAGCTTTAGAATTAAAATATTTAACATCCTTTTTAAGAACACCCTTGGCTATAATCATGGTTTTAAAATCAGCATATAACATATCTTGAAAGGCTTCTAAAGAAAATTGAGCCCCATTGGAATTTTCATTGCAGTGCATCCTTCACATGGGTGCAGGAAATATATTCTGATGCAGTGCCAGACACCTTGAAAGTTACCTGGAACAATTGCATCAAAATCCCCTGCAGTGCATCCCTTAGATGGAGTGTAGGAAGACTATTCTGATGTAGTGCCAGACACTTTGAAAGTGATCTGGAGCAACTGCATCGCAATCCCCTGCAATGCATCCCCCCACAAAAAATATTTGTAGAAAATGTGCTTCCAGGAGGTCCAAATCATATATCTGGAAAGTATGCGCTTCCAAAAATATTAAGAATATGTTGAATGATCCCAGTGATCCGATAATGCGTACATTGTGCATCCATGAAGCCAGACTTTACAAGCTTGGTTTTAGAGGGTATTTCCTAATAAACCACTAGCCATGGAAATATCATCAATTGAAACACTGTGCTTCCAAATTGTGTTAAGGTTCTCTATCCTCTTCCAATTTTCCCTCAATATCCACTTTCTGTCGAGTATCTCTGTGAATGTATGTGACAAATGAAGAGCCTGGTAAAGTTGGCATGCCTTAATGATTGGTTTACTGAAGTAAAGTAGCGTATGGGTTTTAAGGAATGAAAAAGTAAAAAGTTTGAATATGCAGTAAATACTGATTCACCCCCCCCCCTCTCCGTATTTTTCCCAACACTGAGTATCTCTTTGAATGGATGTGACACATGAAGAGTCTGATAAATTTGGCATGCCTTAAATATCCAAACCAACCTTCTATAGCAAAAAATCCAATCCCTTTTTCTATTCAATTCATGTGTGTATTTTTTAGGTACAAGGATTTGAAATTCCTGTATTCCGCCACTTGGTGACTATCTCTGTGAATGGATGTAACACATGAACAACCTTGTGAATGCTTATAGATCTAGACCATCTTGTTTAGTGTAGAAGTGTCTTGTGTGGGGATGAGGCTTTGTGATTCTTATTTTTCAACATAATCTGATCTGAGAAATCCCTTTTCTTGAGAGATCAATGTCCAAGAACTCCACTTTCTCTTGGATTGATCCCAAAGGCCCCTCTACCCAAAAACCCCCTTTTAGTGAATTATTCAAGCAGTAGCCTCTTAATACAAGAAAGATTATTAGCCTAATATGTAGTAGCCTCTGAAATTCCCAGGTCCTTTACATGAAAGATAAAGTGCAACCCTCTTCCAAGCTTCCAATATTATCTTAAGAATGATAGTCTACGAAATCTTCAAACCTGCTGGTTTGGCTAGCATACCACAAAGCTGAAATGGACCCTTCATTCTCACGATATGTTAGTTGTGAACAATTCTGAATTTCGGAAGCTGATTCCACAATTTGACACTGAAAAGGCATAAAACTACCCACTTAAAAGATGATATTCTACCCTATAGACCAATGAAGATCAGGCCCAAACCTCCATCTTTCCTGAACATCATGGAAAACCACGATTAACCTAGATCTGCATATAATACTTCTGATTAGTAGCCTAATATGCATATAATAATTCATATTGATTGTTGTGAAAATTAGTATACACTTTATTTTGAATTTAGGGGATAAGTATAAAGTCAATCATGCTGCCTTTAAATAATGTTCCAAGGTCTAGTTAATGGAGCTCCTTGAACTGTCATTCCCAAGGTGTTTGGCTAGTTTGTTTCCATTGAGTACTTCATATTGATTGTTATGCACATTAATATCCACCTCATTTTGTTGTGTACTTGGTTTCACATGTTAAAGAAAAATTCATTTTTTTCCTTTTTAGTCCCTTCCTAGTTACAATCATTTAGAGATGGAGTCTCCTATGTTAGGGACACCAACATTCCCCTGTCCCCCATGAGGACCCCCTAAATTTGGGGGGGTGTCTCCATATGACTCTCAAGCTTATTTCCCAGCTCCTTCATTCCCATGTTCTAGAACTTTGGTGGAACACTAGAATTATCAGTGTAAGGATACTTTTCATGAAGAACCATCCCCTCTTAGCTCTAGGGAATCGAGGCTTTTTACACAAGAACTAGTTTGACTTGTTCAAGACAAATTTAGCTTTTTCCATTCCATTACCTTCCTATAGATGCACAGACTCATATGCTAGCATTTACGGCTTAATGAGGATGGTAATTCCCTTGTATTCTTGTCATTAGATTGTTGTACCTCTCTTTTCTCCATGATGTTATTACCCCTTGAAGTAATATATGATCCATCTAAAAAAAATGTAGGATTATTTCAAATTTTAATTACTTCACACTTTTAAAAACATTTAAATAGTGGACTAAAAATTTCTATATTCAATACCAAACAAATATTAATTTATTGAACACATGGTCAAGTGATTAAATAACTTTATGTGCTCAGACCTGGGTTCAAAACCTAGAAGACATTTTGTCACACTAATGTTTCCCACAGAGTTAACTTATGCATCCATGGTCAATATAAATCCAAGTGACATGGATGGCCTAAGGATGTAGAGTATCTCAATAAGTGAGGCCAGGTTCAAGCCTTCTGTAGACTTTATAGAATAGATACTTCTTGGTCATGGAATTTGAGCCAAAGGAAGAGCCAATAGTTAACCAAGGGCTATTTAATAACAAAGGAGAAAAGTCATGCCTATGACCTTTACATACTTCATTTTAGATATTTTTAACTCCTTATCCAAAACCAAACCTAACCATATTTTTAGCACTAATTAGGAAAATTCCTTGGTTTTCCCCTGCAAGATTACCAATTCAAAAACCTAATAGGTTACTAATAGGGTGTTTGTTCAAAACTCACTGGCTAGGTAGATCAAATGTTAAGACATACACCTTAGTTCAATTCTCATTACAAAACTATATAGGTCTATCCAAAATTACCTAAATTTTTGTTGGGTTCCCTTCTAATGAAAAATTGTCGGTTCACCCATTATAGTACATGCGTTATAATTGTGTACTCATTGTTTGCATATTGATCTTATTGTTTCAGATCCTTCTATACTATTTTATTTTTTAAAATATATTTCTTGTATTGTTAATATTTTGTGTTCGCATCCTCATCCCTTGCTTCCTCTTATTGTCTCTGAAATTTGGGGCAATATAGAATGATAGACATAATATTTATGTATAAGTGTGTGCAACTATTACATGATCATAAATTCCTAGTACTACCCTTAATAATACATAAGCATGAAGGAAGTGTTGTGATGGACACAATGATAATTTTCCATCTTACTTCATAGTAACATGATCTGTAAATGTTGTCATTCTCTTTGGATTGACAAGATCGAAATGAATAATGTGTGCTTCATGCTAATATAAGTCCTTTGTTTATATGTGAATGCATGTACTTTGTGGGACCCTTGTTAGTTTATTACTATTCAGTGACATTGAGGTCAATCATACCTAGTTTGCTTACGCATTTAATAATATCTATAGAATTAGTTTAGGTTCAACTACATAGATGTGTCACTTAATTGAGTTTGTACTTTTGAATGTTAATAAAATTATCTTATTTTATCTATCTTCAGCTTCAGACATGTTGTAATAATCTTTTTTATGTGAAGAAGGAACCAGAAATTTTTCCTTCAGATGTATCAAGTGCATATGAGAAACTTCTCCCGATGGATGTGTGATTCTTATGGTCTGAGTGTTTTCCGTCAACATTTTTGGCAGGGTTTTAGGCCAATACTAAATAGGTTTTCTTTGATCCTTGGAAGAAATATAAATCCTAGATTTTATTTTAAGAAAAGTGTTTAGTAGTATTTATGTCTTCCATTAAAAAAAATCATCACTATTTTTTTTTCCTAAATCTTTAATAAATTTTTATATCAATGCTACTAATTGTGGGAAACTACCTTCTATAGATAAAGCATGATTAATTTGAAGGCAGAGTGGTCAAGTCACAACTGTTTTCAATGATGGAAAGAATACAATGCTTTTATAAAAAATGGCTCATTCTCTCATCTCATTTGCTTTTCTACATTCTGCAGTTGCTACTCATACATCACCTTTACATGCCACTTTTGTGAGTGCTTTAAGTGCATTTTCATGTGAGTCAGTTGATGTTGTCGAATCATCAAGGCATGCCTCCTCCAGCAAAGGTACATTATCTACTCAAGTTGTTTCCCCATAAGAACAATTAACATTGACAAGTAGGACAGGAAATTCAGGTTCCCTAGCTTTTGAGTTGCCAACCTCTTGTTATGCATCATCATATATATTGTTGTCATCCAAAAACTCATCTAAAGTATCTTATCCAAGGAAGTCATCGCTAAATCCCAGTGCAAAGGTAAGAAAATGGGTTGTGATTATGTTTTTTATTTATATAAGATGCATTTGTTATCTAGTTTTCTGGAACATTGGTAAAGAAAACCCAAGTCATGGATTCCTGTCATTTGTGTTGTGAAATTATTGGCCTTGTTTTTCAGGCATTAAAGCTTAATCAAAATGAAAAGAGTTAAACCCCATGTTTCTCTACACCTAGACCAGTAGCATCTCCAGTGCTTCAGGGTCTTGTTTATGTTGTAGGCAATATTCCTCCTATGACACCCATACAAAGTGTACCAACAAGACTTGGAGTAAGCTCTTTGGTACAACAAGTTTCTCAACCTGGCAAATTTGCTTGGTAAAATAATGTTATGGCTGCATCTAGAGTGAGTGCTACTTCTTATATCCAACCTATAGCCACCTTTGTGCCACGTGTGTCAAGAGATGTTGTATCGACAACTTTGACTACACAACGAGCAGTCAACAAAATCCCCCCTCCAGGACAATAGGTGTGTTTTTTGTACCTTTAGATAGAGAATGCAAGTTGTATGTTGAGATATATTTTATGAATATGCTCTAGTAGAGAAATATAACTTATTTTATCGAGATTACATTTTTACTGTATTGAAGAAACTGAAAGTTTACTTTCATATAGTATACTAGTATGTTGCATAACATGCATTAAGATACTGATGCTTGAATAAATATGAAATTTTCCAAAATTAAAAATTAAAACATGCATTTTCTTTTGAGTAATATTTAATCCATATCTATGTGTGTGAAATTTGAAATTACAGAAGGGCCAAAAGTTTGAAAATTATTATGCAGAAAATCACAAAAAGTTCGAAAAATGGCATAGTAAAATGTTAAAGAAAATATTCAAGGTGATTATAATTGATCTGTTTTTGATACTTTACAATGAGGATATTATGATGTTTGTGAGATAAACATTTTTCCTCAGTCACATATTATTTCAACTGAGGAGCTACAAGAATCAACACCATATTTGATTTGAACCTAAATAGTCTTACTATCTCCGAGTATTTCCCTAATCACAATGGCCAGTAGATGTTCCTCATGGATTAATTCTCTCATTATATTTATTAGTAAAATCCGCAAAATATATCCCTAAATTTGAATCTTGTGGAAAAAACATATGATTGTTATCATTTAAATTATCCATATCCCTCGGAGCCCAAAAATCCATTTGCTTTGGATAAGAATTATGTATCACCTCAAAAACAACCCTGTTATAAGTTTAAGGCCCATTATGTCTTCTTGACTCTTGACAAGGTATGATGGAATGAAACTGGGTGAGGACCAGGTCCAGGTTTACTATGTCCGAACCTAGGTTCATTAAGATGGTGACCTTGGTTTGAAGATAGCCACCATACAAACTAGGACCACTGATACTTATCGTTGCCATCTTTCTTTCATCATCAACACTAACATATTGAGGATCTCTAACCTGTGGAGGCACATGGTAGTCATTGCAATGCAATTTACTAGAATACATGCCATTTCCACAAGTTTTTATATTTAATATTTGCATCCAATGTGGCCATTTCTTATTATGAGATTTACCACATCCGAAAATGGCATCATTCACATAATTTTGAAGAAGTCTACAAAGGTAAACATATTTTTTTTCACATTTAAAAATTCACTCACATTTGTTTGTTCCTAAAGCTCAAGCACGTTCATAACAAAAATAGGCAAAGTCAAGCAGCAACAAAAATGGTCCACTAGTATCTTTTCATATATTGATATTAGAATGAAGTTTTATTAGAGACGTTGTTTGTTTGTTTATTTTGGTTAGAAAAAGGGTTTTCTCTTGGTTTTATGTGACTTTCAATTTATCATTTGTAGCATGTTTAGAAATGGAAAAGAGTAACGTGTGACATTTATCTTGCATAAATTGATGTTGAATGAAAGGATACATAGTTTAACCAAGCTATAGTTTGCTTCGGTAAAGGCGGGGGAACATAATAAAAAGTTGCCTAAGAATAAACCATATACATAGTTTGAACATAAGTAATATATGGATTTTCTTTCATAGGTATGTTCTTTTTTCTACCCAAGATATCACAGCAAGAAAAATATTGATATTGTAAAAGTTGTTTGAGGACCTTATTGAGGTCGATTTTTATGATGTCCTACTTGATTGATACCTTTTCGTATGTCAGGAAGGATTTAAATATGAATTAATATGTTCCTGAAACAAATCAAATTCAAATTTTATAGACATAATAGGTAAAAAAAATGTTAATGCCTTCATTTGATTGTTAGTTGACTCTTATGTGGGCAGGTTACAGGAAATGTGATTGGAAAAAGGATGGGGAGACAATGCAGAGAATGTCTTGGATATGTTTAATTTGTTATTAGAGATCCTTCAGGCGCCTGAGCCATCGAATTTCAAGATGTTTCTAGTAGGGATTCCTATGGTTTTTAATGTTGTGATCCTTTCACTTCATGGTTATTTTGGGTGAGAATTGTTTTTAAGAATGTCAGACAAGACATCGCTTGCAATGTCCATTCCATGATATCCTCTCTTTATTGTTTGATTGTATTTTGAACGTTTCTTTTTATTTTGTTTTGTCCTTCAAATTTTGATTTTAAAAAACAACCAAAGCTTGAAGATGAAATTAGTATTACACTATATTGATTGGAATCCTTATAACTATTTTATGTTAAAATATTTTCATGTCTATCATAAAAGTTTACTTTCATTTTGTTATTTGAGTACATGTTTATATACTTGACCAAGTTCATGTGTTAGAAAATGAAATTTTGTTGTCGAATAAGACGACAAGGATTAAACATCACACCTTAGATTATTTGTTTTCAAAAGTTATCTACATTTTGAGATTTTTAGCATGTAACTTATAAGTTGACATGATTGTGCCTAAGCTTTCCCTGGAGGTTGAATACTAGGTTATTAAGGTGTTATTTTCTATAGTGACATTTTATTTTCTTTGTTTATACAGGTCATCTGGCCACATAGTGGCCACTGTCTCTCAACTGAAGAAAAATTGTTCGAGTTTCTTGCTTGTATGGGGGAAAATGGCTTTGACATTGCTGATGTTTAGGTATATGTTGTATAAATTATTTATAGTCTACTTTAGTTTATATTCTAGTGTTCATTTTATTTCATGTATTACACTCAACATTGTCACTTCTTTTGTTTCAGAAAAGGAACTAAATATTGATGGTAAGAAGCAGGAAGTGAAGAAAGAGGAGAACAATAACACTAGAGCCACAAATGAAAAAAGGGAGAGAGAAGAGAACCAATCTAGTGATACCCTTAGAGCCAATATCCCACATAAGGCACACACATAGATACTGATGGTCACGTATTCAGAGTTTGTGAATTCACGTGCAATTCCTTGGAAACACAATTATAATGTTTTGAAGTGATTGAAATATCATTTCAGGTGTAAGTTGTAGTCCAACAAATATTAAGTTGGAAACTAATATTGTAATACTTTAAAATTTCATATAATATAATTTATATGGTTGAAATTATTTATAGTTGAACTTGATATTGTTTAGTATTGTAATTAATATATGCAACTTTGTATTTTCATATTAAATGAAGATACACATTGTATGACATTTTTAAATTGAGTTGCAAAAGAACACTAATTAATTTATTTTGATTAATAACGAACACATAAAATCAATCTAAAACTACTAAATTAGTAGTTTGTATTGATTAATGATGACATAAATAAAATTAGTACACGACTATATTAGTCATTTATAATGATTATTAATGAAAGTAATGAAACAAATATAAACTACTAAATTAGTCATTTATATCATAAATATGAAACTACCAAAAAAATATGACCACTGCTAATGATAAATTTGTGATTAAAAATGAGGACTAAATTTTGCATATATATGACTATTAGTAACTAATTTATAGTATCTTATAACATGACCAAAATTTAGTCATATTTCTTTGGTCATTAATTGGTTTCAAACAATGACTAAAATTTTCATATATATGACTATTAGTAGCTAATTTAGAGTATCTTATAACGCAACCAACATTTTGGTCATATTTCTTTAGTCATTAATTGGTTTTTTTCAGGTGATCATATAGTAATAAATTTTGTTGTATATTTGGTCATTAATTGTGACAATTAATGACTAAATCAATGAATAAATTAATGACCAAATTTATGACTAAATATACTACTAGACGATAAAATTGAGACAACCAATTAATGACTAAGCTAAAAAGGACTAAAAGTTGGTTGTGTTATAAGATACTGTAAATTAGCTACTACAGCTCACCGACTAAAAAATGATCGTTTATATGCAAATTGTAGTCATTTTATTAGTAACTAATTAGCCATTTTGTACTAGTGCACCGAGTTGTTAAATCGACAGGTTTATAAATTGAATTTGGATTATTTTGTAAACATCCATCAACCATCCACATAGACCAATGACCTAGAGTGCCTTTGATGACACTTGCAATTCATTTTTTCCAAATTGTAGTTGATGTTTCTGCCAATGATTCTATAATAGCTCCCAAGATGGCAAACTCATGGGAGCACCTGCTCCATTTTAGCTAGGTTACCTGTGTGTCCTTTTTCTTTCATAGCCGTTGTAATAAATAAAAAGTGGGAGTAGGATATGTGGGTCCATCATGAAATAGCACAACATTGATCCAAATATTAGCTATAGTCAAGATATGGAAAGATTTGGCTTCTCTCTTTAGCATACTCTCATTCCCTATTATCTATGCAATGAAATCCTTGATGTCAATATCATATTCATTTGTTTTTCTAGAGATGATCTATCGTTTTACTATAGACAACACATTCAAGTTATAGTCATTTGTATGTGTAACTGATGGTTATATGTTAGAACAATCTACTTGATTTAGATGCATGTCATGTCATCTATTGCGTGGGGTTGACATTTTGTTCTATGCAGTTATTTTGTTTTAAATTAAAACGTAAAAAACATGCAGGATTGGAAATGTATAAAGAAATTAATATTCAGTACCTACATTTTTTAAACTCAAGACTCATCCCTATTTTGTTGCAGCATTTTCACTACGTCAACATTGGATATGTTTAGTTGTTATTAAAACATGAATTGTTCACTTGTTTTTTTTTGTTCAAAATTTCCTCTTGTTGGCTTCGATTTGTCTATTAAATTCTCAGGTAATGCATGCTCCATATCAAAAGGCTTTTAGTTAAGGCATATGTTATATTGTATCTATATGTAATGTGGTGAGGCTCATTTAGGTATCATGTCTACAAAGGTCTTAAGAACAATTTCTATGATTTTTGATGTTATACATTTTCATGTAAATGGAAGTAATATGCTTATTTTTTTTTTTACTATTGAATTTTCTTGTATGTTGGTGGATATTTGAAACTGTTGAGTGAGGATTGAATCATGCTTTTGTTTCATATCATATTATTATAAGGGTGCAATTACTTTTCAATTGTCTAGAAAAGTTGTATTCTCTCTTTTAGTAGAAAAATTCTATAGTTAAACATTAGGTGTTTCATCATTTGGCATTTCCCTTTGACATCAATATTTTTTTCTCGTCTTCCAATATTTCTAGGTTTTGACAAAGGCATATAAAATGCAAAAAATATGGACCGAGTTTATGTTTAGTAATAGAGTTAGTTATTACTAGATTTATCTACCTCAAATATTTAATGACTTTTTTAGATTTAACTAATAGAAATTATAATGTTTAAAAGTGTCACTAAGTGCAATAATGTGAGGGCATCCATGGCATTGTAGTTATCTTGCACATTTTCTTACATTTTCAATGAAATATTTTTGTCCTTATTGATTTTTTTCCAACCATTGGAAGATGAAGCTTTGTATTTGAGATTTGAACAATTAAGATATTTGTAAGGCCAAAAGGCAAGGGCCATAATTAGTGTACTTATGAATCTTGTAAATGAGGAAAGGTCCCTTGGCTCTCTTTTGATGTCGTTTGTATAGTGTGGATGTTTTGGATTCTAGAGACCTATGGTATCCATGTTTGTGTCTCTCAATGAAAAAAAATATCTCAAATAATGAGAATTTGTGGTTATTTCAAATATTTTTAAGTGAAGATCAATCACAAGTCTTCATTCAATAGTAAACATAGATGAAATTACAAAGGAAAATGTTGAAATCACATGGATTTACTTTGAAAATGCAAAAAAATGGTTGAAATTTACTAAAATCTATCCTATATGTTACATAATTCACATGGAAAATTGGAAACATAAATGTGGCATCTTTGGAAAATAAACAAGAGCCACATGGTTACACATGCAAAAAGGAAAAAGCATTAGCATTACTACCACTTCGCTTTTGTACAGATTATTGAATGTTTTATAAGTAGATGTTTTAAAGTGTAATTTACATATTGAATCAAAACAACCGGAACCATTTTATTCAAAATAAAATTAAAATTAAAATAGAAATAATATTTTGATAATCAAGATCTTCCTCCAAATAAAATAATAGCGCTTTGTAGTCAGGTGATATTGATGGTAAAAACCTATTGTCATTAATTAATTAAATAAAAATTGTAGGGTTTAAAGTAAAAGCAACGATAGGAGTACAACAAACTCCAACTTATTCCTTGAGTTAGCCAACACGTCTCGGAAGAACACGTACAGGAAAACCGCCTACAAAAGTGTGGACTTGTTAATTAGAGTGAGCAGGGCTTTAAGCTCATCGATCAAAACCCTGAACATCACAGTTTATCATACTTGCCGACGAAGAGGGAGACTTTAGAAATTTCTAGGGGAGGGACGCCAGTTGTTGGGTGCCCTCCCTTTGACCTTAGCTGTTGACATGTTAAGAAACATGGAGATGGTACGACACTTGCCCAATTTAATCGACGATGTGTCGCTGTTAGTGACAACTTTAAATGCAATTAAATAACAATGTTTTAGGGTTTGGTCTAGAGTTTTATTGACGATGACCATTTACACCTATTCATTCTTTCTCGAGCCCGGAGTGTGGCCATTCGGCTCTGCCAGTGGTGGTGGCTGTGGGTTCCAGAACCTGTGCGACCTGTCCATTGATCCTGAATATTGTAAGCTGCTTCATTGCCTACCATTGTTGGTTTCTTGTTTCGGCAAGTTCGTGAACATATTCATTGGTTCTACCATTATTGTATTATTAGGCTTGAAGGCTTGTCAGTTTCTGAACATTGATGGTCGCCGCCCGTTCCTAAACTTGTATGCGAAGTCTTCCATTGCATCCACCATTTCTCTGATGTTGAACTGCCAGGATACCCATTGTTGTTCGCCAGGGTTTGGGTCTGTTTTCTCTATTTGCTCAAATTCTTCAGGGTTTGGAATCAACCTCTCGAATTCTTCAAGGTTTGTCATCAACCTCTCGAATTCTTTCATTTTAATTATGTTTATGCCATTTTGGTTTATAAAATTTTAATTTTGTTGTTTTTTGTAGGTCTTTTCTTCCATGGTTGGCATTGGAGAGGTTTGGGGCGGCGTTGTGGTGGCTTATGCAACCTTTTCACTTCTCAGCGGCGGCGCTCTGCAACCTCTACACTTCTCGGTGACCTCTGGTAGGATTCACAATCCTACCAATCATTCTCTGTGTTTTTTAACACTTTCAATCGTTGTTTGGTGGAATTGAGCTCTTCTTGCTATTTTTTCGGTGGAATTTAACATGTTTTACATATATCTGTGGGTCTATCTATGGGCAGTTATGGGTTTATATGTGTTCGGTGGAATTTCGCTCTTCATGCTATTTTTCAGTGGAATTTAACATGTTTTACATATATCTATGGGTTTATTTGTGGGAAGTTATTGGTTTATCTGTGGGTTTATATGTGTTCGGTGGAATTTAGATCTTCTTGTTGTTTTTCAGTGGAATTTAACATGTTTTACATATATCTGTGGGTTTATGCGTGGGCAGTTATGGGTTTATCTGTTGGTTTATATGTGTTCGATGGAATTTAGCTCTTATATGTGTTCTATGTTTGACTAGTTCTCTGTGGGTTTAGGGTTTGGTTGCTTGTAAGATTCAATGAATATCCTTTTCTTCAGTGAAGAATGAGAATCATTTTTAATTACCAAATGGGATTTTTGAAGTGTAAGATTCTTGATTCTTGATTCGGGAAAGGTCATTATTGCATTGGTGCATCGATCTTCAAGGTCATTGGTGCATTGGGTGCAGTAAATCCAACTTAACAGATTCTTTTGAAAACCCACATGCCGGAGGCTTCTTTGATGGGTATGTATTCCTTTGGATAATCTGATGATTGCTCTCTTTTTCTCGTGGGAAATAAATTCCCGTGAAGCTACTGACACTTTCCCCATTTCAATTTCAATTCCGATCATTGTATCCATTGTAAATCTTGCAAAGACTTAGTGCACCTAACTCTGTGGGAATTGAACAAAGACCCACACAATATTTTAGATTATGGCCAATGTCCTGAAAACGATGATACTCACTTATTTTAATTCATGCTCTTCCAACACTGATTATTATGGTAGCTTATTCAAGAACTTTGGAATCTGAAATTGAACTCCCTTACTGTTCCATTCTCTTTTTGAATTTATTTCACGGAGTTCATTAGTTAGAAGTCTTCCACCTTTTTTTACATCGTATTGTTCCATGAATGCATCTCTAAAAGAATTACAGGTCTTGATGCCACTATCATCAAGGTTATTGAACCACATTCTAACTTCTTCTCATGAAAGGGGAAAATGTTTCATCACTGATCTTCAGGGTTGTCTTTTAATTCATGCTCTTCCAACACATCCTGGAATTTTTCAATGTGTTCCTAGCTGTTATACACTGTTCCCTAAAAATTTGTGAAGCCATTTACTATCTTTTTTAGGCATGTCATGTGAGGCTCCTTGGATAGCTGAGAAATCGAATGCCTTGTATAGATTTCTCTTCCATTAAGTCATGCCTACTATAGGGTTTGTTTGTTTGTAAGAGTCAAGGAATAGGCTTCTTCAATCATGAAGGATTTCAAGGATTTTCTTCAATGAAGATTGAGAAACATTTTTAATTAATACTTTTAAATTTTACAATGTATCTTCAAAGATTAACTCATCAATAATGTTGAAGTGTAATCGTCTTGATTCGGGAAAGGTCATTACTGCATTTGTGCATTGATCTTTGAGGTCCTGTTATTTATTTTTTCGTACCCTTCAAGTTTAAAGTCTTACCCAGCGTTAGTCCGAATTGATATGATATGATTTTAGCAGAGAATTGAGTAGAAAATGTGATAAAGTATGTTAAGAGAGTTTATTGTAGGGTTATATGTTGCACTCCCTTAACAAAGTTTATAATGTCTCTTGTGTCACTACTCCCATTGCAGCTCCTTTCTTCAAATCTGCTCTCATGTTGAGAGGAAAAATTATGTTTCTTGTCATCTTCACTTGTGCAATCCTTTGTTTTCTTGGTGGTATGTCCATGATGGTACATACATCATCCTCAAAGAACACATTGGAGCCTTTTAGAATGAGATTTCCAATGCTCAAAAGGTTACATTGCATACGAGGTACATAGTATACATCTGATATGTTTCTCCTTTCTCCTTTATTTTTCAAAACACTTACTCTGCCTTTTCCCATGACAGAGACATTATTATATGTCCCCAATGTTACTTGAGACTTCACATTTTCATCCAACATGGAAAACATAGAAATTTTTCCAATCATATGGTTGATACATCCTAAATATAGAAACCATATATCTTCACTTTTCTCTTCAGCCATATTACATGCTAAAAATAAATTCTCGATTCAGAGTTTCTTTAGTGAAGTTAGCACTGGGTCTACTACCCATGTCACTATGTTTCTTCCTACATTCATTGGAATAATGTACATACTTCTTATAGTAATGACATTGGACTTGGGATTTATCATACCTTTGTCCATGTGCTTGATTTTTTCCACCTTGTTGGCTGCTACTTTAGCTTTGATTCTGACTTTGGTTGCAACCCCTTCCACTTGTGCTTGCAGGGTTGTTTCCTCCTCTGTTTTGGCTTCTGCCTCTTCCTTTTCCTCTGTAGTTTGATCTACCTTGACCTCTTCCTCTTCCAAAGGACATTTGGGTCTTGAAGGCATGCTCCAAAGATGAGTTTGTTGTTTTTCTCAGTCTTTGTTCATGTGTCATCAATGATGCATGAAGCTCATCAACAGTAAACATTGAGAGATACTTTGTCTCTTCAATGGTTGTTACTATCACATCAAATCTTGAGGGTAAGCTCCTTAATACTTTCTCCACTATTATTCTTTCTTCTATTGTCTCTCCATGAGATCTCATTTAGGTAACCAACCCAGTGAACAATGTGAAGAATGAGTCTATTGTATCAGACTCTTTCATGCAAATGAATTCAAAATCTCTTCTCATTAATTGAAGATTTGTTGTCTTTACCTTCTCCATACCTTGATAAGTTATCTGGAGGGTATCCTATGCATCCTTGGACTTCTTTGCTGCTGCAATTCTTGGAAATATGCTTTCATGCGCTACTTGATAGAGATAGAAGAGGGCTTTTGATTCCTTCTTCCTATTACTCTTCAGAAAATCTTTCTCTTCCTGTGTTAAGGCATTAAATGCTTGTTGATCTGCTGGTTCTTCTAAACAATCTTCAACTATCTCCCATAAATCTTGAGAGGCAAACATGGCTCTCATTGTGATTTCCCAATAGTCATAGTTCTTCCCATTGAATTGTGGGAGTTGAGTATTTCCCACACTCGTTCTTGTGTTGGCTCCTGCCATTGCTAGCTTTGCAGAACTATGCTAAAACTTGACTTTGTTTCTTAAACAAATATTTCTCACTGCTGAGAGATAAAATCTTTCTTTAAAATATTTCCCTTTTATAGTTCTCTGGACTGTGTTCTTTAAAACAAACAACTAACTCTATTTCGATAAATACCTAACCTACCGAACCTTCACACTGTTGGTCAAAAGATTCAACAAAATCCTTCTTCCTTCATCTTCTTAAACAACTACTGAGAGCCTGGACTAGCTCTGATACCATGTTGAAATTTCTGATTATTCTTGAACAACAGTGAGGAAACATAATTCCTCTTCTAACATAGAGATAACAAGAACGCAATGTGCACAAACTCTATTTCATTAAAAATTAACTGACTGTTACAAAATGCAATCTCCTTCATAACTACTATTCTAATTTTACAAAAAAGACATTGCTCTTAGGATTTGATACTACACACACAACTCTACACATTCTCCTTTTTTTCTCGGCATACTCTTAGTTTCTACCTTTTTCACACACACTACTGCATAACATCTTATTTTTTCATCTATTACACACACACACAGATATATATATATATATATATATATATATATATATATATATATATATTGAAACATTATAACCTAAGTTTAAAACTTATATCGCGGCATATACGAATTAAACCACTAACCAAAGTTTTGAACTGTATAACATCATTTCGCAAAACATTTCAATTCACCATGTGATAAGTTATCACATCGATCACTGCGCCAGATGATTGGACCTCAAACCTTTGCGAAAGAGTGCTATTGGCTAAGGGTGAGTGAGTTGGCAGAGGTGGGTCCTCCCTTATCACACCATTTCAGAGGTGAGCTGACGTAGGCTCAAAAATATGCGATATGAATCTGATTGGCTGCGGGTTTTGATGTGGCATGGTGGTAGAGACGGCTTCTCATGCGGGCTTGGAGGTGATTATGTAAGCCTCAAGGGCTCGCGATAAAGCATGATTAGTTGAGGCATATGCAACATGGAACTGGAGGGGTCCACCTGAATTGAAATGGAGGGTTTAAAATTTAAAACAAAGCAAAGGAGTACTAGAGGTTGGTGTGATGTAATGGCATGAGGGTGCAGGTATTTAAATGTCGGAGGTTGCGTGTGGTTTAAAACCACGAATTTTACTACAAAGAAGGGCTCTGGCATTGTAACTAAAAATTGGCATTGCGGAGATATAAATCTCAAAATTGAATGCATGGTGGAGTGCAGAAATAAAACAAGAAACTATTGTTGTTTCTGTCCTTCAAATTTCCATCAAAATTGAAGTTTGTTCTTCTTCTGTTCATGTTGCAGTTGGGATTAAATTCCAATAGAGTTTACACACAGGAAATATAATTTTCTACTGATGTGTTGGTCGAATTTGTTTAACTGGTAATCACGATCATGACAGATATATTAAAAATAAAATATTTATATGATATATGTGTAGATTGAAGATCTCAAATTCTGAAATCTGCAGAAAACAAACGAGAGAGTTTGGAATTTAATGTTAGAAATGTGCAGAAGGAAAATTACGTTGGAAATTTTCATAATCCTGGACTTAGCCTACATGTCTTAAAAGTACAGGAAAACGCCTTAAAAAACCCTAAATGTGTTGGAAAATTAGTTTCAACTACCGAGCTTAATTTTCACAACAACCATACACCTTAGTGAATGTTTTGCACGTTGTGGATTGAGTTTGTAGGCAAGGACATCATGTAAATGATGTTCTGAACATGAGAACAAATACCTATTCCACAACAGATTAAATAATTAAAAGTCAAATAGAAATTTAATGCATGGTTAGTAAAAGCCTATGGGTAAACATTTATTCAGCAAATGTTATTTACTCAACACAACCTATGCAAGTTCAGAAAATGATGTTCTCCCATACTATGTATTAATTTTTTCTGTCATGTATTAATCTCTTAGATATTTATGTTTTGAATTAAAAAGCAAGAATAGGTTGAATGAATTGTGGTGGATGTAAGTTTTAAATACAAGTCCCAAAGACAAGGGGAGAGACAAGTCTGAAAGACAAGGGGAGAAAGAAAATGGTCAAGGGAATTTTGGTGGGCGGGTGAAACCAACATTTACAATTTTTTACTATGTGTTACTCTACAACCCTAGTTAATGTAAATCTCAGTAAGCAAAGTTTTTTTACTCCTGAAGGAGTGGCAATCATATGCTTCTATAAAATTTCACTTATTGTTTTTACTGCAAGTACTTTAATATTTAGATTTAATTTCTGCGACTATTTTGTTTAAGACCTATCTGCAACTATGTGTGAACTCCATGTGTTGTGGAAAATAAATTCCCTGTTTCAAAAATTTTGACATGGTGTCACAACGAGTTTAAACTTCCATTACCCCTAGTGTTTTTACTAAGGAGTTTAAATGTTTTTTGAAATTTTTTGTGGAGCGTATTCCCCTGCAGGGAGAAAATTTTAATAGAGTAAGAAAGTTTTATTTACATGGTAAAAATGGCAGCAATAAGCACAAGCTTGAATAATCGACAAATACCTTAGTTTAATGGAAAAAATTAGGACTATTGGGCTATTAGAATGAAGCCTTTGTTTTATTCTCAAGACATTTAGGGATTGGTGGAGAATGGTTTCCAAGAACCAACATATGCAACAACATACAATGCTTTGACACAAGCAGAAAGATATTTGTTGAGAGACAGCAGGAAGGACACAAAAACCCTCTTCTACATTTTTAAAGTAGTTCATGAAAGTATCTTCAGCAGCAACGAAGTCCAAGCAAGAATGGGATGCCCTCCAGAAAACCTACCAAGGCATGACAAAGGTGAAGACAACAAAACTACAAATGATGAGAAGAGATTTTGAGAAAATTTGTATGAAAGAGTCTAAGAATGTAGAATAATTCTTACACATGTAATTGGGTTGGTTACTCAAATCAGTTCGCATGGTCAGACACTTGAGGAAAGGAGAATAGTTGAGAAATTTTTGAGAAGTCTTCCACTAAGATTTGATGTCATTGTTGTGGAAATAGAAGAGACAAAGGATCTCTCACAATTTTCAGTGAATGAGCTTCATGCATCATTGATTTCTCATGAACACATATTGAACAGAGGAACGGACTCCTCATTGGAGCATGCCTTTTTTTGGAGTCCCGTAATTTGGCAGATTGGTAAAAAAAATGACAGGGTAACACCAGAACAATATTTGGAGTCCTAGGACCTAGCCTTCCTGGACTCAGAGAGGGCTCTCTCTATGGTGCGAAGGATGTGAACTTGTTCGTTTTGTATGTTTGATTTTAGGCTAGTTGTTAAGTATATTTTGGTTTGTTTTGGTTTTGAGGTAAAACTGATCAAGTAGGAAAAATAGAAAGAGAGTTCATCAAATCAACAGGGCTATGGGGTCAGATAAAGTCAAGGATGTCTAAATGATGGACAAGGTGTACTGCAGGGCCGATTTAGCAAGGTCAATGGATCCTTTGGGTGAGGTATGAGGTGAAATGAACATTAAGTTTGTGAAAAACGAAGAATTATTAAACATATATAGTTTGAAAGAAAATACTCATGAGGGAGGGCAAACCATTTATATCTATGAACAATTCTCAAACTGATAAACAAGAAATATAAACATTCAGGTGAGACATAGAATCATAAGAACTCCTAACTTTAGAAATTCACCTTTAGCTGTTGGGAAAACATATAAGAGAAACAAATAACTTAATATATGAAGGGGGAACTCCTAAACAACATATATCAAACTATCGGTCCAACTCTGAAACAAGTTGGTAAGCATGGAAAAATGGCAAGATCGAATGAGACCTATTTGACTTAACCTAATCAATCAATATTTCATAGAAAGATTTCAAAAATAGAATTTTGAGAACTTCAAATAAGGAAGGCATATCTTGAATCAGATTTGATAACTAACATAGTGACCATTAGTGAAACAAATAAAAAGTTCTTGGTAGACCTAAGGAGCAGTTAAGAATTCCTTATAATGACCAAGAAGAAGAAAACATCAAAGTTGTAAATAAACAGGAGGTTTGAGGTGCTTCCATGAGTATGTCTCAACCTATACATTTCTGATCTACAGAAAACAAGAAGCATGAAAAATTAATGAAAACAATAAAAAATAAATAAATCAGGGAAACATCACCATTCACCAAGCTATGGAATCCTGCACACAATGCTCCTCCAGCATCAAGCCAAGCAAGCCATTCATCCAATTCATAAAACCAATATTTTCTCCAATCTCATAAAACTATGTATTGCTCTTAACATGTCAAGTTCTCCCTATTTTTTACATTGAATTCTCATCGTTTATATAAGCCAAGAGGAGAAAGAGCTCACTAGAGCAACTAGAAGGCCATTGGCCGAAAAAAAATATCTAAAACTGTCCTTGAGGCCTTACAAGGTCCAAGGTACAAAATATCTCTTCAAAATATCTTTTTCGGAGAAAAATAGAAAAAAGTATTGACTTTTAGGCTCTGAAATACATGATAGAAATTTCATAATGCACATGTGCCTTGTCCTCACACAGGAATGCAGAAACCTGTCTCTATTTTTGCAAAATTTCCAGCGCGAAGCACCAAAAAGGCCTTTTTGCAGCAAGGTTTTGGAGGCCTTCTCAATGTCGCAAAAGGCTCTGTGATGGATTGTTGGAAAGCTATGGATGTCTACTTTCCAAATATACTTTAATATTTTCAATATGATATCTAGAAGTTTCCCAAAAATTAGAAAAGGTGCAGCTTCCCAGGGGCACAACACTTGCTCAGAAATAGTGGCAGAAAGGTGAAAAATGGTTGTTTTTGGACCTTCTGAGGGACCAAAACAACTCCAAATGAGCTGAAATTTTGTGAGAATTATCCCCTAGTGCCAAGGAATCCAAAAATTTAAAATTTTCCTACTGAAGATGCTCTGAGAAAAAGTGCAGTGTCCATGGTGTTGCGCTCCTAGGCTTGAAAATTTGCAAAAAACCAAAAAGTGTTCAATTTTTCTCAAAATTGGTGAGTGAATCCCTCAAGGGTCTCTAGAGACCTGTAGTGAAGTGTGAGCCAAAATTCCAAGCCTAACTTGTTATTTTCCATCTTTTGGTTCTGGGCGCCTCCTTTGGGTAGTTTTGAGCTTTTTCTTAGGAAACTGATTTCTCTTTTTATAATGCTCAGTCATCTTTCTCTGTAAGCCCAGATCCTTGTTTACCTTCTCTAAGTTAGCCTCAAAATGTAGGTTTTCCCTTTCAAGCCATGATTATTTGTCATGCTCAATTTCTAAGGCAAGGAGCTCAGTGAGAGGGTATTGTGGTGCTTGGGATGATTCTTCCTCGGCTCTATTTTTCTAATGCTCTCCTAAGACCCATAGTCTTAGGCCTCTTCCTAGCTTGCCCTTCTTCTTCATTATCTTCTTTATAGTCGCCCATGTACTCCTCTAGCTGTACTTGTGATTTTTGAGCTTCTCTTTTGTATTTGAGTGTTCGAGCTTCATAAATGGCAAGTTGGCCACTCATTTGTTTGTTTTGTGTTTGTAGGAAATAAATGAGATATTTTGATCTTTCCAATTCAACCTCTAAATCTCTGATTTGTGCACTCCGGTCCTGCAGGAGAGAATTGAGTATATTGGTTTCATTGTCCTCATCACTGTCAATGTGGATGAGTTCAAATTCCCTCTCTTCTTCATGGCTGCTTTCATGTTCTTTCATTGTCTTTTTTACTTTATCCTTCATGGGCTTCTTACCCTTGTCTTTCTTTGGCAATTCACCCTTGTCTTTCTTTGGCAGTTTACCCCTACTCCTCAATGTCCTGGTGACATTGCTTTGCAATGTTTGAGTGACTTTGCCTTTCACTATTTTGGTGACTTTTTCCTTCACTGGTCTCGAGGAGGAGTGCATGGCCCCTTTCCTTTTGGGGGTAGCAAACACATGCCTCCTACCTTTCTGATAAGGGATGATGGGAGGTGTTACAAATTGGGCTTGTTCAATCTGGTCATTTAAAACCCTAGGACTGTCTTTTTCTTCAAGAATGTTTTCTGTGGGTGTCCCTTTGTCACTTTGTTATTGGCAGTCCCTTTGATTATCAATTTCAACATTTTTTATGCTCTTATCACCAGGAGTACCTTCAAAAATGTCATACTCTGTTTCCGCATTGTGGGAAGTGCCTAGGTCTGATACATTTTCATCTTTAGGACTGTCCACTTCTTTATCCTTTTGATTGTTGTTTTGATTGTCAACATTCCTTGAATCCTTGCTATCACTTCCTTGTTTATTCAAAACAACTCTGAAAACTGTTTCTGGGCTATCTTTATTAATTTGATCATTGTCGTGACTGTTTTCCTCTTGTTTTGAATTATCTGCTGTGAGGCTGTTAGTGTCTTTTTTTTCACTATGAGTCCCACCATCTTGTCCTCCTTCCTCACCATGGGTATCACTACTGAAATCTCTGATTTATTCTTGGTTCTTATCTTTATCTCTACTGCTGTTTTTACTGTCTTCCCTTTTTCTATCTTCATCTTCTCCATCACGGTTTGTATCATGATCAACACTATTTTCCTCAAGGCCTTCATCATATTTTCCCTTATTGTTTGTATTATCTCATTTATCTTCATTATTTTGGTCATTACTCCTTGGTTCATCTTGATTATCATTGTTTTCTTCAGGGCCTCCACTGCTTTCTTCAAGGCCATTTCCCCCTTCTTTATTTTCATTATTTTATTCCTCATCCTCATCACACTCTTCCTGTCTTTCATCATACTCTTCTTCACTTTCATCATCTTCCTCACACTCTTCCTCACTTTGATCATCACTTCTTTCTTCCTGTTCATCATTGCTTCCTTCAGGGCCACTACTGCTTTCTTCAGGGCCAACATTGCTCTTTTTAGGGCCACTACTGTTTTCTTCATGACCACCTTTGTTTTCTTCAGGATCACTTTTATCAGGGGAAGGTGTTTGAAGAAAGTTTGTTTGGGAGAGTGATTCATGGGAGGAAAGTGAATCATGGTCAGTGGAGGGCAATGAAGGACTATGAGGAAGATTTTGAGAAGAGGATGGCACATTTTGCAGTGGGATGGAGGATGAAATGGTGAAGTCATCATGGGAAATAAAGGCTTCCCAAGGAATTCCTTGTTGCTTCATTTTGTGGGTTACAATTATTTTGACAAGAGAGTGATGAAATAGGCTTGCCATTTGTTGAGCTAGAGGCTTCTTTTTCACGATGGTGGATATGTTTTCAGTGCTTTTGTAGAGGAAATAAGGCATGTTCAACAGCTTGGTCCTAGTGAAGTGCATGAGGAGTATGATAGGAGTAGATTCGGGATAACCTACCCTCACGGGTAAAGTATTGCATGGCAATCTTCATGAGGACAACATACCTATCCAATAGATGTGAAAAAGGAAAAATGGCTTTACACTCAGCTTGACAACTAGGTTTTACAAATAACTGATAATGGATCAAGTCAAGATGTTTATGTTTAAGCCATCTTTCTCCTATACAAGGTATCCTAGTAGCTTTAGAGATAGCTTTAGGGGTCAATTCAAACCTTGCCCCTGCTAGATGAACTTTATGCCTGTGAAGCCTTAGGGCAAATAACTCTATTAACTAAGGATGGCTCTTGACTTCTTGCACCTTGTTGCAGAACTCAAAACACCCTAATTCTTTGAAATCAAATAAGACAGAAGGGGAGGTTGTCAGCTCTTTGGTGTCTGTAGGCTCAAACCTATTGGGCTTCCCTCCTTTCTTAGATTGTCTTCTTGGTCTTTGAGGCTCATCACTTTCCTCTTGAGACATAGTGATTACTTTACCCTTCCTTCAATTTTTAAACAAAAGGCTCTTTTGCTAATGAAGTGATGAGGAGAGAGGTCTTTAGGAGATTTTAGACCTCTAAACAAGCTTATAAGATTAACAGAGAAGCAGGTTGCATTTCTATCCAATTTTTTTCCTCAAGCTGCCTTTGACACAACCTTAGACCTAATTGGCGCATTTACAAGTTAAAAACATGAGGAGGGGATGATAATTCATGGAGAATAACTCTTGAAACATTTTCTCATGGCAAAATGTAGCTTCTAGGCAAAAATTTTCCAATTTTGGCCCTTTCTGCAATTTTCTGGGCGGTGCTACGCTTTTCCTTCAGGTGCGCAACGTCGGCCCAGGCACTGTCTGCACGAGGAGTGTGCGACAGGAGCAGTGGTGGGCGCGCAGCATCGGCCTGGGTGCTATCTGCATGAGAAGTGTTGTGGCAGGCACAGTGGTGGGCGCATAGCGCCTTTTGGCCCGGGCGATAGATACAACAATAGGCGCTCAACACCGGCGGGTATGGGCGTTGTCGAGCAGAAGTTCCTGCACGTCGGGCGGGGAGAAGAATGCACAACGTCACCCTTCAGGCGCGCAACATCCAACCACCAAATACATTGGACACACCTACAGGTGCACAATGTCTGTGGAAATCCGCCTGAGGATGCTCTTTGAAGCTCGAAAAATTCACCCTTCCTTTGTCAAAGTTGGAATGAAGGGGAAAAATCCATTGGGGTTGTTTATACTCCTCTTTTTAAATAATTTTGAAGAAAAAACCCACTTCTCTAAAGTTTTAAATTCACCTTTCCATTGTTTTCTTTTGACTGTCTTTTCAGTGCAAAAAACCTTTTTAGAGCCAGTCTTATTTTTGTTTCCAAACTACTGATTTATGGTCTAAGAAATTAATTGGTTTGTGATGGCATTTGTTTGTCTTTGCAAGGTGAGTTTAAAATCTGTTGTGCCTCCATATTCCTTGAAACAAGTTTGTGACTGTCTTTTTGTGTGACATTTTAACTAACAAACTTTGATTGTTACTCTTTTAGTGCAAATGGCACCTAGAGCCTTTAAAATCAGATTTCCTCACCTTTTGGATTTCAAAATCACATATTTGATTTCACTTATCTTTAGAAGAGAAGTCAGCAAAACTTTTTCACCCTCTGCTATTGATGAAGGAGGTGTTGTATTTTACCTCATCATGCCTATTTGTATTTTATCCAAATTTCTTAAACTGTCTCCAAAAAACCTTTCCACTGTGGGTCAATAATCAGATATTTGTATTTTCAAACAAATCATACCATGTTGTTTTTCTTCTTCAGTGTGATTATACTCTTCATAGTGGTCTTAGTCTATCTCTCCTCTGATGGCGCATCTGATAGCCTTTGTCTTATTTTCAGGAGTGTGGCAAAGGGAAGTTGTCCCTCTCCCATTTATGCTTTGAGGCCAAAAACTGTCCTAATGATCCCTTTGTCAAAATGAGCCATGCTTTTCATATATTACTGATTTTTCTGAGATTTTACACAGAGGTTTGCACAAGTAGTAATTTTACTTCTTATTATGACATCAGGACCTTTGAAATAGCATTCAGATTGTTGTGCCTTCTAACCACTGTAGATGAACTTTTGAAACCTTTTTTAGGTATCCTTGATTTGTAGAGAAAGTCTTAACTTTCCCTATGACCTTCAGCTCACTGTCCCTTTTATTCAAACTGCCAACTGACTTGACTGAAACTTCTTCTTGGTGCCCCTCTTTGGCTCTATTTTGCTTTAGACCAAACCTCAAGACATCCTTGCAGAGATGTATTTGATAGGATGGTTTATTATTGGCAGATCTCACTGTTGGACCAGGAAGGTAACCTTGGAGGCTTCTTGAGTGATTTTTTAGAAAAATGACAACATCATCTCTGTGTCCTTTTGAATTTACCTTTGATCCTTTGTGACAAGATAATGTATGGGGAAAACTAATGGTGCATGACCTACGAAAACCTAACTGAATTATTTGCAAGGTCTTTAGAACAAGGCTTTTGACTGAGGGTTTAAAACAAATTTTAGAGCAAGACACAGGGTTTTTAGATATTCTACTTATGCACCATCACCTATAAACCTAGACATTTTTATGGTAATTTGAAGGGCTTTCTAGACACACTTTTGATATCAACAGTGACTTGGGCAGTAGGAGAGTAAGAGGGAAAACTTGGCTTAACTTGGCTAGACAAATTTGTGAATTAAGAGGGCTCGGTCATCAGAGGTAGAGTGCTATAGACATAAGTAACAATAATGGATAGAGTAAGGCTTACTCGTCCAGGATGACCAATCTGATTGTGGAAGACAAGAGGGGAGGGACAATGGAAAATTTTCTCTAAGGAGATTTCTAGAAGACATAATGATTTTTTTGAATTTGGTTTCTAGAAAACCTAAACAAGGCATATAGTCATCTAAATAGGGGAAAATACTAATGACTAACACCTTCAAGGCACAAGTTTCATTTTTTCAAGGTATAGGTCGAGGAATATCAAATTATAGAGGAAGAGGCACAAGCCCACACAGAGGTGGAATAAGCAACCCTTCAAGCTCAAGTGGAAGGGGGAGGGAATCAAAATTCTAGTCAACGCTCAAGCCAAAATCAAGCACAAGGTCAGAGGTATTATAAGTCTCAAGTTCAATGTCATTATTGTAAGAAGTATGATCATTATGCAAATGAATGTAGAAAGAAGAAATATGACATAAGTAGCAAACCAAGTGAAAATTTCATAAAGTAAAATCAGAACCATGATAGCATGTTTTTAGCTTGTAATGTAGCACGAGAAAAACAAGGGCATGTATGGTTTCTAGATTCAGGGTGTAGCAACCACATGACTAGGAACATGGAAATGTTTTCCAATTTAAATGAAAGGGTGAAATATGAAATGACATTAGGGAATGATAACAAAGTCTTTGTCATGGGAAAAGGAAGAGTCGACATTATAACAAAGAATTGAGAGAAGAATTATATTTCAGATGTTTATTTTGTTCTTGGTTTGAAGCACAACCTCATAATCATTGGAAAACTCATGCAAAAGGGATTCAATTTCTTTTTCAAAAATGATGAGTGCACAATCTTGGATATTTCTCCAAGAAGACAACTGATTGCAAAAGTTAAGATGAGAAACAATAAAATGTTTCCTCTCACGCTAAAATCAGATTTGAAGGAAGAAGGTGCTCAAGCACAACTATCAATGAATTTACAAGAGAATGAAAGAAAAGTTACAGCTGTCACACAAGTAAACTTTCAAGCAAAAATTAAAGATGAAAATTGGTTATGGCATTTGAGATCTGGCCATATCAAATTTGGAGGTTTGAATTTGTTACATAGGAAAGGCATGGTGAAAGGATTTCCACTGATAGAAAAACTGAACAGCCATTGTGAAGGATGCATCTTGGAAAAACAACATAGAGAATCATTTCCAGCAGGAAATTCAATAAGTGTAAAGGCACCTTTGGAGATTTTCCTTCAGATTTATGTGGACCAATGCAGACACCATCAATTGGGGGCAGCTATTATATTTTGACTTTCATATATGAATACACAAGGAAGACATGGGTCTACTTCATAAAAAAGAAAAGTGAAGTGTTCCAGCGCTTCCGTCAATAGAAATGTCTTTTTGAGAATAAAATTGGACACTATATCAAAGTGTTGAGGAATCACAAAGGTAGCGAATACATCACAAATGAATTCCTACATTTTTTTAGGGAGTATGGAATCCACAAGCAGTTTACAACAAGGTATACACCTCAGCAAAATGGTGTCATGGAAAGGAAGAATAGGACCATTATGGAAATGGCAAGGAGTATGTTGAAGGAAAATAATTTTCCAAATGGTTATTGGGCGAAAGCTATCACTTGTGCAGCATATATCATTAATAGGTGTCCAACCAATAGTGCCAAGAACATAGTTCTGTTAAGACTCTATTTTTCCTTGCTTTATATCACCTTTTACTCGAGATACCTCATGCTTTTGTTTAGTTTGAATATTTATTGTCGTGGTTTTGTACATTCTCGGAGATAATAGAGTAAGTATTTTCTATTCCCTTGTTTTAAAGAGATTTAAACATTAAAATCATCCTTAATAATATTTTGTATGTTTGCAGGTTTAAAACTGAGTTGATTATATGCATAGGCCAACAGGCCTTGATCCTGCATTCACCTTCCTGTATTATGCAACAAGTCCCTATTGTTGGCATTATGATGTAATATGTTGATATGTTTTCCTTGATGGAAACCTACTTGATGAGTTTCCTTTTCATAGCAACCTATTTGTTAAAGATGTAAAAATGATGTATCTACAGCTCATTTCATATGTGGTAGAAAAAGGAATTCCAATCAGTGACAGAGAAATGATAAAAGTAATATTTCACAATGTATACACATGTTTGATGAAGGCAACCTGAGTGTGCCTGCAGGTTTGATGAAGGAAACCCACATATAAATCCAGAATTAGAGTATACACAGTTTTGATAAAGAGAAGTCATGTATACACGCAAGTACGAAGAAACCAAGTCGCGTATGTACTTACGCACTCGTTTTTTGATACCAGGGGTACTTACCATGGTTTTATCACACATTATTGAGCGTTGTATCGTCTATTTGATTCCATCCAAGAATACCATCGGCACTTGTGTAGTCTTGGCTCATGGTATTGAGAAAGGCTCAAACTATAGAAGAAGAACAAGATCATAGTGCAAGGAGTGCAAGTGTATGGTTTTTTGATTGAATACTTCACTCTGAAGTATATCTACATGGAATGGGTTACATTTTATAAATAGATCTGAAATAATGATGCACCTATGAATACAATGATGGATCGGGATCTCTAGACCCGAAATGACTATGTATTTGTTTGATCTGTTTGTGAGATGTTTAGAACTATGATCTGGCGCATATTTGCTGAAGTGAAGGGTATGATTTGAGTAAGTCTGTTGATCTGAAACTTTACACAGTCTTGAATATTTATAGATCTATACAATGGTTCGTCACGGTGAAAGCGTGTATACACGCGGGTTCATTTCAACAAAAGCGCTTATAGAAGTTAGGGTTTTCTAAAGCTTGCTGAAGAGGTTGCCTATTTATTTCTTCTATATGTCTGTTGTCTCTTAATGAAGTCTTCATGTAGATCTGGGTTGTTTGAATACTGTATATGTTTCTAGCTGATTATGTACAAATAATGTCAGTGACTGGGTGATTGAATTTGATGGATCTTGCTGATTAAATAAGGATTCTGTAAATCTGACAAAGCATGAATGAATGCCTCAAATCTGTTCTGAGTTTGATTAGATTCTTAAAATTCAGTATACAAAGATCTATACGTAGGTTGGTGTGCAGGAAAGCACTTATATACATAAGTTTCAATAAGTAAAGTAGCTAATAGATTTGATTCTATGAATTATCAAGGTTGAAATTGATTTTGCATGTTAGTTCAAAAGTCTGGGTCTATTACTGTGTTCTGGTTACAGTGATCTCACTGTTCTTTTTAAATTTTGGGTTATGGCTATTGGTGTTGATCTAGATATTGAGTTGTGTTGAAGTTGTTGGATCCAGTGTGAAAATTTATGAAACGTGATCTATAGTGGCTCTGATGGTTGAAGACTTCAGATGGGAAGTAGAATCTTCCTGCCACTAGAAGCTAGTGTTCTATTTAGGGGGTTGTAGCTCCCTTCCAATAGTGGCTGGTAAATGAGATCAGGGGGTTGGAGCTCCCTTCCAGTAGTAGTTGGAGAATGATAGAAGGTTGCAACCTTCTGCAGGTCGGTGTTTGCATACTGATATGAGTCTACATCAATACAACATTGTAAGCATTTTTATATATAATAAATATTGAAGACAGAGATGAAAGAAGCGATGGTTTTCTCCCGACTTGGGTTTCCACCTTAAATCTTGGTGTTCATGTGTGATGCACTTGTGTGATGATTTATTATATTATTTCTGTACCTATTTACTGTTTAACTATCTGATGCATAACTGATGGATTGGGCTAAATAATTTTTTCTGAATATTTATCTGAACAGTAAGATATTTTGGTATATGCAAGTTTCCCTTAAGATAGCCGCATGTATGCATTGGTTGGGCTAATCAAAGTCGCGTATAGAAATCAGTAAAAGAAAATAAAAATATTCTTATTCTTGTAAATACTGTTTCACCCCCCCCCCCCCCCCATCTCAGTATTTTTCCCAACAATTGGTTTCAGGTTAGGTCCTTCTGAAGAAGCTTAATCGCTAGAAGGAAGATCATATAAGATGAGAAATCAAGATGGGACAGCATCTATCAGACCACCACTCTTCAATAGAAACAATTTAATATTCTGGAAGACAAGGAAAATATCCTACCTTCAGTCTCTTGGAGAAAATGTTTGGGATATAGTTGACGACGTTTACCAATATCCAACAGTAGTTCCAACAGATCAAGCAGCAAGGAATAACTATGAAACCAATGCAAATATTGTCAATGAATTATTAGGGAGTCTGACTGAATCAAAATTTTTCAAAGTCATGCAATTAAATATAACAAAGGAGATACGAGACAAAATCATTCTGAGCTATAAAGGTGATGCCAAGGTAAAAAGTGATAAACTCCAAACTCTCATAATTCAGTAAGAAAATTTCATAATGCATAATGATGAAAGTATTACTAGTTTCTTTTTACATATAGATGAGATCATAAATCATATGAGAAAACTGGGTGAAACCATAAGTGACACTAAGATCTCTGACTCCTAAATTCGAGTCAAAAGTGTTTGATATTGAAGAGAAGAAGGATCTATAAACTCTTACTATTGTTCAACTTCATGGGATTCTGACTGCATGTGAAATGAGGAAAGGAGGTCTGTCTAAAGTTTTCTTTTAGAGCTACTGCAAAAGGCAAGGACAAGGAAGAACAAAAAGAATCAGGGTATGTATCAGAAGAAGATGAGGTAAATTTCATAAAGAAAATTCATCTTGGCACTGGAAGGTTCAGAGGTAAGCTTCCTTTCAAATGTTTTTCTTGTGGAAGAGTTGGTCATTACGCTTCTAAATGTCCTCATAGAGATCATCATGAAAAGGGAAAGGATTTAGGAAAAGGTAATAAGAAACTATCTATCAATAGAAAAAGTTTATATACTCATGAAGATAGTGATGGTCTATCAAATAGTGAAGAAGGAGAATCTGATCAAGATATTAGACTGTTCATGGAATTTGAAAAAGACACTAGTGAGGCTAAAGATACTTTTATGGATTCTTTAGAAGAAAAATGTTTTCTTTAAGAAACCAATCAACTCAAAATATTCTTGGAAGAGAAAAAAATAGCCATAGATACTCTAAAGAATCAACTCATAGAAAAGGAGAAGCATAATGACAAATTAGAATGTGAAATATTAAGTCTAAGAAAGGAAATTGAGAAAGTAAAAACTTTAAATATTAGACTTGCTAAAGGATTTGAAACCTTAGATGAAATTATCAAGGTTAAACGCTCTCCTCTTGTAAAGACAGGTCTTGGATACATTGGTGACTCTTCTCAGTCTTCAGCTACAAGCTATCTAAATGCAGCTAAATCCAACCAACAAAATTTTTTCACTCAGGAAAAGAACAAAGACAATGCCCAGGTAAAGCATGATAACTCCAATTCAAGGATTAACAATGACAAAAATATCAATCGAAAGGTAAACAAAAATAGAAGGTTATATGATCACATAAATTTCTTCTTTAATGGAAAATGTTTCTCATGTCATAATTTTGGTCATAAAGCTACTCAATGTGTTGCATACAAAACCATCATGACCAGAGAAGCAAGAAAGAAAAGAAATGAGACATGAATAAAGAAGAATACTTATAAAAAAAATTATTCTCTTCAAGGCAAAATTGAATGTTCTTTTTTAAATAAATTTGGACATGAAGAATCTGAATGCAGGAGAAAACTTCAGCCTAAAGAGAAAATACCCACAAGTTCCAAGGTATGGAGAAAGAAGGAATTACAATTTGAAAGTTGCGGCATAGCTTTATTTGCAGAAGGAGAAGAAAATCAATGGTACATTGATAGCAGATGTTCAAAATACATGACTTGTGATAAAGATAAACTTATTTCATACAATGCATTAGAGAAAGAAAAAAATGTTACTTTTGGAAATGACTATCCTCCTATCATTAAGGGTAAAGGATCTGTTTTTCTAAAATAAAAGGTTAAAGCTAATAATGTTATGTATGTTGATGGATTAAAGCATAACTTGTTGAGTGTGATTCAAATGTGTGATCAAGGAAATGAAGTTATCTTTAGTTCAACGGAGTATGTAGTTTGTGAACTTGACACAGGAAAAAACATTATAAAAAGAACAAGAACACCAAGCAATATATATATATATATATATATATATATATATATATATATATATATATATATATATATTGAAAGGTGGCCAAGAGCAATGTTATCTAGGTAAATCTATAGAAAACTGGTTATGGCACAGAAGATTGGGACATTTGAGCTTTTCTCAAATAAACAAATCAAGGAGGCTCAAAGTTGTTCGTGATCTACCCAACATCACTTTACTTGAAATTACCATATGCAAATCATGTCAATTCGGTAAGAAAACCAGGGTGCAATTTAATGCCAAATAAGGATCAGCAAGTAATCCTCTTGAACTTATACATATTGATTTATGTGGTCATGTAAGGAAAAAATCACCCCGTGGAGAACAATACTATATCCTATTCATTGATGACTTTTCTAGAATGTGTTGGAACGGTTTATTGAAACATAAATATGAAGTATTTGAAAATTTTAAGATCTTCAAAGCTGTGGTTGAAAATGAATTAGATCTAAAAATGAAATGTCTTAGATCTGACCAAGGAGGAGAATACATATCAGATGAATTCTTTGATTTCTGTGAAAAATATGGCATAAAAAGAGAGTTTTCTGTAGCTGGAACTCCACAACAAAATGGCATGGTAGAAAGAATGAATAGAACAGTTCAGCAAATGGCTTGTGCTATGCTTGATGAATTTGGGACTCTTGACACCTTTTGGGGAGAAGCAGCGCATATAGCAGTAAATATTCTCAACAAGGCTGATGTGTGTGTAAACAATGATAAAACTCCTTATGAACTATGGTGTGGTAATATTCCCACTATGAAGCATTTTAGAGTTTTTGGAATCAAAGGTTTTATTAAAAATAATGATGAAAAACTTGGTAAGTTTGAGCCTAGAGCAGATGAAGTAATATTTCTTGGTTACTCTTTTAGAAGTAAAGCATTCAAATGCTACAATAAAATACTTCGGAAAATTGTTGAATGTATTGATGTTGTAATTAATGAATCTCTCACAGCCCCCAAAAGGGAAATAACAACAAATGAGGATGATGATGATGTATATTTTCCCTCATCAAATAACAACAATATAGAAGGAGAACCCAATGAAGCACCAGAAGAAGATATATCATAAAAGGCTCCATCCAAGTATGTTCAAAAGAATCATCCAAAATATCAAATTTTTATAGAAAAGGAATCAGGGTTTCAAACAAGAAGAACTCTTGTAGGATCTCCCAGTTATCTGGCATTCTTATCCACCATTGAACCACAGAATGTAAATCAAGCTAGTAAAGATGAATTATGGATTCAGGCCATGAATGAAGAACTTGATCAAATTGAAAAGAATAATACTTGAGAACTGGTTCCAAGACCTCGTGATAAAAATATTACTGGAACAAAATGGATATTCAAAAACAAGTTAAATGAAAATGGATATGTTATTAGAAACAAAGCTAGACTTGTTTGTAAAGGGTATGCTCAATAGGAAGGTATATAATTTGAAGAAACATTTTCACCTGTAGCCAGACTTGAAGCCATAAGAATGTTTCTTTCTTTTTCAAGTTTTCAACAATTCAAGGTTTATCAAATGGATGTAAAATTTTCTTTCCTCAATGGTGATATGGAAGAAGAAGTTTATATAGAACAACTAGAAGGATTCATTCTCAGAAATGATGAAAAACTTGTTTGCAAACTCAAAAGGGCTCTATATGGTCTAAAACAAGCTCCTCGGGCATGGTACTATCATCTTGAAAAATATCTTCAACAACAAGGTTTCACAAAAGGATCTGTAGAGAGTAACTTATATACAAAATTTGGGAATGAAAAACTGTTAATTATTGTTGTTTATGTTGATGACATCATTTTTGGGAGTAATGAAGAATCCATGAGTCAAAAATGTGCTTCTTTTATGCAGCAATAATTTGAAATGTCTTTACTTGGGGAACTAACATATTTTCTTGGCTTACCGTGTGCAACAATCTAAATATGTCATATTTCTCTCACAAGAAAAATATCTCAAACATATCCTAAAGAAATATGGGATGGAAGACTGCAAGTCTGTGAACACTCCAATGGTGACCAGATGTAACCTCAGTTCTCATGATGATTCTCCCATGGTAACCAACAAGAGTATAGATATATGATTGGAAGTCTTCTTTATCTAACTGGGACTATACCAGATATTATGCATGCAGTTGGGATTGTTGGATGATTCCAAGCCAATCCAAAGGAGTCACATCTTCAGGTCGTAAAAAGAATATGCAAATATCTACAAGGAACTCAAGATCTCGGTCTATGGTATCCCAATAGTGTTGATCTTACTCTTCATTCTTACACAGATGCAGATTGGGCTAGAAATATTGATGATTGGAAAAGCACTAGTGGTGGTGCATTTTATATGGGGCCACGATCAGTATCATGGTTTCGCAAGAAACAAATTTCCATTGCCTTATCTACAGCAGAAGCAGAATATGTGGCTTATACATCATGTTGCACACATCTTCTTTGCATGATGTAGACATTACAAGATATTAAAATAAAATTTTCTCCTCCCATCACCATCCTATGTGATAATACAAGTGCCATCAATATCTCAAAAAATCTTGTTATGCATTCCAAAAACAAGCACATTCCTATCAAATATAAATTTTTACGTGAACATGTGCTTGAACAAAAGGTTAAATTGGAGTATGTTCCCTCTAAATAACATGTTGCTGACATATTTACAAAACCTCTTCCCAGGGAAGCATTTTAATATCTGAGACAGAAGTTGGGAGTTGTCTCTGTCTCTCTTACCAAATCTATTTGATTTCAGAAGATTAAATTCGGTATACAGGTTGCATGAAGCTTAGTTTCATATATACGCGAGTTTCTCTCTATACAGTCATGTATGGATCTTGTTGTCATAAAATCTATGGTTCAACCTTCAGAATAGTCTGTGTCATATTTTTTACTATGTTGCTCAGGTGTTGATTGATACATTCTGCGGTTCTAGTGTTAATCTTACATTTCCTTTCCTTGATAATGATCTGCTAGATGAAGATGCTTTTATGAATTGGTTGTCGAAAATTTTCAGGATGCACAGTTTTAGGGGAAGCATTAGCCTTGCTGAGAATAATGCATTGTTGACATTATGTTGGTTGCTAAATTATGATCTCTCTTTTGAGATCCTTTGGTCTTGGTTATAAAAAAAATCATATCTGTAATTTGATTTAAGGGTCATGTTGAGATCTATGATGTAAATATTGTCATATTCAGTCATGTATGGACTTATTCAAATATGTAAACCCACGTGGATGGGTAGTTGAGTCAAATATGTAACCCACTTGGTTGGGAGATTGATCTAAGTATGAGTCCTTGGTGATAGGAAAGGTCATACTTAGTTGAGTCATAAAGTCATGTATTCTATAGAAAATATGAAGACACAGCATGTGCTCAAGGGGGGCATGGTCAATGCAGATCGGATCTACAAAGCTCTTCCTTCTACAAGGAAAGATAAATCTTGTTGTAGCCCTTTTCCCTTGATGTCAAAGGCGGAGAGTAACTTGGTGTTTGGTGTTTGAATAATTCTCATGTTTGATGTGTCTTTCAGGTATCTACAGGATGTGGTGATCAAACATTATCATGGTTTCCATCAAGTCCAAAGGGGGAGATTGTTGGCATTATGATGTAATATGTTGATATGTTGTCCTTGATGGCAAGCTACTTGATGAGTTGTATTTTGATAGCAACCTATTTCTTAAAGATGTAAAAATGATGTATCTATAGCTCAGTTCAGATGTGATAGAAAAAGGAATTCTAGTCAATGACATAGAAATGATAAAATTAATATTTCACAATCTATACATAGGTTTGATGAAGGAAACCCACGTATACATCCATAATTAGTGTATACGCAATTTTGATGAAGAGAAGTCTCATATACACGCGAGTACGAAGAAGGCAAGTCGCATATGTACTTATGCACTCAGTTTTTGATACGAGGGGTCCTTAACATGGTTTTATCCCACAGTATTGAGTGTTGTGTCGTCTATTTGATTTTGTCCAAGAATACCATCGTCACTTGTGTAGTTTTGTCTCATGGTATTTAGAAAGGCTCAAACTATATATGGAGAAGAAGATCATAGTGCAAGTAGAATAAGATCATAGTGCAAGGAGTGCAAGTGTATGGGTTTTTTTATTGAATACTTCACTCTAGAGTATATCTGCATGGAATGGGTTATAGTTTATTGATAGATCTGAAATAATGATGCACCTATGAATACAATGATGGAACAAGATCTTTAGACCTGAAATGACTATGTATTTTCTTGATCTATTTGTGAGATGCTTAGATCTGTGATCTGGCGCATATTTTTTGAAGTGAAGGGTATGATCTGAGTAAGTATGTTGATCTAAAACTTTACGCAGTCTTGAATATTTACAGATCTATACGCTGGTTTGTCACGATGAAAGTGCGTATACACGTGGGTTCATTTTAGCAAAATCACGTATGGAAGTTATGGTTTTCTAAAGCTTGCTGAAGAGGTTGTCTGATTATTTCTTCTATATGTTTTTTGTCTTCCAATGAAATCTTCATGTAGATCTAGGTTGTTTGAATACTGTATATGCTACTAGTTGATTATGTACAAATATGATAAATGACTGGGTGATTGAATTTGATGGATGCTACTGACTGAATAAGGATTCTGTAAATCTGACAAAGCATGAATGAATGCCTCAGATCTGTTCTAAGTCTGATCAGATTCTTAAAATTCAATATACAAAGATCTATACATAGGTTGGTGTGAAGGAAAGCACGTATATAAGCAAGTTTCAATAAGTGAAGTAACGTATCCATTTGATTCTATGAATTATCAAGGTTGAAATTGATTATGCATGTTAGTTCAGAAGTTTGGGTTTATTACTGTGTTCTGGTTACAGTGATCTCATTGTTTTGTTTAAAGTTTGGGTTATGGCTATTGGTGTTGATCTACATATTGAGTTATGTTGAAGCTATTGGATCCAGTGTGAAAATTTATGAAATGTGTTTTGTAGTGGGTTTGAGGGTTGAAACCTTTAGTGTGGAAGTAAAAGTTTCCTACCAGTAGAAGTTGGTGTTCTGTTCAGGGGGTTGTAGCTCCCTTCCAATAGTGGCTAGTAAATGCGATCAGGGGGTCGGAGCTCCCTTCTAATAGTAGCTAGAGAACGAGAGAAGGTTGCAGTCTTCTGTATGTGGGTGCCTGTGTATTGATATGAGTTTGCATCAGTATAACATTGTAATAATTTTTCTATATAATAAATATTGAAGACACAGATGACAACAACAGTGGTTTTCTCCCGACTTGGGTTTCCACCTTAAATATTGGTTCATGTGTGATGCACTTGTGTGATGATTTATTCTGTTATTATTGTACCTATTTACTGCTTAACTATCTGATGCATAATTGATGGACTGGGCTAAATAATGTTTTCTGAATATTTATTTGAATAGTAAGATATTTTGGTATACGCAAGTTTCCCTTAAGATAGCCGCGTGTATACGCTAGTTGGGCTAATCAAAGTCGCGTATAGAAATTAGTAAAAGAAAAGAAAAATATTGTCATTCTTGTAAATACTGATTCAAACCCCCGCCTCTTAGTATTTTTCCCAACACCTGTACCAATTGGGGTTCTTGCACCAGCTTACTATAGGATTCCTTCACTGTGGACTGCCTGCACTCTAAAGAGTTCTTGCACCAAGAATCAAATTCTTGCACCACGCATCAAGTTCTTGTTCCAACAATACAGTTCATGTTCTAGTAACACAGTTCTTGTTCTCACTTCCATGATTATCATACATCCCGTTGTCATGATGGAAAACGAGCATATGGGTTTTGAATAACAGAGGTTCAATATGGTGATGTGTTCCCTTAATCACACCTAGGCCTTTGAGACAACGTGCAGAGAAAAAATCAAAGTATATTTAGTACACGGTTAGTATTGATGTTGACAATGATGAACCATTTTTGAGAAGTAATGTTCGGTTACTGATTCACATTGAATTGCGTGGTCATCTGCATATTCATAAACGGTGAAAAAGGATGAGGCAAACACATATGAGCATTATATTACATCTAATACAAGTGGCATCAAAGAATTCGGTCAAACTATTTCTAGAAACCACGAATAGCGGCGTGATATGCCCATGGACACGATGGTGAGGATTTGATATTCAATACCAGTTTTGTGTTTATTTAGAACCTCAGATTGATGAAATCCAGTCAAATACACAGACTCTGTATTTTTTCCAGAAATCGGTTCACAATTCTAAATTGTATGCGTTGTTTAACCTCTAATCCAGAATTAGGAAACAATGTTATTATTGTTAATTTTGGAAAAATGGGTCCAAACTCCATGTTGTGATGCTCAAATGAAGATGCCAATTTTTTTATTGGATTCCTCTTTCGGAGAGGTGCAATATCGATCTAAATATCATCTTGATCCAATGAGCAGAACATTTATTTTGAATTAATTCCACTTATGTGTAAGGTCAGCTAGAATTGAAATGTAGGCTTGAAGCCCCAACAAATGTGTCACACACCCTCACTAATGGATATATATAGGTCAACGTTGGAGGTCATTTCATCCATAACTCATCATACATTCTCTCTCATGATTTTATTGGTTCAATCACCTTGGAGGCTCTTCTTCTCTCACATGTGGGAAAACACAACAAAGGAAATTTCTATTTTTGACCTAGGGTTTCAGCACAGATTTCACCAGCGTTCACTTTGGCCAATGCATGGTCAAAATGACCCTAATCTCTCCCAAAATTATGATTTCTGCTTTCCGCATTTATTGGAACAAAAATAGAGGCTTGACGTTGACTTTGACTGGGCTGTGTTGACTTTTTTTATGATATTTTTGCATTGATCATTGACTGGGACAACGTTGACTTTTGTTGAATTTGGGTTGATGGATATAGAGCTATCCAAGAGGGTTTTGTGACACATTCTGGTTGGTTGACCATATTTAGACTTTGTTTGTTGAAGCATGTTATTGACCATCGTAGCGCACCTCAACACATATATTTTGTTGATCAAGTTAAGTGTATTTTTGGCTTGTCTTTTGTCGATATATTGGTATGTTCTATCAGCATTTTACTTTCTTAGTTATGTTATTTTTGTTTGATATTGGGAATAAAATTAAAGTTGCATTAATCATATAACATCTACAAAAATTTACATGGTATCGAAGCTGAGGTGAAGACAAAGCCCAAGTTTGTAGCAATCACTGAAGAAGAGCATGGGTACCTCAAACTATAATGGATTCAAAGTTGATGACAGATTGACTGGGAAGGAAGACTTCCATGCCTGGAAGATGACTTTGGATCTTATGTTGAAAGACCAAGATGTCATGGACTATGTGTAGGGTCAAATCCAAGAGCCTCCATCATCTACACCTGCTGCCACAAAGTCAAAGTATAAGAAGGGGGGAATCAAAACAAAGATGATGATCCGAGATTCAATTCATAAGAGTTTGGTAGCCTACAACTCTGAGTTGGGCACATCTAAGAAGATGTATGATAAGTTGGTCGACATGTTCATGGCCAACAATGCAAATCAAGTCCTTTTCTTCAAGAACCAACTAAAGAATCTGAAGAAAAGCAGGGATGAATCCATCCAATCATATTTTCTAAAGTTGATCGAAATCAGAAATAATCTTCTTGCCATTGGGTTGAAAATAGCTAGTCGAGAAATGGTTCTCACCGCACTTGGAGGTCCCTCCTCCGAATGGCATGTATTCAATACTACCATTATCAATAACAATGTGATACATTATTTTGATGAATTATTATTGAGATGCTTACAAGAGGAAACAAGGATGAAGGAATATGAAAATGAAGGAAATGTTGCCTTCACTGCTCGTGCTAAGAAGAAGAATAATGGTGGTCTAAGGAACAGAGGAAGAGCAAGGGCCCAAGGAAAGAAAGGAAAATGTTACACATGTCACAAGACTGGCCACTATGCTAGAGAATTCCCTTTTAAGAAGGATTCTCATGATAATGATGACAAAAAAAAAACTGGAGGAATGGAAATCAAAGGAACAACAGGTTCAAAGGGAAGAGGAAGGCTCTCTCTGTTGGAAATGGGAAACCTTTCAAAAGGTATATAAATTCCAGGTATGAGGAATCTAATGTTGTTGATGATAAAAGAAATGAATTCATTCTTGTATCTTCCCTCTCTGTTTCATCTCCACATGACACTATGGATGTTTGGTTGATCGATAGTGGTGCCTCAAGGAACATCATTGGGTTTAAGGAAGCACTTTCTGATATGGTTGAGAAGAATTTTAATCTGAAAATTATCCTTGGAGATAATGCCACATATCCTGTGAAAGGGACATGGACTGTGACCCTCCACTTATCTCAAGGTCAAGTCCTCTGCTTACACGATGTACTATATGTACCTAATTTCAGGAATAACCTTGTGTCTATTTCGGACATGGAAGACGAAGGTTTCAATGTGGAATTCATTGATGGGAAGGTGCACATCTGGAAGAAGAGTTTCAAGGAAACTATCATTATTGGGTTTAGAGTTGATACACTCTACTAGGTTGGAGGAAGTCCACTAGGAGTGATGACATGTGATACTATTCGACAGAATGAACTATGGCACCGAAGGTTTGGACACCTTCATTACAAAGCCCTTCCCAAAGCAAGGAAGGTGGTGATGGGGATGCCTGAATTCAAGAATGATCATGAAGGTGTATGTCAGGGCTGTGCCGAAGGAAAGCATACAAGGGGACCTTTCCCCTCAAGTGTCTCAAAGACATATAATTTCTTGCAATTGATACATTCTAATTTGTCTGGTATGCTTCCCATGACATCCTTGGGAGGATTTTCTTATTATATGACATTCATATATGACTTCTCTCGAAAAACCTAGATATACTTCTTGAAGAAGAAGGATGACGCTTTCATGTGGTTTCGTACCTTCAAAGCCTTGGTGGAAAATTCAATAGGGAAGAATATCAAGATATTGAGGACCAATATTGGCACTGAATATGAGATGAACGAGTTCAATAACTTTTGCAGAGAAGCTGGCATCAAGAGGGAGACCACAACCATATATACTCCTGAGCAAAATGGTGTTGCTAAAAGAAAGAACAGGACCATTGTGGAAGTTGCTCGTTCCATGCTATGTGACTAAGGTCTTCCGAAGTTTCTATGGGGAGAAGCTGCAAACACTGTTGTGTACATACAAAATTGATGCTCGCATTCCTCTCTCGACTCCAAAACTCCCGAAGAGGTTTTCTCTGGTAAGAAACCTAACTTCTCACATTTTAGAGTTTTTTTTTGTCCCGTTTATTTTCATGTGCCGAAAGAGAAGAGGAGCAAGCTGGATGCTTCTGGGAAGAAGGGAATGTTTGTGAGCTACAACAAAACTTCAAAGGCCTATAGAGTCTATGTGCCTAGTCAAAGGAAAGTGGAGATATGCCACGATGTTACCTTTGATGAAGATGCTTCCCTCAGGAAAGCAATCAATCTTCTGAACTCTGAGGAAGATCATGAAGTAAGGGTTGGAAATCAAGAAGAACTGAAGGATGAGACAGTGCCTGATGTTGAAGGACCAATGGACCCTATTGATCCACCTCCTTCAATGAAGAGAATACCATCATGGCTCAGGGACACTCTCGAGGATGCCAAGAATCATATGGCCCCAAGGGGGACATTCTGTGAAAGAAAGAAGCCAAATAGCTACCAAGGGTATCTAGCAGCCATGAATACAATCGTACAATATGAGAATGGATCTTTTGAGGAGTTCATAAAGCATCAAGTTTGGAAGGATGTTATGCATGAAGAGTACAAGTCCATTATGAAGAATGATGTCTGGGATGTGGTTCCAAGACCGGAGGACAAAGCAGTTGTCACCTAAAAATGGCTCTATAAGAACAAGCATGGATCTAATGGTAGTGTTGAAAAGTTCAAGGAAAGATTTGTTTCCCATGGCTTCACTAAAAAGGAAGGCATAGACTATGATGATATATTTTCACCTCAGGCTCGATATGCCACCATCCGATCTATCATAGCCCTTGCTGCTATGCAAGGATGGAATCTTCATCAAATGGATGTGAAGACCGCATTTCTACATGGTGCGATAAAGGAAGAGGTGTATGTGGAGCAACCTATGTGGTTCGAAGTCCAGGATCGAGCCACCCATGCATGCAGGTTGAAGAAAGCCTTTTATGGGTTGAAGCAAGCACCGAGGGCTTAGTACAAGAGGATAGATAGCTACTTGATGAAGTTGGGCTTCACTCGTAGTAATGTTGATCTGAACCTTTACTTCAAGGCTGATAGAGAAAAACCTCTTATTTTGGTGTTGTATGTGGACGACCTCTTCTTGATAGGTACTAACCCTCTCATTCATCAGTCTAAGAGGGAGATCACTTCTGAGTTCAAGATGAAGGACCTAGGACTGATGCATTACTTCCTAGGCTTGGAGGTCTAGTGGAGACCTGGCGAGATTTTCCTTTCTCAAGAAAAATATATTGTGAAGTTGTTGGAAATATTTGGAATGGTGGATTGTAAGTCCGTGTCGACACCAATGGAGCTCAACTTTAAGAAGTTGAGTGGTAGTGCTGCTAGGCCCGTGCTAGCAAATCCTACTAAGTATTGTCAACTCGTAGGGACCCTGATGTTCTTAGTGAACACCCGTCCGGACGTATGTTTTCCAGTGAACACTTTGAGTCAACACATGGTTGATCCTCATCACATTCACTAGGTTGGTGCTAAGAATATGTTGAGATATCTTAGGGGCACGATAAACCATGGGATGAGATACACTTCCGGGAGCATGACACTCCATGGATATACCGATGCCGATTGGGATGGTAGTGTGGTGGATCACAAGAGCACATTTGGATGTTTCTTCACACTTGGGTTTGCTTCGATATCGTAAATGAGTAGGAAACATAAGTATGTGACTTTGAGCACCGCTGAGGCCGAATACATTGCAGCGAGTATGGCCTGTTATGAAGAAGTTTGGTTGTGAAATCTCTTCAGTGAGATGTTCAGGCATGTGCTAGATACCACCATGATACTCTGTGATAACCAGAGTGGGATTCGGTTGTCTGAGAATCCCATGTTCCATGATCGATCCAAGCATATTGATATCAGGTACCACTTTATTCAGGATATGGTACAGTGAGGTGTCATAAGGCTCGATCATATAGGAACTAATGAGCTGGTCACAGATATTCTCACAAATCCCTTGCAGAAGGTCAAGTTCCTAACCTTCCGTGAGAATCTTAGAATCATGGAACGACCCTATGTTGAGGGTCCTGTTGGACGACGAGCTCAGGGAGCTCCAGGGGTCTTTGGGGATAGCTCCTAGGATCTATAAGCAACCACAGGGCTAGGCTTGCTGAACCTTGTTGGTGTGCTTCTGCCCCACCATTATGATATTGATTTGGTTCACCTCTCATGATGTTTGCCCCATATGCATCCTACCCATTGAGTCCTAAACTCATGGGAAGTACCTCTCATTTGGCCAATGAGGTGGTAAAAGCTAAAGACCAGTAGCAAAGACCGATGGACACATTGGAGATTTTTGTACTCTCTATGTCTAGGATGGCACGTGTCCAACCACTTGATCTAGGATCAAGTCTAGTGAGGTTTCAGACCTCCAACTGACTTTGGGTCAGTTAAACCAACATCGAGTTGGTATGTGACTCCTTTGAGTCCTATAGAGGTTTCGGACCTCTGAATTGATTTTGTCAGCCAAGAGTGATGTCTTTGTGACTCACCTTTTTGTTCTGAAATAAAAAAGCCAGCAAAGCAAGTTAGGACGGGATGACGCATGATGTTTGGATGGCATAGGTGGATGGAGTTCTCCTTGTTTGAGAGGGAGTGTTAATTTTGGACAACTAGGTCCAAACTCCATGTTGTGATGCTCAGATGAGGATGCCAATATTTTTATTAGATTCCTCTTTCGAAGTGGTGCAAGATCAATCTAAATATCATCTTGATGTGATGAGAAGAACATTTGTTTTGAATTAATTCCACTTATGTGCAAGCTTGGTAAAAATTGAAATCTAGGCTTGAAGCCCCAGCAGATGTGTCACATACCCTCACTGATGGATATATATAGGCCAACGTTGGAGGTCATTTCATCCATCACTCATCAAACATTCTCTCTCATCATCTGATTGGTTCGATTAGCTTGGAGGCTCTTCTTCTCTCACACGTGGGAAAACATAGCAAAGGAAATTTCTATTTTTGACCTACGGTTTCAGTGCAGATTTGACAAACATTGACTTTGGTCAAAGCATGGTCAAACGGACCCTACTCTCTCCCAAAATTCTGATTTCTATAGTCTGCATTTATTGGCATAGAAATCGAGGCTGGACGTTGACTTTGACCGAGCTGCATTGACTTTTGCTGCTATATTTTGCGTTGATCATTGACTGGGACATCATTGACTTTTATTGACTTTGGGTTGACTAATATATAGGTGTCTGAGAGGGTTGTGCGAAACATTCTGGCTGGTTGACCGTATTGAGACTTTGCTGGTTGAAGTATCATGTTGACTGCCGTAACACACTTTAACACATATATTTTGATGATCAAGTTAAGTGTTTTTTGGCTTGTCTTCTGTTGATCTATTGGTATGTTCTATCAGCATTTTACTTTCTTGTTTATGTGATTGCTGTTTGATATTGGGGATAAAAGTAAAGTTGCATCAAGCATAGAACATCTACAAAAATTTACAATTATAAATCTGAAGATCTTGTATTTTAGAGATATATAGATATAATATTAGATTAGAGAACTATAGTTTGACAGACATAAAGGTTATTTCATAGAGAAAAGGAAGGGAAGAAGACGGTCCCAATGTAGTATCAAGCATAATTAACTCATGGATCGCTCCCTTTGTTGTTGGAGTTTGATCTTTTGCTGCACCATGTAAAGACTAAGATTTCAAGATTAATCAATGCATTTTCAGCCATATTTCGTCTAGTTAATTTATGTGTTTTTATACTCTCTGTGTAGACTAAATCATTGACAAAGGGTGCGAGTTGGATGGGTTGGCCGCCAGAATAGCTCAACACCACTCTGAATTGTTCAGGATTAGTTTAGATTATGACTTGTTGAGTGATGTATTTAATTTATTATTTACTGTGTGATTGGTGATGGATTTTTGTACCAAATGCATTATCGATTGCATGTTGAATTAGTGTATCTTCCCTCCCACGAAGTGTGCTGGGCACACTGGTCAAAATTTTGATTTCTCGATACTCTGGATATTTTTTCTCTTTCCAAATTTCACCATAGTGCACAAGGTAAGCGAGTTGTTCAATTCCAAATGCTTTGTTTTGGGATATTTTCCCTCTACAAGTCTTGATTGCGTAAATCAATGATGGGAACTTGTGAGCTCGTATACAAGACTTATTCCTATCTTTCAAATTCACTTTAATTATAACGATTGTGATATGAGGTAAACATATATGGATTGAGAATCGATGCATGAATAAATCAAATTCTAAACAATTCTGAAGTCGCATACTCATACTCATTAGTATATCAAGAACAAAGGTCTCATATTTCTATTATTTGGTAATTTATAATCATTCTCGAATATTATTTGCAGGAATTTGAGAGTGAGAGTGATTTCTGTTTCGACCTTGTCCACACAGTGAATGTATTTTAATTTCTTAGATGATTTTGCTACATAGAGGCGAACTAGACAACATTAGTGAGAATTAAAGTTTTTCTTTACATAGAGAATGGTTTTGAATTTATCTTGAATTTATTTCATCATTTATAGTCTTCCTTTTTCAACGTTGTTCAGGAATTGCTTGGTTTCCAATCAAACAATAGTAGATTTACCTTCTGTTAGTCGATAATCAAGATTTCCTTTCACAATTTCTAATAGTCCAAGTTTGCCTTTTATTCTTCAAATGTCTTGTTTTCAATTGTCAAGACTGGTATTTTCTCAAGTTTCATTTGAAGTGCGGGATTCAATTTAATTTGTTGAGATTGATGCCCAAGTTTGACTATATTTTTATTTGCATGTTGTTGGGGGCTCTCTCTGACATTTCTAGTGTTGTGCCTTGAAGTTCATAAACTCCTGGATTGCCAATTAAATGTTGGTCCATTAATATTCCCTATAATACACCCAACAAGTTCCTAAAGAGGCATTGAGTGGAATAAAACATAGTGTTACTCACATGAGAGTGTTTGGGTGTGTGGCATATGCACATGTCCCGGATGATTTGAGGAAGAATTTGGACAACAAGGAGGAGAAATGTATATTTGTTGGATACAGTGATCAATCCAAGGAATACAATCTCTACAATCCATAAACCAAGAAAGTCATAATTAGCAGAGATGTTCAGTTCATAGAAGAGGAAGCATGGGATGGAATTTTAGAGAAGACAGTCAATGTGAAAACATGTACACCGCATGAAGAAAAATAGGAATTGACCGCAGCAAGTAATTCCTCAACAATGACTCATCCTTCACCTAAAAAAGCTCAACAAAGCAGTAAACATGTGACACTGTCAACAAATAATAGGACAACATTGCGCAACCAAGCAAGTGCTTCTCCAAGCACACCACAAAGATCTGTAACTCCATCTACTTCAAGCGCAACACCAAACCCATCCTATGCAAGCATAAGAGCACACAAATTCAGAAATTTAAGTGAAATATATGAGCAAAATGAAGTTGATATTAGTGCTGGTATGAATTCCTTATTTGCATTATTTTTTCATGTAGATGACCCAATACACTTTGAATATGCAGTCAAAGAAGAGAAATGGGTTTCGGCAATGGATGAAGAAATATGAGAAATAGAAAAGAATGACACATGGGAGTTAGTGGACCTTCTGCATGGAAAAGAAGTCATTGGAGTGAAGTGGGTCTATAAGACCAAGAGAAACATTGAAGGAAAGATGTAAAGACATAAAGAAAGGCTAGTTGCCAAAAGATACAAGCATCAACATGGAATAGACTGTGCGGAAACATTTTCACCAAGCGCGAGGATAGAGACAGTGTATACAATGTTGTTGATTTCCTCACAACATAAATGGAAAGTGTATCAAATGGACGTAAAATCAACATTCTTGAATGGAGCACTGAAAGAGGAGCTATATGTTGTGCAACTTCTTGGTTATGAGATAGATGGCCAAGAAGACAAGGTGTGTAAGTTGAGGAAAGCTCTTTATGGGCTTGTTAGTTCCCAAATCCACCTTAGGTTGAAATAAGGCAGAAGAAGGACAACACCAAACCACGCTTAACCTCGTAGCGAGCCCTAGGAGGACAGGAGAGGGCTCTCTCCGGGTCAATATCAATGAAGATATTCAAAGGGGCTTGAGATGACTAAAAAAAAAATTGATCTTAGGCTAGATAAACAAGTAGGAGGGTTTGATTTTGATTTTTAGGGGGTTTTGTTGAAAAAAAAGGAAAAACAATTTTTGGGCTTGGGGATGAGGCCAGATCTTGCAAAATTCAAATTGGGGCAGGGTAGGAAATGGCTTTGATGTCTAAGATCAAATTAATGAATGGAAAATACTGCTGAGGAGCTTAAGAGGGCAAGAGAGTACAAGGATCCTCTTCAAACTGACGAAAACATATAAAACTAAACAAAAGTCTAAGGCAGAGCACCAGTAAATCAATGAATTCTACCTCGAATACTCATTTTTTTAATTCAAAATCATAGAGAAGGATGGCATACATATAACATTAATGAAAATTACAATAACATGAGAAGAAACATCATCAAAACTCAGAAGCCACAAGGATCCTAACAAGTGCTACAAAACTTTGGTCTTTCCTTTGCCAAAAACTGAAAAATGGATGTACAATGAGGTGCCAAACTTTTCCCAAGTATCCAACCCTGAAAATGTATCAGAAAATACAATAAATAGACCATCCTAACCCCTTCCCATTTTGCGAAGTATCTTATCTGTAGATGTAGAAGCTTCTTCTTTTATCACAACTTTCTTCTCGGCTTTCAGTCTAGCTCTCTTATCATTCAAGTTTGCCTCAACACTCACGGAAATCTTCTGCATGTCCTCTAAAGTAGGCGGATCTCTATCTCGTAATGAATAGGCCATCTCCGGATCAAAACCATCCGGGAATTTTAACAAAGCTGATTTCTTAGAAGGCCTCAAGTCATCAGGAATTGCACTATAAACCGCATTAAATCTGATAATATAGTCTTGGACGGACTCACCAGGATTACGCTTGATGCTAGTATACTCAGAAGTGATTTGCAGCAGATCTTTCTTCATTTCCCACCGATCTAGAAACTGTCTCTAAAGGTCTTCTAATGTATTAATACTTCCGGGCTGTAAAGCTCTGAACCACTTGCATACCTCACCTCCAAAAGTTTGGACAAACAATCTCATGGAGACATTCTCTTCATCAATTTCATGCAGGTCAAAAAATTTTGTCATTCTAACAATATGCTGCTGAGTGGGCACACTTTGAGGAGTACCATCAAACAAAGGAATTTTACTCTGATAATCAACGGGCATAGGATCCAAATTTGCTGGCAAAACGAGAGGTGCGAATCTAGCAGCCATGGCTCTTGGTGGATTTATGATCTGTCTTGGAAAAACGGGAGGAGTAGGAGCAGTAGGTGTTCGGGGTGTATGTGGTCGAGATGGAGGAGGAACTACTGCCGATTGCTGATCAGATATTGATGGTTGCACTGGAATAGTAGGAATAAAAGAAGGCTCAGCGTGAACTTGTGAATCAGAAGTAACTACTAATGGACCAAGAGTTTTAGAAGCGGATTCAATAAACTTAGGAATATTCGTTGCAACAATAGAGTTTTGAAGGTTCAGAATGTAATTATCAATGGATCGATTAGCTTGTTCAACCCCAAGATACTTAATGAACTCGGGATTTATGACAGTAGAACTAGTAGCACTTTCAGATTTGGTTTCGAACAAGGATAACTCGAACTGATCATCAAACTCAATGTCTTCGATGTATTCAAATACAGTAGGGTATGAATGAGATTTAAACAGAGGAAACAAGGGAGCTTCTCGACGGAAAATTCTAGGAATCAGGTTGGGATTCTCATACACTGGAGGCGGATTAGGATCAAGATGTGATCTAGTATGTCTTTTGGAAGCCAGTGTATTGATCTATTCAAAAATCAAAGGACAAAACGATCTATTCAGCCTATCGAATTCTAGACTAAATCATCCAAAAGTCCAGAACGATATAATTTACTGGGGTAAAACACAAGAGAAATGTTATGTTCACAAGCTAAACCAGAGATCGACTGAAGCAGCGTTTATCTACTTCCGCTAATGCAAAGCAAAAGCATTTCGAAAGCTACCTAGCGTGACTTCAGAATCCGTTTGTAACTTATGAAACAAATAACATCAACAAGCAAACCATTTTGTCCCTAGTATGGTCGCCACTATATTAGTTCCCAAATCCACCTTAAGCTAAAATAAGGCAGAAGAAGGACAACACCAAACCACGCTCAGCCTCGTAGCTAGCCCTACGAGGACAGGAGAGGGCTCTCTCCGGGTCAATCTCAATGAAGATATTCAAAGGGGCTTGAGATGACTAAAAAAAAACCTGATCTTAGGCTAGATAAACAAGTAGGAGGGTTTGATTTTGATTTTTAGGGGTTTTTGTTGAAAGAAAGGGAAAAACAATTTTTGGGCTTGGGGATGAGGCCAGATCTTGCAGAATTCAAGTTGGGGCAGGGTAGGCAATGGCTTTGATGTCTAAGATCAAATGAATAAATGGAAAATACTGTTGAGGAGCTAAAGAGGGCAAGAGAGTACAAGGATCCTCTTCAAACTGACGAAAACATATAAAACTAAACAAAAGTCTAAGGCAGAGCACCAGCAAATCAATGAATTCTACCTCGAATACTCATTTATTTAATTCAGAAGCATAGAGAAGGATGGCATACATATAAAATTAATGAAACTTACAATAACATGAGAAGAAACATCATCAAAACTCATAAGCCACAAGGATCCCAACAAGTGTTGCAAAACTCTAGTCTTTCCTTTGCCAAAAACTGAAAAATGGATGTACAATGAGGTGCCAAACTTTTCCCAAGTATCCAACCCTAAAAATGTCTCAGAAAATACAATAAATAGACCATCCTAACCCCTTCCCATGCCTCTAGGGGTCGGACTCATCCTTCTAGGAGCTGTTTCAACCAATTCTAAACATGGAGCTAAAATCTAGGCAGCCAAACAACTTGCCTCTATATGCTAGGAAACTGATCCATTCACTCAATTTTCACTTTTTAGTGAATGAATCGTTTAGAACAAGTAAATACATGCCAAAATTACATCATGGTTGCCAAATTACATCAATATAGATCAATCCTCTCATGAAAAAGTAAAACTAGTCAAAACTGGCCGAATTTCTGAACTGGAAGGTGAAAAACATGCTAAATTCCTCTACGCGCCGCGCTCGAAAGCTCTATGCACCATGCTACTTTTGACCTGTTTTTGGAGCACTTCCTAAAGTCCAAATTGAGCTCATGATAGCTCTTTGGAAATCCCTGGATGTCGGCTATCCAACCCAAGTGGAATTGTTCAATTTGGAGCTCATTTTCCCCTCCAAAACGTCATTCTCCCAAGGCTACTTCCTGTTGGTGCAAAAGGTGGCAGAAAGGTGATTTTCATGGTGTTTTTGGCCCTTTAGGCAGCCCAGAATGTGATGAAATGCTTCGGCCATTCCTAAAAATACATAATATATCATGAAAAACCCAAAAATGAAAATTTTTCCTCCAGAAGATGTCCCAATCATAAGCGCGTGTCGGGTGGCGCGACGCGTCCGGCGGAAAAACCTGTTTTGCAACCAAAATTTTCAAAATGACAAAATATTCTCCAAATTTGCTGAAATTTCGAGTGAAGGTCTCCCATCATGTCTCATGCTCAACCAAAGAAGCTTTGGCCAAGATTCGGAGTGGATCCGGCCTCTTCCGACATTTCAGTGCCTTTCTCAACCTTGCCTTTAGGATCTTCATTTTTGCTCTGCAAATGTGTGTGCGGGCCCAATAGTGGTTTTTCATATGTCTGAGCATGTCTTTGTCCCTATTGGCCTTCGCCAAGAGCTTCTCTAGATGAATGTTGATGTGCGTAAGGCAGGTCTCTCGCTCGAATGGTGTCATGTCACCTGGTCTCTTCCGGGCCAATGCACGGTCTTCACGGATTTGCCGCAACTTTATAAGTGTGTGTTGATCCTCCAGTTGTTTATTGCGCTGATCCAAGTAATATATAACCCACTGATATCTCTGCAACTTCACGGTCAACATATCAATTTCAGCCTTCTGTTCCTGGATGATCTCTTTGAGCTTTGAGCTAGGAGAGCTCGCATCAACATCGATGAGTATAAAATCAGTGTCTTGTCCTCCTGAAGGGCCCTCATCGTGTATAGGCCTCTTTCCTCTGTCCTGAACCTGTACCTATGCTGATGTCGAAGGTGAGACCCCTTCCACACCATGTGGAGATAGTACTCACATTGTTGATGAAGTCAACGAGACCCCTTCCACCCCGGGTGGAGATAGTACTCGTCGTGATGTTGCAAATAAGGCTCGATGGCCTCTCTGATATGTCACACACACCGAAGCACTGATAGGCTCAAAATTGGGAACATAAAACTGGTGTGAAGGCTCTCCCTCATCATGAACAACCTCGGGAGGCTGTGGCGCTGCAAAGAAATCACGGGAAATGAACTCAGCCCACGAGATGCCCTGTAATCCAAGCTGATGCACTACAATGATTTTGATGAGCGCATAATGATAGATACTGTTATGCTGCTATGCTGGGGTCTTCTTCTGTACAAGGACCGTCATCCACTCTATGTTATGGTACATGAAATATGGAATGGTCATCAACCGTACTCTCGTGAAATGCATCAACAGCCGGATGTGATATGCATACAAGCGTGAAAAACGCCCTTCACAACTGAAGTACCTAATGATAAGTTTCATCAATGGTGCGTACTCATCCTTCAGAAACCGGAATGAAAATACCCTGCTCAGCTGCCTCAAATATCTGGGTCTGATGTAAGGCTCATAATATGCTCTATCCAACTGCTGTCGCTTATTCCACTCTTCACCGATGTTTGGTATCCCGGTCGCCTCAGAAATAGTCTCTGGTGACAAAGTGAAATTCACTCCAACAAGGTTTACACGACCATTATGAAAATGTAGGAAAAATAGGCGAGCTAAATCATGATGATGCTGAGTTCGAGCAATCATCTCACAATACTGGAAACATGACTGACGCTGAAAACAATCCATTGCAAGCGGGCAAGCCTGCAATTGGGTCAAAGAAGTGGGCTCCTCCCTGACATGCCTGCCACTTTTGTGAGATCTCCTTGGTACATTAAGCTCAGTAGATGAATCACTATCCTGCTCATACCCCTGTTCATATGGTGAATCTGTCTCTAACATGGTGTTGAAATGTGTTTGTCAACTGTGTGCTTGGTTGGTTAGAAAATGAGAAATTGGTGTATTTATTTCAATGCCAAATGTGTCACATATATATCAAGGTGCTATAAGAAATACCACAGTGGGAAAAGGACTATTTTTACACCATTTTTTGGTCATCTAACCTATTATCATTAGATGGACCCAAGTACACCATGTAAGACCAATTTTACCCTAAGTAAAATTGCTTTCACTATGTAAAATAACTTAATAAAACACATTTATTAGGTTGTTTATGGTCTAAACAGGAAACCCCAAAGGGAAATATTAAACAAATCTATATTTGTTTGATTTCCCTCATGGAATAATTAATTAAACAATAATTTAATTATTATTCCTGGTCATGTTTAACCCAAAACAAAGAAATTAATTAGATAAATCTTTATTTATCTTATTATTTTCTAGGAATAATTTAATTCCTTGTTAAATATGACTAAATCACCCATAAATAGTTAAATAAATCATTCTTTATTTGATTATCTTTCAACCACTTCCTTAAAATGATAAATAAATCATTTATTTATTTATTATTCACAAATAAAGGGATTTGACCCCAGTCAAATAATTTTTCCCTCCAACAAATATAATAAAATATTCCATAAAAGGTGGATCTAGATTTGGTTACATTATTTTAATCATGCACCAAGATCTAGAATGACCCAATATTTTGTTATAAATAGGAGGGTTTTTCCTACCATTCTTCACCTTTTGTTGCCTATTAGATCACTCTGGATCTAAACTCTTGGTCTAACTTTGAGCCATTATCATTGTCATATTTTCCAATATTTGTTGTGTGAGCTCCCTTTGAGTTCTATCTTTGTCTGGGTTTTCTACACCAACAGGAGAGAGAAATGCTAGATCTGAAGTGCTGAGGACTTCCAAGAACCCATCCCATTTAGGAGAATTGGAAACATCTTCTTGTTTTCCTCCCAGGTGCCCTCAATACAAAAAATTCTTTCAAAAATTTTTCTTGTCTTGTCTATTGGATATATGGAGCAAACCCTTCTTTTTAGTGCTTAATGTCTTTCTATGCATAGATCTGGTTTTTGCAGCTCTTGTCTTGATCAACTAACTGCAGATATAAAGATATTGGCAGCCATATTTGATGTTAAGGCTATCAGTTATGCGTAGCTAAAGTGGTCTTTTTTCGTACACTTCGAAAAAGGATTCATACTAACAATTGGCGACTCCACACGGGTTTTCAATTACGACCACTGTCGTTTTCATATTCTTGCATATCCAGCTACTTCAGACCCTAGGGTTTCTTTTCAGCTTTTTTTTTTCCTATTTTCATGTTTTTTTTCACCTATAAAACCCTAAAACATTAAAATTTCTAACTTCCGCGTGTTTCTGGCCATATTTCGTAGGTGACAGACATCAGCCGCAACTGAGACGGCAACTTTTCCGCAAATCTACCGCCGGGACAACCGGAGTTGGAGGTCGCACTTTTTAGCCCAAAAAATACGACCTAGAGTCTAGGTCGCACTTTTCAGCCTCTTTTCTGCAACCTGAACAGGAAAACAGGTCAGAACCTGCGACCTGTGCTTTTTTCTGCTGTTTTTCTGCAATTTTTCTGGGTTTTGCTGAAGCTTCTGTTAGGGTTTTCCAGCCTCTGTCTCCGCTCGTTTGGACCTGTTTCTGATCTGTTTTTCTCATCTAAGTGGGAACCTAGCCCCCTAGGGCTTCAGTACCCTCCACTTTTGGTGGAAGATTTTTAGTTGTTTCAACTATCTGTTTTTTCAGAGTTTCAGTCTTCCCTTTTTCAGATCTGATACCTCATTCTCAGATCCCTTTAAATCAACTCTTCTTCCTTTCAAATCACCTCTTGTAGTTTTTTTTGGAACTCCCTTTAGGACCTCCTCCGTGTCCTTTCCGCTTTTTTCTGATTTCCTCCTTTTTTCCAGTCACCTTGCCTCTGCCTCTTGGCTGTGATCTGCACCTCTTTTCAGCATCTTTCTCCTTTAGATCCCTGTCCCTTTTGACCCTAGATATATTGGCCTCTTTTGAGTGTGTTTTGACTATATTTTTTCCTCTTTTAGATTAGTTTTGAGAGACTCGCCTTCTTGGGTTCAATCGATGCACTAGTAGCTGTTAATTTTCTGTTATTTCAGCATTATATACTGTTTTTGCAGCATTATTTTCAGTTACGCAGCACAATTTTTCTCTTACTCTCAAAACGAAAAGGGTTTAAAAATTAAAATTAACGCATGCCACACACTCACCCTAAGCGAAGAAGAGCCTGGTTTACACCGCCAGGAAAAGACTTTAAAATCAATTGACACTGCACCTTTTTGCCCTTGTTTCGACATTGTAATCACTTGATTCTACACTTCCCTGCCTTTTTCGGTCATTCTTCTTCCCCTCGTGCCATGTTTGTGTTGTCACCATTGCGCCCCCAAGGCGTGCCTCCTGGAGACTTCTTGGCCTTCACCCTCAGTTTCCGGTCGATCGACCTGCTCCGTCCCGCCGTCGTCGAGCCAGTCCTCCTCCGATTTCGCATTCCGAATCCTCTTCTGATTCATTGGGTTCTCCTTTTACTTCTGGTTCTCCCCCTGTCACCTTCACTATGTCTAGTCCAGGGCCTAATGCTAGCGGTAATCCCGACCCTAATGCTGGAACTACTACTAGCGGAACCGCCACAAGAACTACCTCGGCTGCACCCTTGCTACCGTACATCGCAGGCCTCAGCCTCCCCGATTTCAATCAGTTGATCAATGACCCTATCCGCCACGATGTTGGTTGGCCTGATATGCCAACCAAGCTCCCCTCCGACATCCCTAAGTTCGAAGGCCTTGCTGGAGAAGATCCAACCAACCATGTCAGATATTTCCACATGTGGTGTTCCTCCAATTCCATTACAAATGATTCCATCCGTCTTCGGTTGTTCCAACACACGCTTACAGGCGAAGCTTCTAAGTGTTATGTTGACCAGACCACCTCTTCCCATACCACCTTTTGTATTGCCCAAACCTTTTATCTTGCTCAAACCCTCTCAGTAAGATGCGAGTACGGAGCTCTTGACTTCCTTCAAGCAAACCTCTTCAACCCGCCTTTCTACCCATGTCCAAGAATGGTGAAGAAGACGGAGCTTATGTCGAGCACCCCCCTTCGAAGATCGGGTTTATATGGACTGGTTCCTTCGCACTCTCTTAGCTCCCATCGGCAAAGATTTTGCCTTCCATTTCCCCCAAACCGAAGAAGTCGCCCTCCAAATAGCCTTGAAATATGACCTGATCTATGCTCAGTCTGGTTATGTTTATACCGTCCTTCCTAACCTCCCCAGGCCCGAAGGCGCTAACGCCCCGGGGGCATCTCATTCCGCTGACGGTATCGTTGGAGCCCTTTCTCATCTGTATGCTCAACCTCCTGTGGGCTATGGTCTCCCTCAGGGAGGGGCCAGCACCTCTAGCACTTTTCCCCCTCCAGGTAGCATGTATCCAGGATACGGCATGCCTCATCTTTTTACAGCCTCACAACACCTCAATGTGCCCACACTGCTTCTTACCCTTATCATGACTTTGGTGCTGACCTCCTCGGCCTCCTCGCTTCCACCTCCGCTTTCCTCTCAACCCGCAACAACACCTCTGACCCCTCCAGGGCAAGTATTTGCACAGCAGGGCGTGACTAATCCCCCTTCTTCTCAAAGAAGGCGGAGAGGCAATCCAAACCAATCTGCCCCTGGTACTCGTGGACCCAATCCTCAAGGTATTGACCCTAACACTGCTAACTAGCAACAGGGCACTCAGCCCAAGCCGAACAGGCCTCTTCGCACAAATAAGCCTTGTTCGTGTTGCGGTGTTTATGTTCATTACACCCACGATTGTCCCCTCTTACCACAAATGTGGCAGATGTGGGAGTCTCAAGCCACATTGCAAGAACAACATGCCTCCCCTCATGCTCCCCGTAATGTGGCCACTACTCAACCAACTATTTTTACTGATCCTTTCCCTCAACAAGGATTCGTGGCTACCCAACCACCTGACGGACAGGTCACCACTCAACCTTCCTCTTTTGGTTCCTTCGATTACTAGATCCTCATGATGAACTCTGATCCATCCCCAACCGTCGACCTTGAACTTCAAACTCGGTCTCGCCAGTACCCCAAGCCTCCCGCTCAGTCTGCCCCTGAGTCCCCTTCTTCTGGTTCTACAGAGCCTCTTTCGACATCCAATGGCCCCTTACATATCCCTCAACCCAAAGTTGAGGTTCATACCAAGATTCCTAAGGGACCATTACGTCAAAATGCTGCTTCTGGTCGAGCTGCTCATTCGTATAGCATAGTAGATGATTTGGCGCAATCTCCTGCTACCATTTCCACATTGGAACTCCTCTAGTCGTGCCCTTCCCAAAAGAAGGCTCTGCTATCTGCCGTGGGCGCTGTAGATCCTGCTGATGACCAAATGATTATTTTCGATGCCCATCAATCAGAACATCCTCCTCTTCCTGCTTCCGTCGCCTTCCAAATCCCAGTGAAAATCCGGAATGCCAACGTTTCTCGGTGTATAATTGATGAGGGGGCATCCACCTGTGTGATGTTCGCTTCGGTTTGGAAGCAACTCGGATCTCCTTACTTGGCCCCTTCCACGATCACCCTTCGAGCGTGGGACGGCCACGCCTCCCAGCCCATTGGCCTTTTTCGTAATTGTCCTATCACCCTTGCCGGTAATATTGTTTGCGTTGACGTCGAAGTCATCGACGCCCCTCTAGACTACAACATTCTATTAGGGTGAAGCTACACCTATGCCATGTCTGTTGTCCCATCTGCAGTTTTTTGCAAGATGTCTTTTCCTCACAATGGAAAGATAGTCACCATTGACCAGTTGACTTATCATGAGCCAAAGTCTCAGACCTCCCCTAAGACGACCATCTCTTCTGTAGCCACTAAGCAAACCGTCGATTCCTTGACCAGTGTCTCTCCTGGCGTCTATAAAGACTCCTCGTTGCTTGGAACTTTTCCTAGTCTCCCTTCTCCTCCTATCTCTGATCCTAGCTCATCGAATGTTTGCATGATGCAATCGTCTCGGGCTGCCCTTAAGAGACCCGCTTCGGCTAGTCAGTAACCTCAGACTCAACCTAACTCACCGCCACCCGCTCCTAGCCATTCATCTCAGCCAGCCGGACCTCCACCTTCTGGCCCGCCTCCTACAGCTGGTATCCGTGAGGCCCTCTATCCTCCTGGGTCGGTTCCCCTAGGCCTCAACCATCTCGGAGCCGTCCCTCCTGGTCATTATCCCACTGGTCAGATACCTTTCCTGGCTCCCCCTCCCGGAGTCTATACGGTCCCCGTCATGGCCACCCTCTCTCTCCCTAACCTGACCCTAGGCATACCTGTCTGGTACCTTCACCCTCCAGCTGCTACCCCACCCGGTCACCCCAAACCCTACCTTGCTTTGACATCGGTTCAACCGGTCCCCCTCGCTTCCTTCGTTAAAACCAGGCACCCCACACCTCCCCAAGACCCTGCCCCTGTGGTGACCGCTCCAGGAAAGAAAGGCAAAGCTCGCAGGGGAGCAACCAATCAGGACCAAGCCGCCTCGATGAACCCTACGCCTCCTCGACCGCCAAAGCCCGCTATCCAGTGCGCTTTGTGCGATATTGTCGGTCAGACCACCCATACGTGTCCTGAATTGCCGCACCTCCATATCCTGGTCAACGAGACATTTTCCGAATCTGATATCCCTGAAGTCTACGTCACTATCCTGGATTCCATCCCGAAACTCAAAACCTTGCGCACAAATCACCCCTGTGCTTTGTGCGATTTCCATGGCCATTACACCCACCTCTGTCCCCGCCTTGACGAGTATCATTCCTCCTTGGACACATACCGCCAATTCAAGGCTATGCACGACAAGATACCTTCTCACTTGTCTGCGAGTTCTACTTCGATAGGACCAGAGGATATTCCCACTCCCATTCACATTCCTCCTCCCGCTGTCAAACCAATAGAGCCTTCGGCCACCATTTTGTACCTATTGTCATCCTTGAGAGCTGATTCACCTAACCTTCGACCAACAGACACTCTTGGTTCCCCCTCAGTAGACCTTGGATCTACTGACATTGCGCATGTGAGCCCTTCTCCACAAGATGACCAGTCACACAGTCCTCCATCATCGGATGATCCTCCTTCCTCCAGTCTTCCCATCTTCTAGTCCGATGAAGACATTATGGGAGCCATGACCAACCCTGACTTTCCATGGGATGATATGCACCATCGCGCATACTTCCTCCCACAACAGTCCCATGACCAATATGCTGTGGAAACCAAAGACTTCATTCCCAATGCGGTCGATTGGTTCAAAAATCCCATCCCTGCACTTGATGCTTTCGAAGAAGGAAACATGGCCAATATCTCCCCTACCATTAAAATTGACATTTCGGTCAAACCAGGAATCAAAGAATATATCACCTTGGGCGCCCAATGCACCCCGGAAGAAATTGAAGCTTACACTAAGCTTTTCAAAGAATTTCGTGATATTTTCGCTTGGTCCTACTCCGAAATGCCCGGACTCTATCCCACCATCGTCGAACATCATATCGACACTTGGCCCGGTACCAACCCAGTCCGTCAAAAATTGAGACCCATTCATCCTTCCAGATGTGATGCTATCAAAGCTGAAATCGATAAGCTCAAGCAGGTTGGTTTCATTTATCCCATCGAATACACCACTTGGGTGTCCAACCCAGTTCCCGTCCTCAAGAAACAAGGCACCATCCGTGTCTGTACGGACTTTCGCGACTTGAACAAAGCTTGTCCCAAAGACAACTTCCCCACACCATTTATTAACCAAATCATTGATGAGTGTGCAGGGCATGAGGTTCTATCCTTTATGGATGGTTTCTCCGGATACAACCAAATCGTTATCCGTCCCGCTGATCAACTTAAAACCGCGTTCATTAGTCCGTGGGGAACTTTCACTTACTAAGTTATGCCATTCGGCGTTAAAAACGTCGGCGCCACTTTTCAACGGGCCATGTCTTATTGTTTCCATGACTTAGCTCATATTATCCTTGCTTATTTAGACGACCTCACTACGCGTTCTAAGCATCGGGCGCAGCACCTCCACGATCTGCGTATCGTCTTTCTCCGATGTCGCAAGTATAATATCCGCCTTAACCCGTTGAAATGCATCTTCTGCGTCCCCGCCGGTTGTCTCCTAGGCTTCATAGTGTCTAAGGACGGTATCACTCTTGACCCTTTGAAAGTTCAAGCCATTCTTGAACTTCCCATTCTGCGTACCTTACGCCAGCTAAAATGTCTCCAAGGCAAAGCTAATTTTCTTCGACGGTTCGTTCCTGACTATGCCACCACCGCACATGGGTTCCTTAGACTCCTACGATCTAACATCCCATTTGTATGGGATACATATGCTCATGAGTCTTTCGATGCCCTCAAGCCGGCTCTCACATCCGCTCCCTTGATCCGCCCTCCCGACTTTGATAGGGACTTTATCCTGTACATCTCCGCTTCCACCTATTCGGTCGCTGGAGTTCTTATCCAGGAAGATGACAATGGTATCGAGAATGTGATCTACTACGTTAGTAAGAACCTCGTTGGACCCCCTGTTTCCTACTCACACGAAGAAAAACTAGCGCTGGCTGTCGTGTTCTCGGTCCAAAAACTTCGTCATTACATCCTCATGTGTTCCACCAAGGTTGTGACTAATTCCAACCCCATGGCTTTCCTATTGAGTCGCCGCATCCTCACTGGGAAGTACGCCCGTTGGGTCGTCATCCTTCAAGAATTCGACCTCGAATTTGTCACACCAAAAAGTAAGAAAGGTTTAGCCCTCGCTGAACTCATTTCTGAATTACCTACTGGCATGCAGGATCCCCCAGTTAATGATGATTTTCCTGATGAGCACTTATTCGCCATTACTTTGGATGATCCTTGGTACGGTGATATCCTCACTTACTTGCGAACCCAAAATTTCTCCCTTCACCTTGATCGTGACGCTTGACGACGTATCCGACACTAGGCCCCCCGCTACCTTCTTATCGGTGACGACCTCTATCATCATGGTATAGATACTGTCCTTCGTCATTGTCTCACACATGCTAAAGCTGAACAGGTCCTCAATGCTTGCCATAGCGGTGCTTGCGGTGGCCACCTCTCCGGCCTCGCTACTGCTCAGAAATTCATGCACTCTGGGTATTTTTGGCCTTCCCTCTTCGGTGATTGCATTGAGGCAGTCAAACACTGCTCCAACTGCCAACATTTCGCCCCTAAGGCGTGAGCTCCCCCAGCTCCCCTCCATCCTGTCGTCACAACTGGTCCCTTTTGTAAATGGGCCATCGACTTCATGGAGTGTCGCCTGCCATCCGCTGGTAACCATAAATATATCATCGTAGCGGTTGACTATTTCACAAAATGGGCCGAGACTATGCCAACATTTAACAACACGGCAGCTACCGCCGCCCTCTTTTTATTTAATCACGTTATCGCTCGATTTGGAGTTCCGAAACAACTGGTCTCGGACCACGGCCAACATTTTGAAGATGCGATATGGCGTGAGCTATCCTCACTTTTGGGTTTTGAGCACCAATATTCCTCTTCCTATTACCCCCAAGGTAATGGCCAAGTTGAAGCAGTCAAAAAAATCCTCAAGACCATGCTTCGTCGAACGGTGAATAAGCACAAAACCAACTGGCATCTTATGCTCTTCCCTGCTTTGTGGGCCTATCGAACTTTTGTTAAAACCGCCACCGGGTTTACCCCTTTCCACCTCGTTTTTGGAGAGGAGGCAGTCTTACCATTCGAGTGTGAAATCCCTTCCTTGCATCTGGCCGTTGAACTTCTCCCTGACACCCAATTTCTAGAACAACGACTTATCATGCTTGAGCACGCCTCCGAAGACCGTCGTGTTGCATTGCAAACCATGGAAGCAGCCAAGAAACGCACCAAAGCTCAGTATGACAGAAAAGTCCAGCCTCGTACTTTCCACGAAGGCAACCTCGTTCTAGTATATGACCAGGCCCATGATGTCCTTAGTCATGCGAAGTTTGACTCATTATGGCTAGGCCCTTACATCATCAGTAAGGATCTCGTTAAGGGGGCATACCTCTTAGAGGACTTCGAAGGCAATCCCCTTCCTAATCCTCGCAATGCACTCTATCTTAAGAAATATTACCCTTAGCATTTCCCTTCCGAAATGCATGTTTTATTTTCTTTTAGATAGCCGACATATTTTTCGTTTTCGTACTTTGACACTTCACCAGGACACATTTTGTCCCCGAAGGGTCACTCCACCTCCTCCTTAAAATCGCATTTCTTCACTTACATCACTTGTACTTGGGGCACCACTTTGCCTCCTTACTTGTCTTTGTTCGTGTCGATTTTCGTCGTGAGTTACCATCTTGTACTCATGTTTTCATGGTCCCCCATTGGACCTTTACTGTGTGGCAGCACCATCGAGTCGCCCTTTTTTAGAGCATCTGAGTGGAGTCGTCATCGCATTAATGGAGTCTATCCCGAGTCCCTTTATACCCCGCTATAGTCCTCCATCCCTCATTGCGTGGTCTCTCTCTTGTGTCGCACATTATGGCCTTCAGCCCCACTATCCCTTATCCCTGATGATATTGTGTCAGTCGTTGCCATGTCATTCATGCCCTTTATGCTCTAGCAAGGGAAGTCATCCATTCGCTACTCAGTACCCTCCATTCCACCTCCATCATTGGTATTAGTCTGTCTGTCGCTCTACTATTTTCTCTCGTGCCTTAGTTGAGGATCTCTCATTGCCTCACCTACGGCGGACCTCCTTCTGTCGACATCAGCTCCTCCATTCCAGAAGACAGGTCTAGAGGGCGGTGTACATTGGTTCCAGCTTCCACTCTTGTTCAGTGCCTCGGATCAGGCAAAGGGATCTCTCATTTCCCTTTGACTTGCTTGTTTCTCCACTCCAGCTTCTTTCAGCATGATCGAGATCCGTATACTTGATGGTTCAGTGATGCAGCAGCAACTCTTGGTGTTTCCTGGGTGTGTGTGAGATGTCTCAGCCCTCATGAGGGGGTCGCCCTGCAGGTAGCCCCCCACATGCCCGAATGACCTCTTCATTGCAGCCTTCTATGTAGCTCCATATATTTGATGATGTCAGCCTTAGCTGCTTGCAGCGCCTCTTTGATTTGCATGTATCAGTCAGATTTTGTGAGCCCTTCCCCACTTATAGGGGGCATTTGGGTTGTATTTGTATCTCATGTACTCAGATATTATTGTATAAGTCCTGGTTGTTATCCCAGGCACAGCATGTATGTGGGATTCCTCACTGTATTCTTATCTGGCTCATGTTTATGTCGGTTGTACTTTATGGTTCGGTCCCTTGTATACTGGACACACTATTCTTTTTTACTTTGTCTCGGTGGGCATAGGTATGCCTACCCCGCCGCCTTTAGCACAGGTACCCTTTCATAAAAAGAGACTTGTTGCACCTGTAAGTCTCGTCTCCTCAAGGTCTAGTTCTTCAGCACATTAGTCTACCTCACATTTATCTCTCTGACTTCCCTCTTGATGTCTGGTGATTGAGTTCTTACAACGTACTTCGGTCATACGATTTGCTCCTAACACTTGCACGCTGGGGGGCAATCTGTTACACCATTTTTTGGTCATCTAACCTATTATCATTAGATGGACCCAAGTACACCATGTAAGACCAATTTTAACCTAAGTAAAATTGCTTTCACTATGTAAAATAACTTAATAAAACACATTTATTAGGTTGTTTATGGTCTAAACAGGAAACCCCAAAGGGAAATATTAAACAAATCTATATTTGTTTGATTTCCCTCATGGAATAATTGATTAAACAATAATTTAATTATTATTCCTGGTCATGTTTAACCCAAAACAAAGAAATTAATTAGATAAATCTTTATTTATCTTATTATTTTCTAGGAATAATTTAATTCCTTGTTAAATATGACTAAATCACCCATAAATAATTAAATAAATCATTATTTATTTGATTATGTTTCAACCACTTCCTCAAAATGATAAATAAATCATTTATTTATTTATTATTCACAAATAAAGGGATTTGACCCCAGTCAAATGCTTTTTCCCTCCAACAAATATAATAAAATATTCCATAAAAGGTGGATCTAGATTTGCTTAACATTATTTTAATCATGCACCAAGATCTAGAATGACCCAATATTTTGTTATAAATAGGAGGGTTTTTCCTACCATTCTTCACCTTTGTTGCCTATTAGATCACTCTGGATCTAAACTCTTGGTCTGACTTTGAGCCATTATCATTGTCATATTTTCCATTATTTGCTGTGTGAGCTCCCTTTGAGTTCTATCTTTGTCTGGGTTTTCTACACCAACAGGAGAGAGGAATGCTAGATCTGAAGTGCTGAGGACTTCCAAGAACCCATCCCATTGAGGAGAATTGGAAACATCTTCTTGTTTTCCTCCCAGGTGCCCTTAATACAAAAAATTCTTTCAAAAATTGTTCTTGTCTTGTCTATTGGATATATGGAGAAAACCCTTCTTTTTATTGCTTAATGTCTTTCTATGCATAGATATGGTTTTTGCAGCTCCTGTCTTGATCAACTAACTGCAGATCTAAAGATATTGGCAGCCATATTTGATGTTAGGGCTATCAGTTATGCGCAGCTAAAGTGGTTTTTTTTCGTACACTTCGACAAAGGATTCATACTAACAACTGTCAAATGAGTTCCAAGTGTGAAGACAATCACTGTTTGAGGGACTTAGGAATTTGGGGATTTTAATGGGAATGAGTGATAGTAATGAAGGTAGTTTTTAGGGATAGGAGTGCAATGACAATATATAAGCGAAATCAAGGACATAAGCCAGCCCTTGAATGTCTGGTAATCATGATTTTATCAATGCTATGAAGTGGTGGGAAACAATAGAGTTTGGGAATTTAAAACATGGGACAAAGGGTATAGGGATATAGGATAGTGGTATTGGGGAAGAGACTGTGATATGGTAATATGGCAGTGATAGTAGTGACACAAAACGATAATGACAACCGGGAGCATAAATGTCTATGGCATGAGAGTTCAAACACCACAATTTCAAGTTTTAACCACCTCTTTCAAACCCTTGGAGCAAATTTTTGATGTGGATATAGGGTTAAATCTTTCACCATTCAAACACCAATATCTTCACTTCTAAACACATCACACATAAATAAAATCACTGCACCGGCCTTGTGGACTTACTTGGAGGCGAATGAACCGATTTGAAATGAGTTTTGGAGGAGCGGGTATGAATTTCGGCCTTAGGGCTCTATGCGCCGCGCGCAGACCCAATGCGCCGCGGCCTTTGGATGTGCCGTGCCTTTAGAAAAATACACGGAGTTGAACCTCCCAACGTGCCGCGTCGTGTGAGTGCGCCGCGCCTATGACCAATGCGCCATGCACTAATAAACACACACAGTCGGCCCCTCTCAAACGCAATTTCGCTCTCCACTTCAAAACACGATTTCTCCTTGGATTTTGTGAATGAAAATTGTTGCAAATGGGTGAAATAGCTTTGAGAAATATCTTGCAAGAGATGGTTTTCATTTTTTCTTCTCCAAAAACCCATTTTGTAATGTTCTTTTTATTTTGGCACTTTGTCATTTAATGAACTCTGTCTTTTGCTTTTCACTGAATTTCTGAGTTTTAACTGATGAAATTAGTTGATTTTTGTAGGGATGTTGGCGTTGATGTTTGGCAAAGGAAAACCAGAATCTGCTTTGAAGTGTTCATGGCGGAAAAAATACATGATTATTACAAAAAATGAATTCGAAAATTTCTTATTCAAAACAGAGTTTTGAACAAGAAATGTCCTCTCGAGCATATTTAATGATGAAAATTTTGAATTGAAAACTTATTGAAATCCTCCTCATGGTCTGTGGGCATTTATTAAACATGTCAAAAGACTAAACCCTAGACTCAGAAACCAAAAGACTCTTTTTGACCAAAATAATCATTTATGACTGTGAATGACATGAACTGAACTTTGATGAATTTTGAGGAGTTTGGACCAACCCACCAGGTACAAGCATGAGGGAAAACAAGAGAACCAAACCCTTCCTTCAGTCAATGGCATGCCCCTAACGGAATGCAGATGGGCAAGCGGAATGAGACACCTAAACAATGAAATGAAAATAGAGAAATGATCCCTGACGGAGGGCTGTAAAGTCCGACTCTAACAGGACTGATGCAATCACTGAGTGTATGATATAGTAGGATAGATGCTTACTTGATGGACAATGGGTTCGACAAATGTGATGGTGAGCCTACTCTCTACATCAAAGAAAGTGACGGTAAGCTTCTTATTCTTGTTTTGTATGTAGATGATTTGATTTTACAGGTAGTGATGATTTCCTCATCGCTGATTCTAAAGAAATTATGAAAAGTGAGCTTGAAATGACTAACTTGGGGTTGCTAAGATATTTTTTGGGCATAGATGTGAAGAAAACAAAGAATGGTGTTTTTATCTCTCAAGAAACATATGTTGCGGAAATTTTAGAGAGGTTTAATATGCAGAACATCAAGCCAACACCAACTCCAACAGTCATGGGGTTGAATTTGAGCAAGGAATATTGCAGCATCATTGTCAATCCTACATTATACAAAAGTATGATGGGAAGCCTAATGTATTTGACAGCAAATAGGCCTGATATAATGCATGCAGTGAGTTTGGTGTCAAGGTTCACAGAGACACCCAAGGAGACACATTGGAAAACAACCAAAATGATTTTAAAGTATGTCAATGGGACAAAGGAGTATGGCGTTTTGTAAATCACAACAAATGATTTTAGGTTGGTTGGTTACATAGATAGTGACTGGGAAAGAAGTGTTGATGACAGAAAGAACACGTCATGATATGTTTTTAATTTAGGTTCAGGAACCATTTCATGGGCTTCCAAGAAGCAACTGATAGTGTCATTGTCAACAGCAGAAGCTGAATATGTCATCGCAATAGTAGCAGCATGTCAAACAGCTTGGATGAGAAGGATGTTGATGGGTTTATGCCATGAACAAGATGGAACAACAACTATTTTCTGCAACAACAATTCTGCAATTGCACTATCAACAATTTTTTTTTTTTTTTTTTTTTTTTTTTTTTTTTTTTTTTTTTTTTTCACAAGAGGACAAAACACATTGATGTTAAATATCATTTCATAAGAGAATTAGTTAACAATGGTGAGATTGTGTTGCAACACTACAGGTCAGAAGAACAATCTGCAGAAATCTTCACAAATCCATTGACACGTAGAAATTTTGTTTATCTTAGAGATTGTTTGGGAATGATCAATGGCAACATATATAATTAAGGGGGAGTGTTGGAAAATTAATCTCGACCACCACGTTTAATTTTCTGACAAAAGCCATGCCTCAGTAAATGTTTTGCAAGTTGCGGATTGAGTTTGCAGGGAAGGACGTCACGTAAATGAAGTTTTGAACATGAGAATAGTTACTGATTCCACAAGTGATTAAATAATTAAAATTCAAATAGAAATTCAATGCATGGTTAGTAAAAGCATATGGGAAAACATTTATTCCGCAAGTGTTATTTACTCCACACAACCTCTGCAAGTTCAGAAAATAATGTTCGCCCATCCTGTGTATTAAATTTTTTCTGTCATATATTAATGTCTTAAATATTTATGTTTTGAATTAACGAACAATAATAGGTTGAATTAATTATGGTTGATGTAAGTCTGAAAAACAAGTGGAGAAAATAGTATAGTGAATTTTAGTATCCATATGAATTACTTATAGTGTTTTTGAAATCATACTATAATGTTTAGATTTCAAGTATTATTTTTATCGCAACTACTCTATTTTACTTTGTTTAACCATGAGTGAATTTGTTTAAAGTTTATTTGCTCCACTATAATTGAGATTTTCTTAAAATTTAATTTCTGCAACTATGTTGTCTGGTTTAATACGTATCCGCCTATATGAACTCTGTTGTGTAAAAACAATCGCCTGTTTCAAAATTTTTAACAAAGTGCAGGTCTTCAAGTCCTTTTATTTAATAAAAAACAAAAACCCAATTAATTTTTTGTAAGTTTTAAGATATCCAAAACCAGACCTTTGCGTAATGTCATGCTAAAGTAAGTACTATCGTAGCCCAATATCGCATGGATGGTGATGCCAAGTACACACTGCTAATTTCACATCACGTACTCAATACATCGTTGTACACGGCGATTTATGATATTGGAATACTTCCATTGACAAACACTTCTCATCTCTCTTGGCAATAACTCGTTCATTGGATTTGTACGAGGGAGTCGTGAATTTCTCCACACGTTTATCATATATTTTCAGTTTTGTTCCCTTTTCACATTGACTTAACTTTGTTATTCTTCATGTTATTTCATAAGTTTTTAGTGCAATTGTTTCATAGTCGTGAATTTTTTCACACGTTTTTCATATATTTTCAGTTTTTGTTCCCATTTCACATTGACTTAACTTTGCTATTCTTTTTTATTATTTTCATAATGTTTTTTCTTTTCTTTTTTTTAATTTGGTAGAAATTCATTGAAATTACAAGTTTGATAGATAACTTATCACAATTAAAATGCGATAAAAAAATTTCAGGGTGTTGAATCTATATAAACAATCAAAAAAAGAAAATAACATAAATCAAAATTTCACCTCAAATTTTTCTGCAAAAAACTCTAAAAAATCACACTAAAACAACTTCATTCCTAAAATCTAGCCATTAAATTCATATATGACTATGTTCATGTAATGTGTTTGGGTCAACAACTCATTCATGAATTATTTGTACCATAGAGTCGTGACTTTCTCAACGTGTTTATCATATCTGTGCAATTTTGTCCCCATTTCACATTGACTTGACTTTTCTATTCTTCTTGTAATTTCATACTATTCCTAAAATCTCAAATCAAAATAAAGATGATAACATATTCGTCATTAAATTCATATGAATATGTTCATGCAATATGTTGGGTATTATTGTTTCTCCCGTCAACAACTCGTTCATTGAATTCATACCACGGACTCATGAATTTTTCCACACGTTTATCAGATCTGTGTAGTTTTGTCCCCATTTCACATTGACTTGACTTTGCTATTCTTCTTGGAATTTAATAATATTCCTAAAATTTCCCTTCAAAATAAAGATGATTAAATTCATATCACTATGTTCATGTAATGTGTTTGGGATTATTGTTTTTATGCAGTGATAATGTCATGTAGGTTGGATTTACTAGGTCACTTAATAGCATTGATATATATGATTCATTGATTTGTATTTTTTGGATTATATAAAAAATTAAAAAAAATTATATGGAATTTCCATAGTTCACCTTAGGTTTTAATTTTTGTTGGAGGGTGATCTCATCACCATTGCTACATTAGGGCTACGGAGTCTAATGCAGCAGTGGGCTCTGTGTTGGCGGTGTCATTTTTTCGTTTGTTGTTATGGATCATCGAGATGCACGTTACATAATTTTCTATCACATGATCTCAATAATGTTTGTTTATGCTCAAATACCGAGGCTAGCGCCAGATGATGATTTATATGAGATCGTTTGGGTAGTATTGCAGCTAATACCAATACAATGCATCAACAGTATCAGAGCCTCCTTATAGTTTCATTTATGGAGGTCTTACGATGCCTCAAGGAAAGGTCTGCAGTTCGAATTTCTAGGCCGCCTTATAGCCTTGCTTGAAGGATGAATATAAGCTGCCCTTGGTAGGGGATAGAGATGAGAAGACTCTTTGCGGAGAATGAATTAAGCTCTCTATCATGCTTGATTTCATGGTCTCTTCCTCAGTTGCAGTCCTAGTCCCTAAAGCCATGTTTGTTCTTCTTTCACCTCTTCACAACCATTTTCTCCTCTTTTCCACCAAACTCTTTGTTTACGCTCTTAGGGTATTAGAATATTTTGAGGGAATTTGGGATAAGTTTCAAATATTAGGAAGTGGAACTATAATTGCCTTATTTTTTGGAACTATAATTGGCCTTATCATCTTGGCCCTAAGGTTCCTCAGTCTTTTCATTCTAAGGAATTCAATGATCCCAAATAAGCCAATGATTTATGCTACTATAAAATTTATTCAGGATGTCAAAGCCCAAACCCCAAGTGAGTTAGGAAGTAGTAAACATGTTTCAATAGAGAAGACCCATTGTTCTGAGAAACATGACCCTCCTTCAAGCCCTCTAAAGGATAACCCCATGCTTATAAGCTTATCTCCAGCTTGAAGTTAGCCTCATTTTCAAGTATTCTCCAACATAGATGAGTACTTCAGATAAAAAAGTGAACAATGTGCAATCCTTTTTAACAAGAGATGATATTGTGCAGATGCCTAAGCGTTGTTACCAGAAACGGGACAGTTGCTTCCTTTCCTAGGAAAAAACGTATAAGAAACAGAGACGCAACAGAAACATCGTTTTCTATGGTCGTTCTCGTTAACTAGTGCATATATTTTATGGGGAGCATATAATAAGTACTTTTCCATGTGTTCCTTCATCGTAGTACCCGTGCATATATTTTATGGGGAACATATAATAAGTACTTTTCCATGTGTTCCTTCATCGTAGTACGTGTTGGACCAATAATAGAAGAAGGTCGTGTAACCCATCCTAAAACTAAAGTTATAATGATAGGCGCTTGCTCTACTCGCTAGACCACTAATATACGAAGACAAACTCTCTCTTCAGTGAAAGAAGAAGGGTAAGGAATCAGATGTCTATGTCCTCTAGTAATCTCATATATAAGAAGGTTGGCAGTGTCTCTCCATTAATATCAGAATGCAACATTCAATCTATCTGTCTTTCTCCAGCATATGAAAAGTTTATAGGTTTTTCTCAGTTGTGTGTTTTGGCTCTTTATTGTAGCTTTCATGCATATACTCATTTAATAGTCTAGAGGCCTATGCCAAGTTGGGAGAAAGTTGATCTTTTTTGTACTATTTCCTTTTCTTTGATAGTTGATTTGCTTCCATTTAACATGTATATTGTTGAAATTCATAGCTTAAACATAATTCCATAGTATGGTTTAAGCAATTCACACTCAATTGCAAATTCTATTTATTGTTTCTGTCCAAATGGTGTATCTTGGTCTTAGGTTATATATATATATAATCATTTGGATTTTCCCCATAAAACCATAATCAACCGAAGGCTCAAAATGCATAAGAATGTATACAGTGTGTTAGTGTCCTATAAATTATAGGATCTCAAGGTGATTGAGTATTTTATAAGTTGCAATTTAATATTGAGTATGATTCTCAAATATTCAAAATATTTCCAAAAAAAAAAAATGAAAATGAAAAGAAAAGAGGGTAAATAGAAAAAAGAAAAAAGGAAATAAAATAGAAAAGAAAAAGAAAGAAAAACCACAAAAAAGAATAATACTGAAAGTGTTGCAAATCAAAATGCCACTATTGATTATATTAGTTTGTCCAATCATACAATTTAAGCATGATTGAACAATTTTAAATTTCTGTTGATAGGTTAGAAAATAAAGAATTGTCAAACAGTTCAAACTTGGCATATCAATAGTTAGTCAGAAAATCAAATTGACTCAACAGTTTAATCTAAGTCAATGGAAGGAATAAAGGATAGATTTAGGTTAGAATTTTAAAGAAAATTTTATTTGGGTATGCAAGCCTAAATGCGCCCTGCAAAATAATAATAAAATGTTATATTAGTGAAATGGGCAGGTAGAATGAAAAAGAAGAATAATAAAGCTGGAGATACATGAAATCTATTCCACGGCCTCAATCAAAAGGATCTAATGTATTTTCATGTTATGAAGGGGAAAAATAAAAAAAAACATTGGATATCCTAAGTTAAGGAATTAATGTTTTATTGAAGATATGTTAACATATTATATGTCATATTCGATTATCCTAAAGTCCTGAAGCTATACCACGCTCTTCATTTAATCCACTCACCTGACCCCACCATCCACTCATCTCACATCACTGCTTAACCTCTCATCATATCCCGTCCCATCTCTTCTCCCTCCATCTCATCCGATGGTCCAAGATCCTTTTCGGCCCCCCCTCATCCTCCAAACGTTAATGTCACGGGGGGGTCTGAAATGGACGTATTTCCAAACCACCCCGATTGCTACGTGTCGCGCGGTAGTCATTTTGTACCCCCCCCCCTCCTTACCGCTTACTAGCCTGCACCCCCTGTGAAAATATGTTTCCACTATTCCTAAACCACGCCACTGACCATTACTTCTCCGCCATTACCGTTGTGCCAAGACAACTCCCCTGTCACCTCCATCTAATCGCCTACCCTCCTGCCTTAATCCCGTTAGAAATTTAATGGCTTAGGTCGTTATCCAACAGGCCTGCGCCATTTCAACGGTAACCCAATCACTCTACAAAACCAATTACCTACACTTGTTTCAAGGTTTACCACTGCTCCCATATTATTATTGTTGCAGGTGATCGATTTCTAAAAGTTTTACAGAGAAAAAGAAGGCGCAGAGAAGATTTCAACTGTCTACAAAATCAACAGAGTTCCCTTCTTCAATTATTTTCCTCGTAGGTCCCCTATTGATTCAAGCACAACTTCCCTTCTTTATTTCCCATCTTCTTCTAAATCCCATTATTCTGTGCATCTACAATAAAAACACAGTCAGTTCATTTTTTCAAAGTGCAACAATGCCTCCAAAGAAGGATCAAAAACCTTTTAATCTAATGGTTTACCCTCAGGTAGACTTGGATCATGTGGCTCTGGCTGAAAGAGACTTCAAAATACATGAGACAGAGTCATAATTTGACTTATTCAGTGTCTATTATTGGCTAGAGGATAAGCTGATCGACGAAGTTGATGATACAGGGTTGGGGGAGACTAAATTGCGCTATTACATCTTCCCAAAAACCCACAGTTGCCCTAGTTTGTGAGGAAATGTCATGCATGCTATGAGATTAGTCAGAGAGTTGTAGTAACCCCCACATGAGAAGTCATTTTTACTATCAATGCTCAGTTCATCATGAAAATGATGCAAACCTCTATTACTGAAGAAACCATTCCATTTTCCTATGAGGCCCTCAAAGAAATATATCAAAAGTTGGATTTTTCCATCAGAGAAAAAACACTTCAGTTATTTATGGCTACAGGTGCTCCATTACCCAACAAAAATTCTCCATATCCCTCATCTACTTTCCCTGATAGGACCCAGCACATTGTCACTGTCCTTTCATACTTATTGGGGTATCATTCAGATCAGTGGATAGATGAAGCCATGATAGGTTTCTTTTCCATTCTTTCATCATAGTCCAAGTCTTCCATCATGTTTAACTTCAATCAATTCTTAGCTGTTACTATCCACGAACAATTTTTAAAGTTCCACATAGAAGAAGTGTTTAGATACACTTCAGTTTTGGTTTACATGTTTATATATTTTCAGGCCAATATATTCAAGTTCACAACGAAGAAAATTAATGATGACTCCCAGCCCCAATCCGTAATCTTTTGGACAACCTTGCTTATGAAGGAATAGAAAGACTACACCTATAAAAGGTTTCTTGATGAATTTTTGAATCCAGCAATGAATATACCCAACAGTACAGTAAAACCAAGGATTAATAAGGAGATTAATAAGATCATGAAATTATCATATCAAGTGAGAACTGGAGACTGGTACTTGTACTAGAACTACACAGAGATCAAATTTTATGGATGTGAGTTGGCCCCATACAAGTTGTTGTGAAACCAACTCCAAAAATAAAATAAAATATATATCAGCATACAAAATAAGCGGAGAACGCTCAATATACACATGAATGAACAATTCTTTGATGATACAAATGCTTTTTTCTCTTTCATGCTGGAGGTCATGGACATGATATAATCTGGTAGAATTCTATGTAACCTAACCGACTAACAATAACAATGGGACATGATATTATGTCGAGGATGAAGACCTGATAATAAAAAATTTGTGTGAGAATATTGTTCATAAAATTATTTATATTAAAAAAGTATCTTTAAAAAACAGCATTGTTGGGTGTTGATATCAAATTCTCATCTGTGGATGTAGGTAGATGATTCTTACATGATGAGATCATAGAAATTGATTCCTGGCTGTCAAGTTCTTGTTTCCGTGACCACTTCATGTTCCAATATGATTTTTCCTTCCTCATCAAGTTCTGGAAATATTGTTTGAACTGGAAGATTTTCACCTATAACATTCTTTAAGCATGAAACATGGAAAACTGGATGTACTCGCGAAGAAGCAGGAAGCTCCAATTTGTATGCCATAGTACCAATCTTTTGCAACACCTTGTGAGGACCATAGTAATTTGGCGATAATTTATTATCCTTCTTAGCTTGCTTGAGGGACATTTTTTTGTATGGTTGTAGCCGTAAAAATACCCAATCTCCTACATCAAAACTTCTCTCGCTGCGATGTTGATCTGCCTGTTGTTTCATTCGATTTTGTGCAAAATTTAGGTTATCCTTTAAGAGTTGGAGAACTTCTTGCTGATGCTCGATGTGATCTTCCACTGCTTGAACCTTCGAATTTTCCCTTAAAGATGATGTGATCGATGGTGGATGATATCCATAAAGTGCCATAAATGGGGTCATTTTTGCTGCAGTATGGAAGGAAGTGTTATACCACCATTCGGCGAGAGGTAACCACTTGACCCATTGTGTTTGTTTATCAGATACAAAACAACGAAGATATCCTTCCAAACATTTATTTACTATCTCAGTTTGACCATCAGATTGAGGATGATAAGATGAGCTATGAGCTAATTGGGTACCCAAACAAGAAAATAACTTCGTCCAAAAATTTCCAGTAAAAATGGGATCTCTCTCGCTCACAATAACCCTTGGGCTTCCATGTAGCTTTTGAATTCTGTCCATAAATGTAGTAGCAACTGTACTTGCTTTAAATGGATGAGATAATGCACAAAAGTGTGCATACTTGGTAAGTCTATCAACTACCCCCATGATGACACTCTTTCCTTCAGACTTAGGTAAACCTGTGATAAAATCCATTGAAATATCCTCCCAACGTTGAATTGGAATGGATAAAGGTTGTAGAATACTCGAGGTCTTAATTGTCTCAACTTTATTTTGCTGGCAAACCAAACATTCCGCCACAAACTTTTGAATATCATATTTAAGGCCATCCCAAAAAAATTATTTCTTCACCCTGTGGTAAGTTTTTAAAAATCCTGAGTGTCCTCCTAAAGGAGAAGTGTGCAATTCCAAAAGAATATTTTGTTTTAGTTGAGAATTCTTACAAATATATAAGCGATCTTTGTACCATAAGGAATCATTTTTCCAACTAAATGTATCAGATGTACTAGGATCTTGCTGCAACTTTTGAATGAGTGTCCATACATCTTTGTCCTTCTTCCATTCATCTCTTGCTTCGGTTATCCAATCTGGTTGGATAATAGAAATGGCACAAAGCAATGCTTCACCTCTTCATTCTTTCTTGAGAGTGCATCTGCAACAACATTAAGCTTTCCTTTTTTGTAGATTATTTCAAAGTCATAACCCAACATCTTTGTGACCCATTTTTGCTGCTCTTCTGAAGATAGTCTTTGTTCCAAAAAGTGTTTAAGACTATCATGATCAGTTTTACCTTGAAGTGTCTTCCCATTAGGTAAGTTCACCATTTCTTTAGTGCATGCAGTATTGCTAACATTTCCTTCTCATAAATAGGTTTCTGTAAATACTTTCCTTTGATTGGACGGCTTCCAAAAGCAATGGGTCTTCCTTCCTACATTAAAAAAGCACCAATTCCATTTCTTAAGGCATCACATTCCACATTAAAGGTTTTTGTGAAGTTTGGCGTAGCTAAGACAGGCGCTAGGCACATTGCCTCTTTAAGATGTTCAAAGGCCTTAGTTGCTTCAGGAGTCCATGAAAATGCATCTTTCTTCAATAATGTTGTTAGAGGTGCTGCTATTCTCCCATAATTATTAACAAACTTTTGATAATACCCCGTTAACCCAAGAAATCCTCGCAACTACTTTATGGTTGTGGGGACTTTCCATTCCTTAATGACTTTAATTTTGTTAGGGTCTACCTTAACACCCTCGTGAGATACAATATGACCCAGATATTCCACCTCTTGTACTCCAAAGAAACATTTGGATGTTTTTGCATATAATTGTTTCTCCTGCAATAGTTTGAGCACCCTGTCAATATGTTGAACATGATCCTTCCATGACATGCTGTAGATTAGTATATCATCAAAAAATACTAGCAAAAATTTTCTAAGGAAGGGTTTGAAAATGGAATTCATCAACCCTTGAAATGTAGAAGGTGCATTGGTAAGGCCAAAAGGCATGACCAAAAATTCATAATGACCCTCATGAGTTCGAAATGATTTTTTTAGAATATCTTCAGTCTTCATTCTAATTTGATGATATCCTGAAAAAAGATCCAACTTGGTAAAATAAATTGCTCCGTGTAATTCATCCAATAATTCATCAATCACAGGAATGGGAAATTTATCTTTAATGGTGATCTTATTAAGCTCCCTATAATCCGGACACATGCGCCATGATCCATCCTTCTTGTGCACCAATACTACTAGAGCAGAGAAGGAAATTTGACTATGTTGAATTATACCAACCTCTAACATTTCTGCAATCATACGTTCAATTTCGCTCTTTTGGACATAAGGATATCTATAAGGCCTGATGTTTGGAGGAGCACTTCCTGGAATCAAATGAATAGCATGATCATGATCATGAATAGGTGGGAGTCCTTTGGGAGTTTCAAACACCTTGGAATGATTGTCCAAGACTTTTTGGAGATCTGCAGAAGTAGATGATTTTGATGTTGGAACTTCTAGTGAGGATAATTGTAAAATTATGCCTCGTTGTTCTTTCTTCAGAAGCTTTTTCATGACATTAGAGCTTATTATATTTCCCGAATTCCCTACAATACCCCGTAATTCGACTTCCTTTCCTTCTGAAAAAAATTTCAAGAAAAGTTCTTGAAAATTAAAAGCTATCGTCCCCAGAGATTGTAACCATTGTACTCCTAGTACAACATCACCACCTCCCATAGGAATGGAAAGCATTGGACTATTCAATACATATTCCCCCATCGATACCATACAAATGTATTTTGTTCTAAATGTAAAGTTGAATTGCGTACCTTTTGTGTGTTTTGCACATTATTGAGATCAAAATATTGCTCCATCTGTAGTATCCATGTTATGGGATCCTTGCCATCAAACTTCCTCATATCCATCTTTGGAATATGGTGGTTCTTCCGTCCAACATTAGAGTTTATGAAATCATGATTATCATTTATTTTGTTCTCGTCATGAGTTTCCTCTACTATCGTTTCGCCATTAGGAAACATTTCTTGTATCAACTTTGCCAAACCTTTGATGTCTAATTTTATGTTTTCCATTTTCTCATCGATCTTAGCTTCCATGCCATCCATCTTAGCTTCCATTCCCACTTCCATGCCTTCCATATTAGCTTCCAAACCATTCATCTTAGCTTCCACGCCTTTCTTCAAACCATCCATCTTAGTTTCCACGCCTTTCTTCAAAACTTCCATTTCATTTTTTGTTGCTCTTTGCGATAACGAAATTTGGTGCACTTGCTCTTGTAATTTTGATATCTCATGTTGTGCTTCTTCATCTTCATGAGTCATAGTAGAGCCTTCTGAAGGATTAATGGGTGTTGAATTCTTTTTAAGGGCCATTTTAGAACCCAATACTGATATATATTCTTCAATATGCCCTTGGAATAAATTCCAACTAATTTTTTTCAAACGAGACTTATGTAATTCGAAAAAAATACACACCTTTTTCTTGCTTTTGAGGAGCGCGATATTGAAACTGCATTATCTATATGATTTTGGATCTTCAATATTTGAAATTTGATACTGATGTAGCCCTCTGAATACTCTTTCGAATGCCACAAGTCTGACCTGATTTTGATTCTTGAAGACAAATTTGTGCCCAATCTCCTACGATGACCTAATTATGGACTGGTTCAGTAGCGCGAACTTGTATGACTTGCCACATGTCACTGCTTCCTCCTTCGGCTCTGAAATTGATAGATAGGAAACCAAATTCGGTGTTCTTGCGTCCACTTTTTATATAATTCAAATCCGATGCTCAGAGAGAGAGTTATGAAGATTTTCCCACGATCACCTCTTTGAGATGAAATTCGGGAGCCTGACAAAGTCCTAAATTCCACAGACCATATCTCCAAAAATATTGTGAACCAAGATCTGAAATGTTGTGACAATGTTCCTCAGGAGTTCGGCTTCGTGCTCTAAAAATTTCGGATTTTGAGCCTTCGTAGAAACAAAGGTATAGCGAAAATTCTGCAATGACCTGTTTAGGTTAAATTGAGGAGCCTGCAAAAAGACCTAACTTCCACAGATCATATCTCTGAAAATATTGAAAACCAAGCTCTAATATTTTTTGACAATGTTCCTCAGGATTTCGAATTTGTACTCTAAAAATTTCAGCTTCTGAACCTTCGTAGAAAACAAGTTATAGCGACAATTCCATGATGACTTGTTTGGAGCAGTGAAACCCTAGAATCCAAAGCACTGATCAAAGGGTGGAGAATAAATCAACTCCATATATTCACACCCACATGCCTGAAATTGAGCATTTTATGAACCAAGAAGAATGGGTAGAAAATATATTGCAAGAGGCTGAAGAACATGTGATTTCAACCTCAAGCATACAAACCCCTACTCCACAAGAAAATCAGACTATAGAAGATAAGGGGAAATAACTAGGTAAAGAGACAACATGAAAGAGGCTGAGAAATTATCAATCTACTATGGAAACTGATATATCTAGCAGAGAATTCAAAATGAAGTACAGAAAAAGAGCAAGAATCCGTATGGACATAAATTAGAGTAAGGAAACAGAGCAACAAACAATTATAACCATCACGGATTCTCCTAGTTATTCTCCATCAAGTGGCCAAACCGTATTTTCTACATCTTCAGCCACAATTCCATTTCAGCAACAAAATCTACACACACCTACATCTACTACTACTACAAGGAAAAAGGAGGAAAATATTTATGATACCTTTGAGGAAATTAAGAGGAGAAATGAGATATTAAAGATAGACACCTACAACCAGTTTTGGAAGTATAACAGTAGTTCATAGAGTAGGATTTTATCAGCCTTTGACTCAGAGAAAGGTAAAATGAGAATGGTCTTCTTGGAAGCCTAGATCTCCCAACCTAAATCACCTACAAATTTCAAACATACAGCCTTTGAGTTCAATGTCAAAGAAATACATCCAATAAAATAGACGGAGATGCACAAGAAGACTGGAGAAATGATCTCCTCCACACTGACAAGCACTTCCATGAGCCTATGAAAATTGCAAGTGTCACTGGCTAACATTCAATCTCAGCTTAAAATGGAGAAGATTTCTTCTCTAGCCAAAGATACTAGAATCAAATCCCTGGAGGATTTAGTGGTGAAGATTGGATATGATCCAACCAATGTAGAAGTAGTGGAAGAGGTCCTGAAGAAGAAGAACACTGATATAGAAGCCTGAGAAAACAACTTAAAATTTCAACTACTGAAGATCCTCTCACAAATGACATAGAGGAGAGTGAAACACAAAAAGCAGAGATGATGAAACTGATAATGGAGTAGTCAACACAACTGAAGAAAATGGAAACAGAGATGGAGAAATTAGTGCAGGAAAAGGAAAAATTAGTAGAAATGGCCATTGTTCCTTTGGATGTTGTTCCTATTACAACCCTCCCTATAGCTACTCCAGCAACTACAAGCACAACAGGTGGTGCAGAACAGCTATCCAAAGCCACAGAGAATATTACCATTACTATCAGAAGAAATAAAAAAAACTAGAAGCAGAAATCAACACCTTCAAGGATCTTAAAACAAGGTCTGACAATGCCCATGAAATAGAGATACAGAGAGCTCAAAATCATATTGAAAGATTGATAAGAGTAGAGAGTGAAGCTTCAATTGGTTAGACTATTGGCCAGGAAAAATAAATTATTTGGACCAACATAATAGAGTAAATGAATGAAATATGGTCTTCTATTCAAATCATATTTTAACAGAAGGATTTGATTGGACAGGTAAATGATGCCACAGAAAAGCTAACAAGGATCTCGTAGGGATGCCAGAGACAACAAATAATATTATCAAATTTTTAAATTCCAAGAAAAATTTTGAATTAGAAGCACTTGGAGTAGAGGACAGAACAAAAACCATTCTAGAAGTCAAGAAGGTGCTCAACAAAAAGAGTTTGGTCACATAGCTAGAGGAAAAGTGCCATAATTTAGAAATTGGAGTCAGCATATTTTTTTAACAAAATCGAGCCATGACCAAGAGAGTGTTACCCTCACTGTTTTTTATCAATGATCAGCTCATGACCAGGCAAGATTATGTGAAGAAGTTGAAAGAGATTGCCAAAGACACAAGTAAGTTTGCAGGGATTAAAGGATCAATGACTGGAAGAGATTTCCTAGAAGCTATGGAAAATTATTTATTTGTACAACATGAAATCAAGCTTATTTTTGTGTTGAGGCCAAATTTCATGAAATTCACAGAGACATATAAGATATACAGAAAGGTGATTAGAATCAAGTTCCCAAATTCACAACAATGGGAAAATTTGTGTGATTACCAAGAAGGGTGATAGTCAGCACATCAACAAATCAACCAACACAGTGAATCAGTCATTTTTTCAGATCAACGTATCAACTCAGCATATCAGCATCAGATCATCTAATCTGCTAGCACAACAACAGATTAAATAAAATAGAAATGATCTTCTGGAGAACAATTCCATATGTCACAATTAGTCCACGTGTCCACTGTGTGGTCACACTAATTAATTTTTTATTATTATTTTAATTAATAACAAATTTCCCATGTAGATACTGAAATCACTATAGGAATTAGTTAAATACTACATTTCTTTTCAGTATCAAGGGTTGGACCCTAGATAGTAAAACGTTTCTTTTGGAGTTTTATATTTTGGAGCTGGAGCATCAATAATAAAAGACCATTTTGCAATATTCTTGAGCTATTTTTATCTGGTGATGTATTTTCTTTTACTTTGTTTAATGTTTTCGACTATTATTTCTTTCAGTGCATCATTTAATTCTAATTGTAAAATAGAAATATGAAGATTGAGATTTGCTCATAGAGCACCTTAATTCTGGATGTGTTTACAATATAAATGTTTTTCTTCTGAAGTCTGGTTAAAAAATTCTTAATTGCTTTTTAACCACTACTAAAATCACTTTTATTTCATCTCATGATTCATTTTGTTTAAAAGAACTAGTAAGCATAGTTATCTTTCCTTGCAAATTATATTGAAAATTTGATGCAACAACCCAGCCTGTTATGACTCCATAGCCCAATGGAATTAGTTTAAATAATATCTCCTAATCCAACCAAACAATCATTCAAAAAGCAACCCCTGCAATAATTAAAACTAGCCTAATATCTGAAATCATTAAACAAAGCTAAATCTAAAAGAGAGATCCCTCTCTGAGTCTATGAGGGCTAGATCCTAGGCTCCTAAGTGGTTTTGATGTTGTTGTTTTATGATTATTCTTGCCAACCTAAAATTATAGAATGACAACATAGTGGAAACCATACTAGGGACATAACTGAGAAACTTGCCATTTCATTCGAACTCAGTAAACCCCAGTTAAAATCACTATATGATAGAAGTATTTTCTAAGATTGGTTTCTTTCAGTGTTTGAAAATTATCATTTTGGCTATGCTTCTGATATGAATTCTGGCTCCTAAAATAATCTCTACTAGATCCCATCTAGATCCAAATCCTCCCCCTATAGTAGACAATCCTGAAAATATTTTGAGGAAAACTCCTAGAACTAAGAGTCAAACAAGTAGCAGAATTCTTAATTGAGCAAATTCCCTCCCTGAAAAATTTGTCACCTTACAAGACATTCAGTTTGATTCACACTTTGAAAAGGGTTTATTTGGGACTAAATATGAGAATTGGACAGACTAGATGTATTTGATCCATATATTTTGCAACAAAGTCCAGTGAGAGAAGCTTATTCATAACTTCAATATGATCTTCAGCATTTACAGGATTTTAACACTCTCCAAGGTTTAGTAACAGATTTTACTTCAACTATTGATGATGCTTGCCTACAAAAATCTATGGAATTAACTTCATTAATCATAGCAACTTCTTCTATCACCTCTCATACTGCCCATATTAAGTCAGCTAATCCTACTGCTTCCAAAATCCCCACTTCATTTATCCTTCCTCATACGAGTACTCAAACTTCCACACATGCATCTCCCATCATCCATCCTACTTCATCGATTGTCCATCTTCCTTCACCACCTCCACCAATCATGGCAGCTAGATATGCCCCATTGGTGTTGCCAGCACCTTTGTCATTTGTGCCACAAGATTATCAGTCTAAAATTACATTATATGATGGAACTGGTCCTATAACTACCCAACAACATGTTGACAAAATGGATCATTGTTTTGATCTTCAAGAGGTAGATGAAGAAAGTGTTAAGTTAAGGATGTTCGCTCAGAGTTTTAGTAGAGAAGTTAGAAAATGGTTTAAATCTTTACCTGCAAATAGTATCAATGATATCCTTGAATCTCATCAAACATTCCTAAATAGGTGGGAAGTAAAAAATAACCCTCTTCAAATTTTATTTGAATATGAAAAAATTAGAAGGGCTCTAGCTGAAAGTGTCGAGGATTATTGCACCAGATTCAACAGTTTATATAATGCAATAGCTTCTCATATAAAACCACCACAAGGTTTAGCCTTGGTTAAATTCCCAGATGGTTTTGAACCAAAAATGCCTTATCAGTTAAGGGAAAGAAACTCAGTCACATTAGAGGAAATGCATAGGGATGCAGAGACTGTAAAATCCAACCTGTTAGAAAAGAGAGCTAGAATGAGAACTGAGAGAAGATCCACTATAAGAGAAGAACCTTCAACTTCCACATCTGATGCAAAAATAGATTCAATGGTTAGGAATATGTAGAGAATGATGGAGAGGATTAATCTAAATGAGAGAGCTATTCCTAGAGAAAAAAAACCAACTCCTCAAAACATAAATCAAAATCCTAGAAGAAACCCTCCTCATATAAGAAAAAGAGAGCAAAGAGGTCATGATCAACAAATTAGGCCTCCATTCCAAGAAAATGATGCTGATGACGATGAAGGGGTAGTTGAGTAAGTAGAAGAAATTCAGATAAATATGATGGGAATTAATGAAGATGATTCCATTTTTCTCGCCCAAAAGAGCAATAATTATTTCATTAACTCAGACAGAGTTAGAATTTGAAGAATTTGATGATTATAAACAAGGATTTGATAATTCTATCATGGAAGTCCACAAACAATATAACCTTAGAAGTAAGAGAAACTTCAACAATTCCAATAAAAATAATTCAGAAAATACTGCAAAAAATGTTGTTGAACCTAATCTCAAAAATACAGTAGAAAATTCAAAGAAAAGTATGAGAAGTTCAGAAAAGAAAAACACAGAAAATATTGCCAGGAGAAGAGTCGATACCCCTGCCAAAATTTCCCAAACTAATATCCCTAGTACAAGTAAACAAAATGAATTTACCCAAAAAGTAATGGCTGAAAAAACTGATTATTGAAATCTGCTCAAAGTTCAAACACCATTCAACATTGAGAGCGAACTTGGTAAACTGAAAATGTTTATTCCTCTCATTGAATTGATAAACAAGAATGTGTATGGGTCTCATGTCTTAAAGGTACTAAACATAGGGGAAATCACTAATATTGTTAGTTTAAATGATGATCAACCTAAACTCTTGTTTGGGCCAAAATTTGATGGTAAACCCCAAGAAGGAGGTGTCCCTCCATTTTATGTCAGCCTTAATGTTCATGAAAAAATTCTCCATAATGCCATGTTGGATTTAGGTGCATCACATAATCTTATGCCAAAGGCTGTTATGGAGTAACTTGGCCTTAAAATTACTATACCTTACAAAGATTTGTACTCATTTGATTCTAGCAAAGTTAGACGTCTATGTCTTATCAAAGATCTTTGTGTCACTTTAGCTCAGACACCAGGAAAAATTCTAGTGATGGATATAGTAGTAGCTGAAATACCTCCTAAGTATGGCATGCTTTTATCATGCTCATGGGGAGCAAAGTTAAAAGGGACCCTTCAAATGGATATGACTTATGCTACAATACTAGTGTTTGGTCAAAAAAGAAGACTATATAGAGAAACCTTAATGAAGTACATGGTAAGTAGTCAAGAAAAACCACACAACTATCCACTATACCCTGTCCATACTAACCTTGACTCCTTCATTCTTTATAATGATGGAGACATTGATTCACATGTTACCCATGCATAAAATGATCTTAATGAAAAACATGACAATCAAATGAAAATTGTACAACAGGACCCTGAAAATGAACCTCTTCGGAATATGAGTTTCAGTGGCTCATGTGGCAAAGCAGGCTCAGGAGTAGGTATTTGGGTGTATAATGCAGGGAACAATTAGGCACAAGGTCACTCCTACAAACTCAAATTTCAATTCACCAACAATATAGAAGAATATGAAGCCTTACTGTTAGGATTACAATTGCTGAAAAAATTCTGAGCTAAGAGGATTTATGTCCATGGTGATTCTGAATTAGTCATAAGACAAATAAAAAGAAAATATGCTATAAAACACCCCAGGTTAAGAGCTTACAGAAATGTTGCACTTGATTTCTTAAGAACATTTGAAGAGTATGATTTGGCAGTTATCCCTAGAAATCAAAATGTCCTAGCAAACGGTTTAGCATTTTCAACAAGTACTTGTCAATTGCCTCACCCAAACAGACAATACGCAACAGAGGTTAAATATCGCCCATCCGTGCCAAATAACATGAAATACTGGCAAGTATTTGGTAGTGACAAAGAAATTGAAATTTTATTAGTATCAAAAGATGAATTTGAGGATAGCAATATAGACATGGATTGTGAAGAATACAGTCACACTGATGTACAAATTAGTATAGATAAACAGTCTGATGTTTCTGTTGTTTTTGATGTAAATACTTCAGCAAATAAAAATGTACATGAAACTAAAATATATAAAGACCTAGAAAAAGAAGAATTTAAAGTACTTCAACTCAAGGATAATATCCTGCCTAGAGGGCTGGTCCCTTTGGAAGAATTGTTTGATTTTAATGATGTGGCTAAGAAACCAAAAATGGAACGAACAGGAACAAACATTGAAGAGTGTAACATAGGCACTGAACAAAGCCCCAAAATGATAAAAGTGTCAAAATCGCTACCTATAATTACAAAATATATATATATAAATCTATTTAAGGAATTTATAGATGTATTTGCTTGGATCTATGAGGACTTAAAAGATTATGAAACTAGCATCATACAACATAAAATTCCAATCAAAGAGGATCAAAAACTGCGTAGAATAAATCTTGTCTTAATGCATTTGGTTGAGAAAAAAATCAAGAAAATGTATGAGGAAAAAATGATAGTTCCACTTAGATATTTAAAATGGGTATCCAACATTGTGCCTACAAGAAAGAAAACAAGTGAAATCAGACTTTTCATTGGCTTTAGGAATCTGAACAAAGTATCCCTTAAGGACAACTACCCTTTACCAAAAATGGATCATATATTGCAGAGAGTAGTAGGCTCTAGTAGGATTTCCTTGTTAGATGGATTTTTAGGCTATAATCAAGTTTTATTGCATCCTGATGATCAAGAGAAAACAACCTTTACCACTCCTTGGGGAACTTTCATGTATGTGAAAATTCCCTTTCGATTAATGAATGTTGGTGATACTTTTCAAAGAGCCATGGACATTGTTTTTGCAGATGAAATTGGCCATTTCATTGTGATCTATCTTGATGACATTACAGTGTATTCAAAAACTGATGAAGAACACTTGACACATCTAAAAAGAGTTTTTGAGAAATGTATAAGGTTTGGAATTTCCCTAAATCCCAAGAAAACATTGTTTGGCCTTGAAGAAGGAAATTTTTTGGGTCACATTATTTCAAAAGAAAGAATTAGAATTGATCCCAATAGAATTGATGGTATACTTAAAATCAGCTATCCTAGGAATCTCAAAGAACTTCAATATTTTATTGGTAAAATCAATTTTTAGAGGAGATTTATACCCAATCTTGCAGAACTTTTGAGAAATATAACTAACATGCTTAAAAAAGATTCAGAAATTAAATGGAACATTGAAGTTAAGCAATATTTTGATCTATTTAAGCAACCATTGACAAAAGCTCAAGTCCTAATCAGCTCGGATTTTACCAAAGATTTTATAGTTTTTTTTCTTTTGCATCTGAACATACTATTTTTGTTGTTTTATTGCAGAAAAACAGTGAAGGACATGAGTAGCCAATAGCGTTTTTTAGTAAAGACTTGAGAGATGCATCTTTAAAGTACAACATCATGGAAAAACATGCTTTTTCTCTGGTTAGAGCATTAAAGGATTTCAGAGTTTACATTTTACATTCACATATTATTGCTTATGTGCCTAATGTAGTAGTCAAAGAAATTTTAACACAGAATGGTCCTGATGGAAATAGAGGCAAATGGATTGATGTTATTTTGGAATATGATTTGGAAATTAAGCCCACCAAATTAATCAAAGGACAAGGATTAGCCAAATTGATGGTTGAATCAAATTTTCATGCACTAGACATCAACATGGTTTATTCATTGTAGGATTAAGAGGAACTGGAGACTCCACAAATCGATGAAGCATTCCTAAATTCTCCTTAGTATGCAGATATTTTATATGTTTTATTTCATTTGAATGCTCCTCCTGGTTTGTCTAAAACTAAAGCTAGATTCCTAAAATTGAAAGTCGTCAAATTCTGCATTCTGGAAAATGTATTATATTGGAAAGATACTGGTGTTATTTTACTCAAATTTTTGCTAAAGGATGATGCAGATAAATTCATGTAGGAATTCCATGAAGGTGACTGTGATGGCCATATTTATTAGAAAACCACTGCTAATAAGATCCTATGAGTTGGTTTCTATTGGCCTACCCTTTTTCCTGACATCCATAAGATGGTAACTACCTGCCACAAGTGCCAAATTTTTGAGGGAAAAATAAAATTGTTTCCCTTGCCCCTAAAACCCATTTCTGTTGAGAGTCCTTTCCAACAATGGGGTTTAGATTTCATTGGATAAATTCATCCCCCATATTCTGCCCAGCATAAATGGATTCTTACTGCCACAGACTACTTTACCAAATGGATAGAAGCCACTCCTTCCAGATATTCCATTGATTCTGTCATTATTAAATTCCTTGAAACTAACACCCTTTCTAGACTTGGTTGTCCTAGAAAACTCATCACTGACAATGGTGCAGGCTTCAAGTCCAAGAAAATGGTTGATTTTTGTCATAGATATCATATAACTTTGGGACATTCAACAACCTATTACTCCCAGGGTAATGGATTGGATGAATCCTCAAACAAAATTCTGGTAAATATCATCAAAAATATTTTGGAAGATAACAAGAAATCATGGCATAACAAGTTGGTCAATGCACTTTGGGCTGATAGACTCACTACCAAAAAATCAATTGGCATGTCTCCATACCAATTGGTTTATGGAATGGATGTAGTTTTTCCTTCATCTTTAGGAGTTTCAGTCATGAAGATCATTCAAGAAATTAAAGTTGAACCAAATGATGTACAGAGAAGGATAAATAAAACTATTTAGTTGTAGCAGTACCGAGAGGAAGTTTATAACAAAACTTATGTGATTCAAGATAATATCAAGAATATTTTTGATAAAAGAACAAAGGTTGATGATTTTAATCTAGGAGACAAAGTTTTGAAATGGGATTCTAGAAGAGAAGACAAAGGTAAACATGGGAAATTTGAAAATATTTGGCAAGGGCCATACATCATTGATGCTTTCAGAGGAAACAATGCATATTTCCTTAAAGAGTTGGATGGAACAGAGATACCTGGAGGTCCTGTCAATGGTAGGATACTGAAAGATTATTTCTTTTGAGAATACAGGTTGGTATTTTATCATTGAAAATACCACAGTTTTATAATTTTGTGATTTGAATAATTCATTAACTAAGGTTGAATCCCATGGAGAAGGCCCTAAGCCTAGTTTATAAGCTGTCATATAACGAAAAAAAAGAACTCAGATGAATATTTTGTAGAAAATGGAGCACTCAAGGCTACTGATCTTAGGTTATTGATGCTTCACTAAGAGAAGTGCCATCCCCAGATGGAGCCACTGTTAGTGTCCTATAAATTATAGGATCTCAAGGTAATTGAGTATTTTATAAGTTGCAATTTCATATTGTGTATGATTCTACAATATTCAAAAGATTTCCAAAAAAAAATTATCAAAAAGAAAAGAAAAAAGGGTAAATAGAAAAAGGAAAAAGGAAAGAAAATAGAAAATAAATAGAAATAAAAACACCAAAAAAGAATAATACTGAAAGTGTTGCAAATCAAAATGTTACTAATGATTATATTACTTTGTCCCATCATACATTTTAAGCATGATTGAACAATTTTAAATTTCTATTGATAGGTTAGAAAATAAAGAATTGCCAAACAATTCAAACTTGACAGATCAATAGTTAGTCAGAAAATCAAATTTACTCAACAGTTTAATCTGAGTCAATGGAAGGAATAAGGGATAGTTATAGTTTATAATTTTAAATAAAATTTGTTTTAGGTCTGCAAGCCTAAATGCACCCTGCAAAAGAATAAAAAAAATGTTAGATTAGTGAAATGGATAGGTAGAATGAAAAAGAAGAAAAATAAAGTTGGAGATACATGAAATCTATTGCACAACCTGAATCAAAAGGATATAATGTATTTTCATGTTATGAAGAGGAAAAATAAAAAAACATTGGATACCCTAAGTTAGGGAATTAATTTTTTATTGAAGTTATGTTGACATATTATATGTCATATTATATTATCCTTAAGTCCCGAAACTATACCCCACTCTTCATTTAATCCACTCACCTGACCCCACCATCCACTCATGTCACATCACCGCTTAACCTCTCACCATCTCCCGTCACTCCTTCGCTCCCTCCATCTCATCCGACAGTGCAAGATATTTTTCGGCCCCCCCTCATCCTCCGAACCTTAACATCACAAGAGGGGGGGGGGGGTCCGAAATGGACGGTTTTCCAAACCACCTCAATTTCTACGTGTCCCGTGGTAGTCATTTGACACCCACCCCCCTCTACTTACCGCTTATTGGCCTGCACCCCCTGCGAAAAGTTGTTTCCACTATTCTTGAACCGCTCCACTTACTGTTACATCTCTGCCATTATTGTTTCGCCATGAGATCTCCCCCTGTCACCTCCATCCAATCGCCTACGCTCCTGCCATAAGCCCGTTAGACATTTAATGGATTAGGTAGTTACCCAACGAGCTCGTGCCATGTCAATGGTAACCCAATCACTCTACAAAACCAATTCCCCTCACCTGTTTCAAGTTTTACCACTACTCCCATATTATTATTGTTGCAGGTGATCGACTTTTAAAATTTTTACAGAGCAAAAGAAGGCACAAAGAAGATTTCAACTGCATACAGAATCAACAGAGTTCCCTTCTTCAATTATTTTCCTCACAGGTCCCCTACTGATTCAAGTGCAACTCCCCTTATTTATTTCCCATCTTCTTCTAAATCCCATTATTTTGTGCATCTGCAATAAATACAGTCAGTTCATTTTTTCAAAGTGTAGCAATACCTCCAAAGAAGGATCAACAGCCTTTTAATCCAATGGTTTACCCTGAAGTAGACTTGGATCATGTGGCTCTGGTTGACAGATTCTTCAAAATACATGAGACCGAGTCATAATTTGACTTATTCGTTGTCTATTGTTGGCTATAGGATAAGTTGGTTGACGAAGTTGATGATATAGGGTTGTGGGAGACTAAATTACCCTATTACATCTTCCCAAAAACCCACAGTTGCCCTGAATTTGTGAGGAAATGTCATGCATGTTATGATATTAATCGTAGAGTTGTAGTAGCCCCCATAGGATTAGTCCTTTTTACTATTAATGCTCAGTCCATCATGCAAATGATGCAAGCCCCTGTTACTAAAGAAACCATTCCATTTTCGTATGAGGCCCTCAGAGAATTATATCAAAAGTTGGTTTTTTCCAGTAGAGCCAAAACACTTCAGTTATTTATGGCTATAGATGCCCCATTGCCCAACAAAAATCCTCCATATACCTCATCTACTTTCCCTGATTGGTCCCAACACATTTTAATCGTCCTTTCATAATTATTGGGGATCATTTAGATCATTGGATAGATGAAGCCATGATAGGTTTCTTGTCCATTCTTTCATCAGATTCCAGGCCTTCCATCATTTTTGACTTTAGTAAATTCTTAGCTGATGCTATCCATGAACAATTTGTAAAGTTCCACACAAAGGAAGTGTTTAAATACACTTCAGTTTTGGTTTACATGTTTATATATTTTCAGGTCAACAGATTCAAGTTCACAATGAAGAAAATTAATGATGATTCCTAGCCCCAATCAGTAATCTTTTGGATAACCTTGCTTATGAAGGAACATAAATACTACACCTACAAAAGGTTCGTTGATGCATTTTTGCATCCAGCAATGAATATACTCAGCAGTACAGTAGAACCAAGGATTAATGAGGAGATTAAGAAGATCATGCAATTATCAGATCAAGTGAGAATGGGATTCTGGTACTTGTACCAAAACTACACAGAGATCAGAGTTTATGGGTGTTATTTTGCCCCTTAAAAGCTTCCAAAGTTCCTCCCCATGAGGATCTTTGCCCTGGAGTACATCAGGCAGATGATCAATGCAGATGAGGTACACTTTGTATCTGCCAAAAATAAGTCTCAGTTTGGTATCAAATCTCAAATTGGTCCTTTTATTTGCAATAGTCAAGCAATAGGAGAGGAAGCTGACAGATTGTTGAAGGAGATGAAGTTTACCCATAGCTTCACCTAGCCTTATGACCCCTTGTGCATCGTCTCCAATAAAAGGGTGGACAATAAATCAGCTCCATATATTCACACCCACAGGCTTGAAATTGAGTAGTTTATGAACTAAGAAGAATGGGTAGAAAATACATTGCAGGAGGCTGAAGAACAAGTGATTTCAACCTCAAGCATACAAACCCCTACTCCACAAGAAAAGAAGACTACAAAAGATAAAGGAAAATAACCAGATAAAGGGACAACAGGAAAGAGGTCAAGAGATGATCAGTCTACTATGGTAATTGCTATATATAGCAAAGAATTCAAAATGAAGTACAAAAATAGAGAAAGTATCCATATGAACATAGATTAGAGTAAGGAAACAGAGCAATAAATAGTTATAACCATCAAGGATTCTCGTAGTTCTTCTCCAGCAAGTGGCCAAACCATATTTTCTACATCTTCAGCCACAATTCCATTTCAGCAACCAAATCTACAAACACCTACATCTACTGCTACTATAGGGAAAAAGGAGGAAAATATTTATGATAACTTCAGGGAAATTAAGAGGAGAAATGAGGTATTACAGACAAACACCTACAACCAGTTTTGGATGCAGACAAATAGTTCACAGAGCAGGATTTTATCAGCCTTTGACTTAGAGAAATGTAAAATGAGAATGGCCTTCTTGGAAGGCCAGATCTCCCAGCCTAAATCACCTGCAGATTTCAAACATACAACCTTTGAGTTCAATTTCAAAGACATACATCCAATAGACTAGATGGAGATGCACAAGAAGACTGCATAAATTATCTCCTCCACACTGACAAGCAGTTCCATGAGCCTATAAAAATTGCAAGTGTCACTAGCTAACATTCAATCTTAGCTTAAAATGGAGAAGATTTCTTCTCTGGCCAAAGATACTAGAATCAAATTCATAGAGGATTTATTGGTGAAGATTGGAAACTATCCAACCAATGTAGAAGGAGTGGAAGAGGTCTTAAAGAAGAAGAACACTGACATAGCAGCCTTGAGATCCTCTCACAAAGGACATAGAGGAGAATGAAACAAAAAAAGCAGAGATGATGAAATTTGTAATTGAGCAGTCAACACAGCTGAAGAAAATGGAAACAGAGATGGAGAAATTAGTGCAGGAAAAGGAAAAAGCAACAGAAATGGCCATTGTTCCTATTACAGCCATCCCTACAGCTACTCCAGCAAATACAAGCACAACAGGTGGTGCACAACAGCTAGCCAAATCCATGGAGAATTTGGCCATACAATCAGAAGAAATAAAAAAACTAGAAGCAGAAATCAACACCTTGAAGTATCTGAAAATGAGGTCTGAAAATGCCCATGAAATAAAGATACAGGGAGCTCAAAAGCAGATTGAAAGATTGATAAAGGTAGAGAGTTAAGCTTTGATTGGTCAGACCATTGGCCAAGAAAAAAAAAAATAGTTGGACCAGCATAATAGAGTCCATGAATGAAATATGGCCTTCTATTCAAATCATATTTGAACAGAAGGATCTGATTGGACAGGTAAATGATGCCAGATAAAAAGATAATAAGGAGCTTGCAGGGATGCCAGAGACAACAAATAATATTATCAGATTTTTAACTTCCAAGAACAGGTTTGAATTAGAAGCACTTGGAGTACAGTATAGAACAACAACCATTCTAGAAGTCAAGAAGGTGCTCAATAAAAAGAGTTTGGTCACACATCTAGAGGAAAAGTGCCATAATTTAGAAATTGGAGTCAGCATATTTTTTAACATAATCGAGCCTCTAACTAAGAGAGGGTTACCCTCATTGTTTGTGTTCAATGATAAGCTCATGACCAAGCAAGATTATGTGAAGAAGTTGAAAGGTATTTCCAAAGACACAAATAATTTTGTAGGGATTAAAGGATCAATGATTGGAAGAGCTTTCCGAGAAGCTATGGATAATGATTTATTCATACATCATGAAATCAAGCATATTTTCATGTTGAGTCCAACTTTCATGAAATTCACAGAGACAAATGAGATATACAGAAAGGTGATCAAAATCAAGATCCCAAATGCACAACAATGGGAAAAATTGTGTGATTACCAAGAAAGGTGATAGTCAGCGCATCAGCAAATCAGGAAACTCAGTGAATCAGTCAGTTCTGCAGATCAGCGTATCAGCTCAACATATCAGCATCAAATCATCTAATCTGCCAGCACAACAAAATATTAAATAAAATAGCAATGGTCATTTTTAGAATAAGGCCAGATGTCACAATTAGTCCATCGTGTCCACTGTGTGGTCACACTAATCAATTTTTTATTATTATTGTAATTAATAAAAAATTTCCCATGTAGATACGACAATCACTGTACGAATTAGTTAAATATTGCATTTTTTCTCAGTATCAAGGGTTGGACCCTAGATTGTAAAACTTTTCTTTTGGAGCTTTATATTTTGGAGCTCGAGCATCAATAATAAAAGACCATTTTCCAAGGTTCTTGAGCTATTTTTATCTGGGGATGTATTTTCTTTTACTGTGTTTATTGTTTTCCATTTTTATTTCTTTCAGTGCATCATCTAATTCTAATTGTAAAACAGAAATATGAATATTGATATTTGTTGATAGAGCACCTTAATTCTAGCTATGTTTACAATATAAATGGTTTTCTTCTAAATTCTGGTTAAAGAATTCTTAATTGCATTTTAACCACTGCTCAAATCACTTTTCTTTCATCTCATGATTCATTTTGTTTAAAATGTCCAGTAAGCATAGTTAGCTTGCCTTGTAAATGCTCTTGAAAATTGGATGTAACAACCCAACATGTTATGACTCCATAGCCCAATGGAATTGGTTTAAAGAAGATCTCCTAATCTAACCAGACAATCAATCAAAAAGCAACCCCTACAATCATTAAAACTAGCCTAATATTTGAAATAATTAAACAAAGCTAAATCTAAAAGACAGATCCCTCTTTGAGTCTAGGAGGGCTAGATCCTAAACTCCAAAGTGGTTTTGATGTTTTTGTTTTATGATATTCTTGCCAATCTTAAAATTATAGAACGATAACACAGTGCACGCTTAATTGACTAGGAGGCATAAGAATGTATATATTTAATAGTCAATTTGTTGAGTGTCAGTATGGTACTTAAATAATTTAGAATTTTAATAAAATTTGGCCTGTGAATTTAGTTGAAACTATATTTAAAATGTAAATTAAATCTTTATTTTTTCGTTTTCATTTTCATTTTTTTTTTCTCTCTCCTCGTTTCTTGAGTACAAAACCTCAAAACTCCGTTTCTCATATCGTTGTCGTTTCTCATTTAGTTTCTCATTTCTTGTTTCTAGTAACATAGCCCCTAAGAGAAGATCTAGAAGAAGAAGCATGGTATCCACTATGATATAAAACACATTTTCCCAAGATATTTATGTTGGTTCTTCTCCATCTCAGAATTGTATGGACAATGAAAGAGAGGCTTTTGTAAGGGAGAAGCAAGTATAGGTAAGCACTATGTCATTGAGAAGTTCTAGCCGAATTTGAAATCAAGCGTTGTCTGTGCTTTCAGCGGGTCAAAGGGGGTAATCATGCCACCATTATATATTTCTCTACCAATTTAGTTTGTCTTCATCATTTGTGCACACGTTTTCTTGCCAATGAAGATCTATATAATTGAATTGGAGAATGGAATTTCTCATCTCTTGGATAGAAATTGTGTACTATTCTAAACTGGTAATTAATTTTGGGTGTTTGAAACTAAGAAGCAACAAGGAAGAGGGATGTATGCTCTGTTTTTTTTCACATGCGATTTCATTTTCTCATCATTTAATTTTTTGTTCTTTGCAGGTTGAGAAATTCTTACCCAATGGATTTTACAATATTTGCACCTTCATCTTTGATAGTTTCAGAAGCCCTCCATCTACAAATTATCTCTCTCGTATCTTTTCTACAGAGAATCGTTTATACCTTGAAGCATTCATCAATGATGAAGCCCTAAAACTTTTTTTGCATATTTTATATGCCTGAATTGCTCGAGATCTTAAAGAAATATCTTAACTTTGAGGAGGGTTTACAAAGTCCCTCTTACGTTGTCCTTTAATACTTCCTTTGGATCTTGCTTCCATGAATAACTACATTAAAAAACAAACCTCCAAGGTCTCGGAAGAGAATAGACTTCAAAATTTTTGCTTTGAAGTGGGCTAGAAATGGAAGTGGTTTTACTAGAGATGGTAATGAGTTTCAGTTACTTTTGCACACTCTCACACATATTCTAATGCACTTTTATGTTTTCAGAGAATTTTTTACAATGGTAGAATTTTTATTTTGAATGTAATCTCAGTACTTCCTACAATAAAGACATCCATGTAGCTCTTACTGATATGCACGATTGTGACGTTGATGGGAAATAAAGATGGATTTATGTATGTTTTCTGGTTTTTTTTCATGGTTGTCTCATTGTCAAATTTGGTATCGATTAAATTTTTACGATTTGCTCTATTTTTTATATATTCAAGATTAATTAAAGGTTCCTAATGTGAAAAGTCCTCTAAAATGTAAAAATCTTAGATCCTTCATGTTTCGATTTTTTGGATGGTTTGGTTTTGTGATTTTATGTAGTAGATTGAATGCACGGAAGTTTGATTTGAACTTATCTCAGTAAAACATGAAAGAAAAAATCACTAAATTATGCATATTCTTTTATCAAGTTGTGTGACATTTTGTAGATGGATTGGGTTGTGGTGGAAACAAATATTTACTTCTTAGGTTGCTCTAGATTCAAGATTGCTGGAATGAGGTGTTATTCACTTGTATTAGTTAGATATCAACATTTTGATTTGGGTATTTTGGAAAATTTTCAGATTAGATTTTGCGTTGAATTTACATGTTTGCACATTTGACTATGCTTGGTTAATATTTTTTGTGTGGATTTTGGTTAAGTCTGGTTTCTTGTTTCGTAATAAGAGTTTTGTAAAGAGATTCTAGTTTTGGAATATTTGCAGTTTTGTTTACTACTTGAGGCTACATACTTGGTTCATCTACGCTAGGTTTATAAAACCACTTTCATGTCCCAAATAAATGATTTTCTAAATCAAATCGTCATTTTTGCAATTTTGGCGTGGAGAATTTTTTTTTGCATATAAAACTTAGGAAAGGTGGGTTAGGGAGGCTCCACTTAATTTTTGGAGAAAATAGAGAAAGAAGAATTAAATTTGTAGTGGGATGTGGGGGCCACCCAAAAAGGGGATTTGAACCCCTTAGGAAAATCAAACCAAGGGAGAAGGGGGCAAAAAAAATTCTAACTATTGGGGGACACAAGGAAGAAAGGGGGAAACAATTATAAATAGAGGAGGAGACCCTCATTTTGACATCTTTTAGCCATTTTATTTCAAAAATAGAGTTTGCTTGAGTTGCTTAGCCAAGTCAATCAACGCTGCTTAGCACAAGGAATTTCCAAGCGGGAATTTCAACTCTTCTTCTGTGAACTTCGAGTGTCACCCTAGGAGAGAAGTTGAGAGTTGATTCCAAGTTATTTGGGGAGTCATTTTGTAGTGATTATTCAATTGGTGTGATTTTCCTGAAGGATGTAGGAGATATTTCATGGTGTGGAGTAGGGATAGCAAATAACGGGAATTTTGTTGGAGAATTTGTAGAAATTCTCCCTCAAGAAGGAAAATATTTTTCCTTGGATATTTGTAGGCTGGTAGTACCGTTATTTTGGGAGGTCGAATTTGTCTTTTTGAGGGCATGCATAGGGGTCTCTAGCTTCCTTTTGTGTAGTATTGTGAGAATTAACTTCCAGGGGTTGGGTAAGGAGAAATAAGGAGGATTGGAGTGGATTTTTTGTAGGGGATGTGAAGGGTGAATTTTCTAGTAGTGTTTTGGGGTTATATTTCATCAGTTCTTATTCCAACTTCTTTAGCCAGCTAGTTAGTGCCATACACACTTCTTGGGGTCACAGGGCCACATTGGATTCAACCCAAACCTTTTATGGGGTTTGGTGGGTTTATTGAGAGGAGGCTCTAACTAATTTTTCAGAATTTTTTGGGCAATTTTCGGGACATAATCGTCTATTCTTATAGCAGGGTGTATTGATGGTTAGCTGAAAAGATTGCATCACCTTTTGGGTTTAGCTTTGGCTTAGAGTTGAGCCTAAAATTTTCTGGATATTTCTAGGTTTTATGAGAGGAGCATGTGGCTACAATTTCAGATCGATCCGAGTAACATTGAGGGAAAAATCTCAGTTTCATTCCAGCAGCAGCTAACAAAATTTTTGGGTAGTGCGCAAAATTTGTGGGAGAGTCATTCCAGCACTTGGACCATCATATTTTCACCTAGGGTTTTTAGTGCTTGCATAATCAAGCCCAAGTTCCATTTTTCTATCACTGTTCTCATGTTTTATTAGTATTAATAAAATGGCTCAGTTATTCCATGGTTATTTCTTGGTGTTTTATATGCATACGCAGTTGTTATATATGGTTGTTGTTTCCTTGTATATGCTTTTGTTTACTTCTATAAATTTTCAATTTGGAACATTAAAGTGATATCAAAGAATGATCTTGGCCAACCATGGTGAATCTGGTAAGATCATGAAGGTGTAGGCATGCATGCACAGTGATGCGTGAAAGTAATGACATTCCAAAGGGAGTGGACTGGACGAGAGAAATTATATGATGAGACCAAGAGGAGACCTTACTTCAGATTGTTTGGGGTCTAGAGTGCTGGTACACTTACAGAGAGCTGGAGGAGGAGGTTCAGTAGGAAGCTGAGGGTACGTAGGATTGTGAGGAGAACATAGATTAACCTAGCATTATTCCAGAGTCAGCACCATTGGTTAGCCCTATGATAGAGCAGGTTGACGCATTAACAAAGAGATATAGCATGTACCTATCAAGCCATCCATTGATGACGTGTCAAGGGCCATGTGATCTAGGTGGATTTTGGTGGCCACCTGCCTATTCCACTTGGGGCCCCACCATTGTCTCTTTTAGTTTTTCATTTTCCTTAATTAAAGCACAGTTTACTATTTTTAGTAGTTTTTCGGGTCCTGAACTTCTGGAGTCGTTTTGAGGCCCTAAACAACATTTTTTGGAAACACTGCGAGCAACATGGGTCCATGGAATGACGTTTCCCACTCAAAAGTTGTATTCCTTAGATAGATATTTCTAACAAGGTATGGTGCACGTCAAACGAAGATTGTATGCCAAAGTTATGTTCCCGGGAAGTTGATGTACCAATTTACCCAAACGGGGCTCATAGTTTTGGCGCTTCATCTCCTAGGGTTAGGTTTTTTTATGTTTAGGGTTTTACATTGTTTCTCAATAAAAAATAGGCCCTCGAGCCTCATTGTAACACATTTCAGAGACTGGTAGCCACGACATCTCTTCTTAGAGATAAGCTACCAGCGCCCTAGCTAGTTTATTTCCATTCCGTCTATAAGAAAATTTCATTTCTTTGATATTAATGAAATGAAGTGTTATTTCCGCTGCATCTTTGTATTTATGGTTATATGTGTATTCTTTTGCGTTCATGAATAAATCAAGATTAGTGGTATTAGAGTGGTCTGCTTTTTCTTGATCCTTCTTTGCATGTCCCGAACGAGGTCGGGGTATAAGGATTTAGGGCTCGATCTGGTTGAACCTTTGCAAGATCAACCTCGTAAACCCTGACGGCCACGCCATTGGGGATGAAAAAAAAGATGAGGGAGCAGGAGATCCTATCAAAATATTGCTCGAGGAGGCCCTCGAAAAACAAACGAACGCGATGATGGATAAATTTTCCCAGGTCCTTCAACGACCGCCCACCGATGGCGCATCTGCATCGAGAAGCCACTCTAGAGGTGCGACTCCCTTTAATGTACAAGAAAACTTTCACATTCCCATATTTTAGGGCCAAATAGATGCATATGTCGTAGATAGATGGTTGAATCTATTAGAATTATATTTCTCGGTTCATGACTTTTCCAACCAGAAGAAGATTATTTTTTCACTCCTCAAAGATACCCCCAATGTCAAGGACTGGTGGGAAACCTACTGTAAGAAAAAGGACGAGATGGAACACTCTTTGTTCTCGGTCGTACCCACTTGGAATTCTTTCTGAGACGCCATCAAGGAACAATACTATCTCGTGGGGAGCTATGAGGACAAGTACATACAATGGACCGTGTTGTGGCAGCAAAGGGATCAAGATGCACATGAGCTGACAAATATGTTTCATACCCTGCACACAAAGTTGGGTATCAAAGATTCAAAGAAAAATTTGGCGCTAAAGTATCACAGTTGTCTGCACAGATACATTTAGGAGGAAATGGAGTTCCTTGACATCTCCTCGCTTGGTATGGTAAACCGATATGCTGCCAAGATTGAGCAGAAATTCAAACATGAGAAGTGAGACTTTGGATCTGTGAATCAAAATCAAGGGAAAGGTGCCCCCAAACTATGGAACAAAGGACAAATCCAAGGCATGGTGGCCCAAGACAACCTGCAAAAGCCATAGGAAAATAACAACATTGCAAAGCCAAAGAAGGACACAAGAAAGTGGTGTGAGTTCCATAAGATATCCACTCACAACACAAGTGAGTATCCGACCAAGAAGTCGCTGGTGGCTGAGATGAGGGATTTTGAATCAGATGCATGCTCCGACTCTGAATCAGAACCCAACAAGGGGAATGAAAAAGGGAAGTAGATTATTGATGTGGATCCCAACTCCACCGTTACCAATGCAAAGATCCTGAAGCAGGAACTAGAAGATCCAGAGGAGGAGGAGCGTCTCTTCCACTCCTAGATTTGGGTAAAGGGTTCCCTGCTACAGTTCATTGTCGACAGTGGGAGCCAAGAGAACCTCATTTCAGTAGAGGTCGTGAAGTGGTTGGGCTTGCCTACCATAGCACACCCAAATCCATACACCATTAGGTGGCTTCACCAAGGACGGGGTCTCCACGTCAGCTAGCAGTGTTGTCTTCCCTACAGCATCAAGCCCTTCACGTATGAGGTATTATGTGACATTTCTCCTCTTGATGTTTGTGATGTATTATTAGGCCAACCATACTTGTGGAAGCGACATGATGTGTATGAGTCCTAGCCTCGCGTTGTTATTGTTACTTTGGGAAATAAGTTGTATAGATTACCACATGTACCACCCCCTGCTGCTATATCTTTAATTACTTCAAAACAATGCATTAAGCTCATTTACAAATCTGGGGAATTTTTTTTCCTGATGATCCACCCCCAGGGCAAGAAGAAGACTGTGGCCATGACCTCCAGACAGGTCTCCTTTGCACGACAACAACAAATGGACAAGGTCGTGGAGGAGTACGGGGACATATTCACCTCACCCACAGGGGTGCCTCTGCACTGTCAGGTCAAGCACCCCATTGATCTGACCCCAGGTGTGCTGCTACCCAATGGACCGATCTATCGGTGCTCTGTTATGGAGAATGATGAAATCAAGAGGAAGATTCAAGAGCTTCTACAGAGTTCATCACCCTATGGGAGCTCGATTGTGTTGGTACAGAAGAAGGATGGGACTTGGAGACTTTGTATTGAATATCGGGCGTTGAACAAGATCACTGTCCGGAATAGGTACCCACTCCCATGGATTGATGACCTTTTGGACCAACTCAAAGGGGAAAAATATTTCAGCAAGATCGACTTGAATTCTGGGTATCACCAGCTACCAATTAAACCCTCTGATGTGTGGAAGACTACCTTCAAAGCCAAGGAGGTCCTTTTCGAATGGTTGGTCATGCCTTTCGGGTTTACGAATGCTCCTGCAACCTTCATGAGGTTGATGGACGACATCTTGCAGCCATTCAACAACTCATTTGTAGTGGTGTACTTGGATGACATTATGATCTTCATCCATACTTGGGAAGAGAAACTCCACCACATCTGACATGTCCTCCAAACACTATGGCAACACAAGTTGTGTGCCAATTTGGAGAAGTGAACTTTTGGCATGACACAGGTTTAGTATCTGGGATACATTATTGATGAAAGGGGGGTGCATTTGGATCCAAACAAGATCAAAGTTATTCGAGATTGGCTAGCCCCAACCACTCTGACAGAGCTTTGGAAATTTTTTGGTCTTGCTAATTTCTACCGCAGGTTCGTGTTGGGATTCTTTCATATTACTTGGCCCTTGAGTCAAGTCACCAAGGGAGGAGCGAAAGAAAAATTATTCTGGTCAGAATATCAACATAAGGCATTCATAGAATTGAAACATCGACTTTGTTCTGCCCCAATGCTCACATTACCATACTTGCAATAACCATTTGAGATCAAGATAGATTCCTCTGACTATGCTATTGGGGAAGTTCTTACTCAACAGGGGCATCCAGTGGCATATCACAGTGAGACATTGTCCAACACAGTTTGCGAGTGTCCCACTTATGAAAAATAAATGTATTCCATTGTGCAGGGTTTTCGACAATGGAAGAATTACATTTTGGGGAAGGAAACAATCATCCACACAGACCACTGACCCCTACAGTTCATATAGACACAAGGGAAATTGCAGAACGATCACCATCAGAAGTGGTCCAAATATCTACAACAGTTTCATTTGAACATCAAGTGCAAGAAGGGTAGCACCAATAATGTTGAAGACTACCTCATCCAACCACCGATCGTGATGCTAACCACCGTTTTCAACTCTTGTAGGCATGAGACTTATTATTAGCCGCTTCTCTACAAGAGCGATCCAGAATTTGGCCACACATACAAGGAACTCTTCGAGGGTATGCAAGTTCCAAATTTTTATCTCCAAGATGCACTGATATGTCACCTGGGACACCTTTGTGTTCCTTCAAGCGAGCAAGCCAAGATGATTTGGGAAGAACATTACAGTCGAGTCGCTGGGCATTTCGGGGTCAAGAAAATAGTGGCAGTACTGCAAAAGTATTTATATTGGTCAAACCTTCGACAGGATGTCAGGAAGTACATCCGATCCTGCACTGCTTGTGCCATTGCCAAACCGACCATCAAGAAGAAAGGCCTCTATACTTCGCTACCTACCCCTATTTGACCTTGGGAATCCATCTCCATGGATTACATGTCGGGGCTTCCTTCTACTAAGCATTGAAACGACTATGTTTTTGTGGTCTTTGACAGATTCTCGAAGATGGAAATTATGGCGGCCTACAAGAAGAATATCATAGCAAAATCCACTACTAAAATCTTCTTTGAACGAGTGTGGGTGCACTTTTGGATCCCACAGTCTATCATCTCAGATCAGGACAGTAGCTTCCTCATCACATTTGGTCCAACCTCTGGTCAATGCTAGACACCAAACTCACCAAGTCACCAGCTTTCCATCCCCAAACTGATGGCCAGACAGAGGTCGTTAATAGGATGATTGTACACATTTTGCGCATGTACAATTCAAAGAATCCACGCACATGGGATGAGAGCCTACCCTATGTACAACACAATTATAATCAGGCTCTCCATAGCTCAACCGGCCACAACCCCTTTCAGGTGAGTTTGGGATTCCAACCACTATGTCCCATTGACGTAGCCATGCCATTTGTGGTTACTTAGGCCGATTCGGCTCATGTCCAATCTAAAGCTGACAAAGTGAACAGATTCATCGAGTGGATTCAACACATCTGCCAAAATGTTCATGACATATTGGACAGAGACAGTGCTAAGTACAAGCAACGACATGATCAACATCAGGTGCCACAAAAATTCCAGGTGGGCGAAAAATTGTGGCTACATTTGTAGAAGGAGCCCCTCACTGGACCCCACCGCAAGCTTCACCCACTCTAATATGGGTCGTACACCATCACGAAGTCTGTAGGTAACAATGCCTTCAAGAGATTCGAGGGGAAATCCATTCATGAAAGGGTATGGTGATGCGATGATGGAGGTGGTGAGGTCAGAAGGGTGTGGGCCTACGCGTACTATCCCAACTTTAGGAAATGGCATCAAGTGGTGTGTAGGAGTGTACAACATTGGGGCGTGGTTTTTCAAGTGGGCATGGAGATGCATGGTTGTGTGTCGTAGTGTGTTTGTTTGCGCTATGGAACAGGAGGAGTGAATCACATCACGTTTACTACACACGGGGAGTTTCAAGTATAGTGACACATGCACAATACGAGATGGTACCACAATAGCAGGGGGTATCTAGTGTTTTACATGGATAGGCCACAATTTACAGTGGCATACCAAGTAGTACAGGGATACTCGGTGGTATGTAGTGGCATATGGTGTTGTACAATGGGGTCTTAGAGTGTTGCCTCAGAAGAGAGTTATGGATGGGGACACAAAACACACCTTTGGGTGTATTTCACCCAGGATTTGTGAGGATGCAGATGAGTGACATTTCATGATATCCATTGGGACTCACATGAATTTCCCTCTTCTATGTCACTTACATGCACAAATGATTTTGTTTTTTTCATTTGAAAATATGGGCACGAGCAACAAGGTTCAGGAGCTCACATAAGATATTTGGATGGGTCTAAGTGCACCAGGGGAGACATTTCTTAGTGGTGGAATTGGGTCAAGGCACTGGCTGACAAGTACAGATGTGGGGAGTGTGTGGTTTGTTGCGGAGCTAGTGTATGTTACACCCTTGAGTTCACACTTAAGGGGATGCATGACACCTTTTTAGTGAGACACTTCAAGGTGTCACAAGAGCGTATACAACAAGTGCTTGACCTTTCTTACGAACAAATTTTTAGTCTTCAGGCAATATTGGGGTAAGATTCTTGGAGACAAGACAATAGATCCTATTAGCCACCTATAAAATTTTGTCAAGAAAACAAGTGACTAAATATGTTTTTGAGTCTTCAAGAGAAACATTTCCTTTGTAAATCTATCATTCTTGAAGCATCCATGTGTTTTCCTTATCCTACAAACTTACCTTCACTGTTGTTTCCAGTAAAGAAACATGTTGTTGTGTGAAAGAAACTCTCTTCAAAGGCCTCCATTTTCCCCTCTTCACTCCCACAAAATTCCCATTTATCACCTATACTCCCTGTACAAAACCCTCTATAAACCCTCATATAACCCTAAAAAATCATCAAACCCCCCTTTTAAACCATGTATCTACCTTCTTTGGTTTAAAAATCGTTTCTTTTGCTTACCGGAACCCCTCATTTGGCTTAAAAAACACTAATTTTAGGCCTAAAGCAACCATTTTTACATTAAGGCCTTAAGCCCTTTTCGGCTTAGCCCTTAGCCCCTTTTTTGCATGTGACCCGTGCTATGACCAAGCGCTAAGGCCTAATCGCAAATCGTAATCGGAGCTTTCATTTCGGCCTTTTTCCTTTGTTATTCAAAATTTTCCGATGCGATGACTTTTTCCTCTGACAATTGCCGATTCAATCTGGAACGTTGATCTCTCCCGATCCAACGACTAGGATCACATCGCACTCCATCGCAATACATACATCATCCCCCCTCCGACTTAATCTTGACCGTCGATCCTTTCTAGATCTGATGACCAGCGCTCAATCGCGTCGCGCCAACCCATCATTCCCTATTATCTGTTTCCCCGATGGCCGATCTTTTGATTTAATCTTGGCCGTTGAATCCACACGAACCAAAGGCTGAGATTCTATCATGCTCCGCTTATGAGCCCATCACTCGATCCCGCCGATTCAATCTGGACCATTTATCTCTCTCGATCCAACGACCAGGATTTAGTCACGCCCCATACATAGACCTTCGTCAGTTTCCCCTCCGATTTAATCCTGACCGTCGATCATCCTGCCAATCCAATGGCCAACGCTCAATCACAAATCAAAAATTCAAAAGTCTCGTTCACTTGCCTCCTCCGATGCCGATCATGCGATTTGATCCCAGCCGTTGAATCCACAAGAACCAACGGTCAGGATACAATCGCGCTTTGATTCATAGCCCCCATCATCGCATCCGCCGATTAGATTTGGACCATTGAATCCATAAGAACCAACGGCCAGGATCTCATCGCGCTTCGCTCACAATACTTCACCATCCTGACCTTCGATTGAATCTTAGCCGTTGATTGAGCTTGATCGAATGGTCCACATTTCTTCTCATCTTCAAAACCCGCTCTTCTCATTTCTTCCCATTGTCAGATCTTGACCGTCTGTTTCCAATATACAACGGTCAGGATTTAACCCGCCTTTGACCCTACACATATGTTTCACCCGTGCATCTTGCCTCCTATCACATTTCTTCCGCACCGTCAGATTTGAGGTCCCAGATCCAACGATCACCATTTCATTTCGCGTTTTATCTACACCCAAGGTTTAACGTTTCAAAAAACATGAAATGGGCGGTATTGAAAGGGACAGGTGTTAGCAAGCGAAAGATATCGCGTTTTTTTTGCCAAAATCTTAAACCGCTTGAATTTTGTGCGAAAACCATTCCGGTTTTCCGCCTTACCGCCCTCCACAGCTTAATTTCTCCTTTCATCCAGACTGTTGATCTCTGTGATCGGACAGTGACGACTTGATTTCAACCCCGTTCATTTTCCTTTCACCTACTCTCCCAAATGATCCCATCAAAAGATCTCCATCGTTGATCTTTGAGATCTAATGGCCCTAATATAACCTCGCCACACCTTTTCTCCATTCTTCAAAATGATTTCATCGGACGATCTCCACCGTAGATCATCCCCATCTAACGGTCCCAGTTTATCCTTGCACCCAAACCTCCAAAACACTTGGTTAGCTGATCTACCAGTGTTTTTCCCCATTTTTCCGCTGCAATCACATTCTTCCTCACTGCTCCTCTGCCGCCCCAAAGCCTCTGCAGTAGTCTAAGCACAACCTGTAGGATTTCATAACATGTTTTCGTGTGTTTGCAGGTTTTTTCATGGCCGATGAAGAAATTAATGTTTTACAGTCACAGAGGTGACACACAGGCTCATATAGTAGTCTCAGGACCAGGAAAAAAATTCAAAAGGACCAAAACAAGATGGTGATGGCGTGTCAATCAAAAGATCATACCCATGAACCATCAACAACCCTCCAGCTTAGCGAAATCCTCTAGTTGTACACAAAACACTCAGAAAAGATGATGATCACTTTTTCCGGTGGCAGGACACATAGCATAAGAAGACCAACATCAGTACATAAGCATTTCGAGCAATCAGCAAAAGAAAATCATAAACAGAGCTAATAAAGGTTTAATTACAAAGAGACAGAGCCGTTATTGATGCAGAATGATGACTGACACAGACATGACCTATACCCATGCACGCAAACCTGCCAAGCAGTTATTACACCAGGGAAGCTACTACAAACTCTCAAAAGCGGTTATTTAGGAGTATGGGATGTCCAATAGCCCATTCTTCACTTAACTCACACTGAGAAGATAACAGTACCTCTCCAGATGATTTTCTTCTCAAGGACACCCTGTGGGTGATTTCTGTCATATCAAGATGGTCTCAAACAAGTCACGAAGTTCTTGATCCTGTCTAGAATTCAATGAAATATTTAAGACACAGAATGGAACATTCAAAATATCTTATCCTATCTCTTATGTTCATTAAAGCTCTCCTCACCTACTTTTCTCATTTTTTTTATAAAGACTCTTTGAAGTCTCATTGTAAAAGGTTGGCATTTTGTGATTTCTAAAGTAATACATATTTCTGCTTTGAAGAAGCTTTTGGTGTTCTGAAAGAGTGTGAAGATCTTTCTTTTTCTGTTGATGAAGGGGGCTGGGCCATCGGATCCCTGAGCTTGGTTTTGGTGAAGTACTTCTTATTGTTAATGTTATTTCCTGTGTTTTCACTTTGTTCCATTATGCTTTGCTTACAGTAGGATAAAAAGTTTAGGTAGAGAAATGTATCTTAGAAGCACCTCTGACCTGTTTATCCTTCACTATTTATATGTTTTCTGCTACTGAATACGATAGGGTAGTCCAATAGCTCTCTTAATATTCAGTTTGTTTTACTTTGGAAATGGTTAATTTGGTTGTGTTAAATATTGTTTAGGCATTCCCTCTTTCTTTACCACTGAGTATTGTATCCGAAGTCTACCTTTGATTATTAATGCTTGTAGTTTGACAGTGAGGTTTGTCTCAGTCATACCCTCTGTTCATTATTGTTATCATTGTGTTGAAGGTCCCTATAATTGCAATCCTAGATGTCTAAGGCGTTCCCTCTTCTTTGAATGCAATTGTATGTCTGTGTTGGTTAAGCTCTCAAAGGTGAACTTGTAGGAATAAATAGGGCGTTCCCTGAATCCTATAATTTATATTGAAGGATTAGTCGGCATTTCTCCTTTATTTGAGTGTTTATATTGATTAAGTCCATAGCAGTGAGCTTACTGAAGGAAATAGGGTGTTCCCTGAATCCTTTAAGTCATTGTGAAAGGGTTTAGTTTTTCTTTCACCCTTAGTCCTTAACGTTCATCCCATTTCACCTATATTATTCAACAGAACCTAGACCAAGTTAGGTTTTCCCTTTGGTTTCCCTTCCTTCTCAGTTAGAACTATTTGGACTTCACATGACTCCATTACCCAATGGCTTGTAGATTCCCATGCTCTATCTATACCACATGAAACATACTTGTCCAACAAAAAAAAAAAAAACAACCTTGAACCTCATAACTAGCCTAAAATAAACTTCTAAACCTTTCAAGACACATCTTTATAAAGATATTCAGAGATCCCTCTCTGAGACTAGGAGGGCTAGATCCTAGAGCTCTAAAGTTTGGTTTGTATGTTGCCTTGTCTTTTGGTAAGCCAATCTATCAAAACACAGGACCCCAACATAATGGCGATCATGGTGGGAACTACAGAATATATGCTAGTCTACCAAACTTTTGTAGACTCAGTAAGTCCTTAAATAACCATATAAAATCAGAAAAACCCAAAAAAAATTCAGATTGGCTTCATAATAAACATGGTGGTGGAACCGTAATATACTTTACCTTAAGAAAAGCTAAAGATTTTCTACTTGGCGACCCCACAGTTCCTAAAAAACCAAAAGACTCCACTGGGAGACCAATTTCATTTCAACATCATCCATAATAATGGAAGACTCTGAGCAATTAAGTACCATAGAAAAGTTTCATTATGGGATATCAAATATACTGGCAGAACTTAAATGCACAGAACTTTCAAAGGTCATCCTCCTTAGCTCCAAATTAAATCATCAACCTAAGCTTAAGAAATTTTTTCTAGAATTGGTGGTTGAAAGATATGAAGCTGAAATTGAAGTTTTGAACTCACAAGAACAATCATATCAGTTCAGAGACCCCAGAGCATTTTTGGAAAGTCTCCCTCCCCCTAAGCAAGAGGGAATTACACTACATGTTGATGTGCAGGAAGAGGATGATTATGCCTTCAAGAGCCACACTAAAGAGGCAGTGATCAAAGCTATCAAGGATGCAGACAACCTACCAATCATGGAAGGCCTAAAAGAAGAAAGTTTACATCATGTGTTCATTGATCCCGTGGCAGAGTATATGGAGGCCTTGATTGGCTCATGTTCCCAAGCATTGATCCATTGCAAGAGCCAGATACATCAGGAGTGGTCATCACTGGTGGTGGCCTGGGTTTTGAATACCCACATTCAAAGTACCCTGTGGTTGTCTCTGACAAGCAGTCAGATTTGCTACCCTTTTTTGCTACTACTTAACTAGCTGCACTGGCACTATTGTATCATATAAAACAACAGAGATTTCCAAGATAGTTTAGGGTAGGTAGGAAATCTCAGTAAAGCTCAGCCTGTGAGCATTTAGTTAGATTTTTATTTTTATTTTTTTATTTTTTTCTGCAAAGTTCAGCTCATGGATAGTTTTTATTTATGCCAAGGGCCCACAGCAAACCAGACAGTCTAATCCTTGTTTGATTGTGTTTCAATTTTTGTTTTAGAATGTAGAGAATGAAATCTGCCAGACAGTTTAATCCTGGCAGATAGTAGTTTAGGTAGAGGAGTTATGAGTCCAACTGTTGAATCTCGTCTCATGGAGGAATAAGGGTAGAATTAGATTAGTTTTTCTGCTTTCAATAAAAAAAATGATGAAGAAGGTCTGCAAGTCTAAATGCACCTTGAAGAAAAAATGTCAGGACTGTAGGATGGGTAGGTAGATTTTTTGGGGAATTATTGATGCTAATATAATGCTTTCATGTTTGTAGCAGCTAATGAAAAAGAAGAAAAATATGGTCAAGGATCAGGCATCTAGCCTACTTCCAAAGATTATTTTTGAGATTCTTGACACCTTCAAGAAGATGCCATCCCCATGTGGAGCCACTGTTAGCCACCTATAAAATTTTGTCAAGAAAACAGGTGGCTAAATATGTTTCTGAGTCTTCAAGAGAAACATTTCCTTTGTAAATCTATCAGTCTTGAAGCCTCCATGTGTTGTCCTTATCCTACAAATTTACCTTCACTGTTGTTTCCAGTAAAGAAACCTGTTGTTGTGTGAAAGAAACTGTCTTCAAAGGCCTCCATTTTCCCCTCTTCACTCCCACAAAATTCCCATTTGTCACCCTTAATCCCTACAAAAAACCCTCTATAAAACCTTATCTAACCCTCAAAAATCATCAAACCCCCCTTTTAAACCATGTATCTACCTTTTTTTGGTTGAAAAATCCCTTCTTTTGCTTACCAAAACCCCTCATTTGGCTTAAAAAACACTAATTTTAGGCCTAAAGCAACCATTTTTAGATTAAGGCCTTAAGCCCCTTTCGGCCTAGCCCTTAGCCCTTTTTCCACATGTGACCCGCGCTATGACCAAGCACTAAGGCCTAATCGCAAATCGCAAGCAGAGCTTTCGTTTCGGCCTTTTTCCTTTGTTCTTCAAAATTTTCCGATGCGATGAGTTTTTCCTCTGACGATTTCCGATTCAATCTGGACCATTGATCTCTCCTGATCCAATGGTCAGGATCACACCGCACTCCATCGCAAGCCATACATCATTCCCCCTCTGACTTAATCCCGACCATCAATCCTTTCCAGATCCGATGGCCAACGCTCAATCACATCCTGCTAACCCAACATTCCCTCTTATCTGTTTCCCCGATGGCCGATCTTCTGATTTAATCTTGGTCGTTGAATCCACAAAAACCAAAGGCTGAGATTCGATCGCGCTCCACTTATGAGCCCATCATCCGATCCTGCCGATTCAATCTGGACCATTGATGTCTCCCGATCCAACGGCTAGGATTTTTTTGTGCCCCATACATAGACCTCCATCGGTTTCCCCTTCGATTTAATCCTGACCATCGATCATCCCACCAATCCGACGGCCAGTGCTAAATCACACATCACAAATTAAAAAGTCTCGTTTGCTTCCCTCCTCCGATGTCGATCATGCAATTTGATCCCAGCCATTGAATCCACAAGAACCAACAGTCAGGATACAATCGCACTTTGATTCACAGCCCCCGTCATCACATCCGCCAATTAGATCTGAACCGTTGAATCCACAAGAACCAACAACCAGGATCTCATCGCGCTCCGCTCATAATACTTCACCATCCTGACCTCCGATTGAATCTTAGCCATTGATCGAGCTTGATTGGACGGTCCACATTTCTTCTCATCATCAAAACTTGCTCTTCTCATTTCTTCCCATCATCAGATCTTGATCGTCCGTTTCCAAGATCCAACGGTCATGATTTAACCTGCTTTTGACCCTACACATATGTTTCACCCGTGCATCTTGCCTCCTATCACATTTCTTCCGCATCGTCGGATCTGAGGTCTCATATCCTACAGTCACCATTGTGTTTCACATTTTTTCTGCGCCCAAGGTTTAACATTTGAAAAAAATGAAAAATGGGCGGTATTAAAAGGGACAGGTGTCACAAGCGAATGATATCGCGTTTTTTTGGCCAAAAGTCTCGTTCGCTTGCCTCCTCCGATGCTGATCATGCAATTTGATCTGCGCCGTTGAATCCACAAGAACCAACGGTCAGGATACAATCGCACTTTGATTCATAGCCCCCTGTCATCGCATTCGCCGATTATATTTGGACCATTGAATCCACAAGAACCAACGGCCAGGATCTCATCGCGCTCCGCTCATAATAATACACCATCCCAACCTTCGATTGAATCTTAGCCGTTGATCGATCTTGATCGGATGGTCCACATTCTTCTCATCATCAAAACCTGCTCTTCTCATTTCTTCCCATCGTCAGATCTTGACCGTCCGTTTCCAATATCCAACAGTCAGGATTTAACCCGCCTCTGACCCTACACATATGTTTCACCCGTGCATCTTGCCTCCTATCACATTTCTTCCCCACCATCATATCTGAGGTCCCAGATCCAAAGATCACCGTTGCATTTTGAATTTTTTCTACGCCCAAGGTTTAACTTTTCAAAAAACATGAAATGGGTAGTATTGAAAGGGACAGGTGTCAGCAAGCGAATGATATCGTGTTTTTTTGGCCAAAATCTTAAACCACTTGAATGTTGTGCGAAAACCATTCCGGTTTTCCGCCTTACCGCCCTCCACAGCTTAATTTCTCCTTTCATCCCGACCGTTGATCTCTGTGATCGGACAGTGACGACTTGATTTCAACCCTGTTCATTTTCCTTTCACCTACTCTCCCAAATGATCCCATTAAAAGATCTCCATCGTTGATATCTGAGATCTAATGGCCCTGATATAACCTCACCAGACCTTTTCTCCATTCTTCAAAATGACTTCATTGGACGATCTCCACCATAGATCATCCTGATCTAACGGTCCCAGTTTATCCTCGCACCCAAACCTTCAGAACACTTGGTTAGCTGCTCTACCAGTGTTTTTCCCCATTTTTATGCTGCAATCACATTCTTTCTCACTGCTCCTCCGCCTCCCCAGAGCTTCTGTAGCAGTCTAAGCCCAACCCGTAGGATTTCATAACATGTTTTCGTGTGTTTACAGGTTTTTTCATGGCTAATGAAGAAATTAATGTTTTACAGTTACAGAGGTGACACAGAGGCTCATATAGCAGTCTCAGGACTAGGAAAAAAAGTCAAAAGGACCAAAACCAAAGGGTGAGGGCGTGTCAATCAACAGATCATACCCATGAACCATCAGCGACCCTCCAGCTTAGCGAAATCCTCCACCTGTACAAAAAACACTCAGGAAAGATGATGCTCACTTTTTCCGATGGCAGGACACACAGCATAAGAAGACCAACATCAGTACATAAGCATTTCGAACAATCAACAAAAGAAAAGCATAAACAGAGCTAATAAAGGTTTAAGTACAAAGAGACCGAGCCGTTATTGATGCAGAATGATGACTGACACAAAAATGACCTATACCCATGCATACAAACCTGCCAAGTAGTTATTACACCAGGGAAGCTACTACAAACTGTCAAAAGCAGTTATTTAGGAGTATGGGATGTCCTCATAGCCCATTCTTTACTTAACTCACACCGAGAAGATAACAGTACCTCTCCAGATGATTTTCTTCTCAAGGACACCATGTGGGTGATTTCTGTCATATCAAGATGGTCTCAAACAAGTCACGAAGTTCTTGATCTTGTCTAGAATTCAATGAAATATTTAAGACACGGAATGGAGCATTCAAAATATCTTCTCCTATCTCTTATGTTCATTAAAGCTCTCCTCACCTACTTTTATCACTTTCTCTATAAAGACTCTTTGAAGTCTCATTGTAAAAGGTTGGCATTTTATGATTTCTAAAGTAATACATATTTCTGCTTTGAAGAAGCTTTTGGTTTTCTGAAAGAGTGTGAAGATCTTTGTTTTTCTGTTGATGAAGGGGGCTGGGCCATCGGATCCCTGAGCCTGGTTTTGGTGAATTACTTCTTATTCTTAATGTTATCTCCTGTGTTTTCACTTTGTTCCATTATGCTTTGCTTACAGTAGGATAAAAATATTAGGCAGAGAAATGTATCTTAGAAGCACCTCTGACCTGTTTATCCTTCACTATTTATATGTTTTCGGTTACTGAATACGATAGGGTAGTCCAATAGCTCTCTTAATATTCAGTTTTTTTTTACTTTAGAAATGGTTAATTCAGTTTTGTTAAAGACTGTTTAGGCGTTCCCTCTTTCTTTACCACTGAGTATTGTATCTGAAGTCTACCTTTGATTATTAATGCTTGTAGTTTGACAATGAGGTTTGTCTTAGTCACACCCTCTGTTAATTATTGTTATCATCGTGTTGAAGGTCCCTATAATTGCAATCCTAGATGTCTAAGGTGTTCCCTCTTCTTTGAATGCAATTGTATGTCTGTGCTGGTTAAGCTCTCAAAGGTGAACTTGTAGGAAGAAATAGGGCGTTCCCCGAATCCTATAATTCATATTGAAGGTTTAGTCAGCATTTCTCCTTTATTTGAGTGTTTATATTTATTAAGTCCCTACCAGTGAGCTTACTGAAGGAAATAGGGTGTTCCCCAAATCCATAAGTCATTGTGAAAGGGTTTAGTTTGTCTTTCACTCTTAGTCCTTAACGTTCATCCCATTTCACCTATATTATTCAAAAGATCCTAGACCAAGTTAGATTTTCCCTTTGGTTTCCCTTTCTTCTCAGTCAGAACTATTTGGAATTCACATGACTCCATTTCCCAATGGCTTGTAGATTCCCATGCTCTATCTATACCACATGAAACATACTTGTCCAACCAAACAAAAAAAAACAACCTTGAACCTCATAACTAGCCTAAAATAAACTTCTAAACCTTTCAAGACACATATTTATAAAGATATTCAGAGATACCTCTCTGAGACTAGGAGGGCTAGATCCTAGAGCTCTAAAGTTTGGTTTCTATGTTGCCTTGTCTTTTGGTAATCCAATCTATCCAAATACAGGACCGCAACATAATGGCAATCATGGTGGGACCTACTGAATATTTGTTAGTCTACCAAACTCTTGTAGACTCAGTAAGTCCTTAAATAACCATATAAAATCAGAAAAACCCATAAACATTTTAGATTGGCTTCATAATAAACATGGTGGTGGAACCGTAATACACTTTACCTTCACAAAAGCTAAATATTTTCCACCTGGCAACTCCACAGTTCCTAAATAACCAAAAGACTCCACTGGGAGACCAATTTCATTTCAACATCATCCATAATAATGGAAGACTCTGAGAAATTAAGTCCCATAGAAGAGTTTCATTATGGGATATCAAATATACTGGCAGAACTTAAATGCACAGACCTTCCAAAGGTCATCCTCCTTAGCTCGAAATTAAATCATCAACCCGAGCTTAAGAAATTTTTTCTAGAATTGGTGGTTGAAAGATATGAAGCTGAAATTGAAGTTTTGAACTCACAAGAACAATCATATCAGTTCAGAGACCCCAAATTATTTTGGAAAGTCTCCCTCCCCCTAAGCAAGAGGGATTTACACTACATGTTGATGTGGAGGAAGAGGATGATTATGCCTTCAAGAGCCACACTAAAGAGGCAGTGATCAAAGCTGTCAAGGATGTAGACAACCTACCAATCATGGAAGGCCTAAAAGAAGAAAGTTTACATCATGTGTTCATTGATCGTGTGGCAGAGTATATGGAGGCCCTGATTGGCTCAAGTTCCCAAGCATTGATCCATTGCAAGAGCCATATACATCAGCAGTGGTCATCACTGATGGTGGCCTAGGATTTGAATACCCACATTCAAAGTACCCTGTGGTTGTCTCTGACAAGCAGTCAGATTTGCTACCCTTTTTTGCTACTACTTAACTAGCTGCACTGGCACTATTGTATCATATAAAATAACAGAGATTTCCAAGATAGTTTAGGGTAGGTAGGAAATCTCCGTAAAGCTCAGCCTATGAGAATTTAGTTTTTTTTTTTTTTTTCTGCAAAGTTCAGTTCATGGGAAATTTGTCTTTATGCCATGGGCCCATAGCAAACCAGACAGTCTAATCCTGGTTTGACTGTGTTTCAATTTTTGTTTTAGAATGTAGAGAATGAAATCTGCCACACAGTTTAATCCTGGCAGATAGTAGTTTAGGTAGGGGAGCTATGAGTCCAACTGTTGAATCCGGTCTCATGGAGGAATAAGGGTAGAATTAGATTAGTTTTTCTGCTTTCAATAAAAAAAAAGATGAAGAAGGTTTGCAACTCTAAATGCACCTTGAAGAAAAAATGTCAGGACTGTAGGATGGGTAGGTAGATTGTTTGAGGAATTATTGCTGCTGATATAATGCTTTCATGTTTGTAGCAGCTAATAAAAAAGAAGAAAAATATCGTCAAGGATCAAGCATCTGGCCTACTTCCAAAGATTATTTTTGAGATTCCTGACACCTTCAAGAAGATGCCATCCCCATGTGGAGCCACTGTTAGCCAGCTATAAAATTTTGTCAAGCAAACAGGTGGCTAAATATGTTTCTGAGTCTTCAAGAGAAACATTTCCTTTGTAAATCTATCATTCTTGAAGCCTCCATGTGTTTTCCTTAACCTACAAAGTTACCTTCACTGTTGTTTCCAGTAAATAAACCTGCTGTTGTGTGAAAGAAACTGTCTTCAAAGGCCTCCATTTTCCCCTCTTCACTCCCACAAAATTCCCATTTGTCACCCTTACTCCCTGCACAAAACCCTCTATAAACCCTCATCTAACCCTAAAAAATCATCAAACCCCCCTTTTAAACCATGTATCTACCTTTGTTTGGTTTAAAAATCCCTTCTTTTGCTTACCGAAACCCCTCATTTGGCTAAAAAAACACTAATTTTAGGCCTAAAGCAACCATTTTTACATTAAGGCCTTAAGCCCCTTTCGGCTTAGCCCTTAGCCCCTTTTCCGCATGTGACCTGCGCTATGACCAAGCACTAAGGCCTAATCGCAAATCGCAATCGGAGCTTTCGTTTCGGCCTTTTTCCTTTGTTCTTCAAAATTTTCCTATGCGATGAGTTTTTCCTCTTACGATTGCTGATTCAATCTGGACCGTTGATCTCTCCCGATCGAACGGCCAGGATCACACTGCACTCCATCGCAAGCCATACATCATTCCCCCTCTGACTTAATCCCAACTATCGATCCTTTCCAGATCCGATGGCCAATGCTCAATCACATCCCGCTAACCCAAAATTCCCTCTTATCTGTTTCCCCGATGGCCGATCTTCCGATTTAATCTTAGCCGTTGAATCCACATGAACCAAAGGCTGAGATTCGATTGCGCTCCACTTATGAGCGCATCACCTGATCCCGCTGATTCAATCTGGACCATTGATCTCTCCCGATCCAATGTCCAGGATTTAGTCGCGCCCCATACATAGACCTCCGTCGGTTTCCCCTCCGATTTAATTCTGATTGTCGATCATCCCACCGATCCGATGGCCAGTGCTCAATCACACATCACAAATTCAAAAGTCTCGTTTGCTTGCCTTCTCCGATGCTGATCATGCAATTTGATCCCAGCCATTGAATCCACAAGAAATAATGGTCAGGATACAATCACGCTTTGATTCACAGCCCGTGTCATCACATCCGCCGATTAGATCTGGATTGTTGAATCCACAAGAACCAACACCCAGGATCTCATCGTGCTCCACTAATAATACTTCACCATCCTGACCTCCGATTGAATCTTAGCCGTTGATTGAGCTTGATTGGACGATCCACATTTCTTCTCATCATCAAAACTTGCTCTTCTCATTTCTTCCCATCGTCAGATCTTGACCATCCGTTTCCAAGATCCAACGGTCAAGATTTAACCTATCTTTGACCCTACACATATGTTTCACCCGTGCATCTTGCCTCCTATCGCATTTCTTCCACACCGTTGGATCTGAGGTCCCAGATCCTACTGTCACCATTGCGTTTCACGTTTTTCTGTGCCCAAGGTTTAACGTTTCAAAAAAATGCAAAATGGGCTGTATTAAAAGGGACAGGTGTCAACAAGCGAATGATATCGCATTTTTTTGGCCAAAAGTCTCATTCGCTTGCCTCCTCTGATGCCGATCATGCGATTTGATCCCAGCCATTGAATCCATAAGAACCAACGGTCAGGATACAATCGTGCCTTGATTCATAGCCCCCGTCATGGCATCCACTGATTAGATCTGGACCATTGAATCCACAAGAACCAACGGCCAGGATCTCATCGCGCTCCACTCATAATACTTCACCATCCCGACCTTCGATTGAATCTTAGCCATTGATCGAGCTTGATCTTATGGTTCACATTTCTTTTCATCATCAAAACTCGCTCTTCTCATTTCTTCCCATCGTCAGATCTTAACCATCCATTTCCAATATACAATGGTCAGGATTTAACCCGCCTTTGACCCTACACATATGTTTCGCCCGTGCATCTTGCCTCCTATCGCATTTCTTTCGCACCGTCAGATATGGCGTCCCAGATCTAACGATCACCATTGCATTTCGCGTTTTTTCTGCGCCCAAGGTTTAACGTTTCAAAAAACATGAAATGGGCAGTATTGAAAGGGACATGTGTCAGCAAGCGAATGATATCGCGTTTTTTTGGCCAAAATATTAAACCGCTTGAATGTTGTGTAAAAACCATTCTGGTTTTCCGCCTTACCACCCTCCACAGATTAATTTATCTTTTCATCCTGACCGTTGATCTCTGTGATCGGACAGTGACGACTTGATTTCAACCCCGTTAATTTTCCTTTCACCTACTCTCCCAAATGATCCCATCAAAGTATCTCCATCGTTGATCTCTGAGAACTAATGGCCTTGATATAACCTCTCCACACCTTTTCTCCATTCTTCAAAATGACTTCATTGGACGATCTCCACCGTAGATCATCCTGATCTAACGGTCCCAGTTTATCCTTGCACCCAAACCTCCAAAACACCTGGTTAGCTGCTCTACCAGTGTTTTTCCCCATTTTTCCATTGCAATCACATTCTTCCTCATTGCTCCTCCGCCGCCCCAGAGCCTCTACAGCAGTCTAAGCCCAACCCGCAGGATTTCATAATATGTTTTCATGTGTTTGCAGGTTTTTTCATGGCCGATGAAGAAATTAATGTTTCACAGTCACAAAGGTGACACACAGGCTCATATAGCAGTCTCACGACTAGGAAAAAAAGTCAAAAGGACCACAAATAGAGGGTGAGGGTGTGTCAATAAACAAATCATACCCATGAACCATCAACGACCCTCCAGCTTAGCGAAATCCTCCACCTGTACACAAAACACTCAGAAAAGATGATGATCACTTTTTCTGGTGGCAGGACACATAGCATAAGAAGACCAACATCAGTACATAATAATTTCGAGCAATCAGCAAAAGAAAAGCATAAACAGAGCTAATAAAGGTTTAAGTACAAAGAGACAGAGCCGTTATTGATGCAGAATGATGACTGACATAGACATGACCTATAGCCATGCACACAAACCTGCCAAGCAGTTATTACACCAAGGAAGCTACTAAAAACTGTCATAAGAAGTTATTTAGGAGTATGGGATGTCCTCATAGCCCATTCTTCACTTAACTCACACCGAGAAGATAACAGTACCTCTCCAGATGATTTTTTTTTCAAGGACACCCTGTGGGTGATTTCTGTCATATCAAGATGGTCTCAAACAAGTCACGAAGTTCTTGATCCTGTCTAGAATTCAATGAAATATTTAAGACACAGAATGGAGCATTCAAAATATATTCTCCTATCTCTTATGTTCATTAAAGCTCTCCTCACCTACTTTTCTCATTTTTTCTATAAAAACTCTTTGAAGTCTCATTGTAAAAGGTTGGAATTTTGTGATTTCTAAAGTAATACATATTTCTGCTTTGAAGAAGCTTTTGGTGTTCTGAAAGAGTGTGAAGATCTTTGTTTTTTTGTTGATGAAGGGGGTTGGGCCATCGGATCCTTGAGCTTGGTTTTGGTGAAGTACTTCTTATTGTTAATGTTATTTCCTGTGTTTTCACTTTGTTCCATTATGCTTTGCTTACAGTAGGATAAAAACTTTAGGCAGAGAAATGTATCTTAGAAGCACCGCTGACCTGTTTATCCTTCACTATTTATATGTTTTCTGCTACTGAATACGATAGGGTATTCCAATAGCTCACTTAATATTCAGTTTGTTTTACTTCAGAAATGGTTAATTCGGTTGTGTTAAAGACTGTTTAGGCGTTCCCTCTTTCTTTACCACTGAGTATTGTATCCGAAGTCTACCTTTGATTATTAATGCTTGCAGTTTGACAGTGAGGTTTGTCTCAGTCATACCCTCTATTCATTATTGTTATCATTGTGTTTAAGGTCCCTATAATTGCAATCCTAGATGTCTAAGGCTTTCCCTCTTCTTTGAATGCAATTGTATGTTTGTCTTGGTTAAGCTCTCAAAGGTGAACTTGTAGGAAGAAATAGGGCATTTCCTAAATACTATAATTCATATTGAAGGTTTAGTCGGCATTTTTCCTTTATTTGAGTGTCTATATTGATTAATTCCATAGCAGTGACCTTACTGAAGGAAATAGGGTGTTCCCCGAATCCTCTAAGTCATTGTGAAAGGGTTTAGTTTGTCTTTCACTCTTAGTCCTTAACGTTCATCCCATTTTACCTATATTATTCAACAGATCCTAGACCAAGTTAGATTTTCCCCTTGGTTTCCCTTCCTTCTCAGTCAGAACTATTTGGACTTCACATGACTCCATTGCCCAATGGCTTGTAGATTCCCATGCTCTATCTATACCACATGAAACATACTTTTCCAACCAAACAAAAACAAACAACCTTTAACCTCATAACTAGCCTAAAATAAACTTCTAAACCTTTCAAGACACATCTTTATAAATATATTGAGAGATTCCTCTCTGATACTAGGAGGGCTAGATCCTAGAGCTCTGAAGTTTGGTTTGTATGTTGCCTTGTCTTTTGGTAAGCCAATCTATCAAAACACAGGACCCCAACATAATGGCGATCATATTGGGGCCTACTGAATATATGTTAGTCTACCAAACTCTTGTAGACTCGGTAAGTCCTTAAATAAACATATAAAATCAGAAAAACCCAAATTTTTTTTAGATTGGCTTCATAATAAACATGGTGGTGGAACCGTAATACACTTTACCTTCACAAAAGCTAAAGATTTTCCACCTGGCGACTCCATAGTTCCTAAAAAACCAAAAGACTCCACTGGGAGACCAATTTAATTTCAACATCATCCATAGTAATGGAAGACTCTGAGCAATTAAGTCCCATAGAAGAGTTTCATTATGGGATATCAAATATACTGGCAGAACTTAAATGCATAGACATTCCAAAGGTCATCCTCCTTAGCTCGAAATTAAATCATCAACCTGATCTTAAGAAATTTTTTCTAGAATTGGTGGGTGAAAGATATGAAGCTGAAATTGATGTTTTGAACTCACAAGAATAATCATATCAGTTCAGAGACCCCAGAGCATTTTTGGAAAGTCTCCCTCCCCCTAAGCAAGAGGGAATTACACTACATGTTGATGTGCAGGAAGAGGATGATTATGCCTTCAAGAGCCACACTAAAGAGGCAGTGATCAAAGCTGTCAAGGATGCAGACAGCCTACCAATCATGGAAGGCCTAAAAGAAGAAATTTTACATCATGTGTTCATTGATCCTGTGGCAGAGTATATGGAGGCCCTGGCTGGCTTAAGTTCCCAAGCATTGATCCGTTTCAAGAGCCAGATACATCAGGAGTGGTCATCAATGGTGGTGGCCTGGGTTTTTAAGACCCACATTCAAATTACCCTGTGGTTGTCTCTGACAAGCGGTCAGATTTGCTACCCTTTTTTGCTACTACTTAACTAGCTGCACTGGCACTATTGGATCATATAAAACAACAGAAATTTCCAAGATAGTTTAGGGTAGGTAGGAAATCTCAGTAAACCTCAGCCTATGAGAATTTAGTTAGTTTTTTTTTTATTTCTACAAATTTCAGTTCATGGAAAATTTTTCTTTATGCCATGGGCCCACAGCAAACCAGACAGTCTAATCCTCGTTTGACTGTGTTTCAATTTTTGTTTTAGAATGTAGAGAATGAAATCTGCTAGACAGTTTAATCCTGGCAGATAGTAGTTTAGGTAGAGGAGCTATGAGTCCAAATGTTGAATCTGGTCTCATGGAGGAATAAGGGTAGAATTAGATTAGTTTTTCTGCTTTCAATAAAAAAAAATGATGAAGAAGGTCTGCAAGTCTAAATGCACCTTGAAGAAAAAATGTCAGGACTGTAGGATGGGTAGGTAGATTGTTTGGGGAATTATTGCTGCTGATATAATGCTTTCATGTTTGTAGCAGCTAATAAAAAAGAAGAAAAATATGGTCAAGGATCAGGCATCTGGCCTACTTCCAAAGATTATTTTTGAGATTCTTGACACCTTCAAGAAGATGCCATCCCCATGTGGAGCCACTGTTAGCCACCTATAAAATTTTGTCAAGCAAACAGGTGGCTAAATATGTTTCCGAGTCTTCAAGAGAAACATTTCCTTTGTAAATCTATCATTCTTGAAGCCTCCATGTGTTGTACTTATGCTACAAAGTTACCTTCACTTCTGTTTCAAGAAAAGAAACCTACTGTTGTGTGAAAGAAACTCTCTTCAAAGGCCTCCATTTTCACCTCTTCACTCCCACAAAATTCCCATTTGTCACCCCTACTCCCTGCACAAAACCCTCTATAAACCCTCATCTAACCCTCAAAAATCATCAAACCCCCCTTTTAAACCATGTATCTACCTTTGTTTGGTTTAAAAATCCCTTCTTTTGCTTACCGAAACCCCTCATTTGGCTTAAAAAACACTAATTTTAGGCCTAAAGCAACCATTTTTACATTAAGGCCTTAAGCCCCTTTTGGCTTAGCCCTTAGCCCCTTTTCTGCATGTGACCCGCGCTATGACCAAGCACTAAGGCCTAATTGCAAATCGAAATCGGAGCTTTCGTTTTGGCCTTTTTCCTTTGTTCTTCAGAATTTTCCGATGCGATGAGTTTTTCCTCTGATGATTGCCGATTCATTCTGGACCGTTGATCTCTCCCGATCCAACGACCAGGATCACACCGCACTCCATCGCAAGCCATACATCATTGCCCCTTTGACTTAATCCCAACCATTGATCCTTTCCAGATCCGATGGCCAATGCTCAATCACATCCTGCTAACCCAACATTCCCTCTTATCTGTTTCCCCGATGGCCGATCTTCCGATTGTCCTTATGCTACAAAGTTACCTTCACTGTTGTTTCTAGAAAAGAAACCTGCTATTGTGTGAAAGAAACTGTCTTCAAAGGCCTCCATTTTCACCTCTTCACTCCCACAAAATTCCCATTTGTCACCCTTACTCCCTGCACAAAACCCTCTATAAACCCTCATCTAACCCTCAAAAATCATCAAACCCCCCTTTTAAACCATGTATCTACGTTTGTTTGGTTTAAAAATCCCTTCTTTTTCTTACCGAAACCCCTCATTTGGCTTAAAAAACACTAATTTTAGGTCTAAAGCAACCATTTTTACATTAAGGCCTTAAGCCCCTTTCGGCTTAGCCCTTAGTCCCTTTTCCGCATGTGACCCGCGCTATGACCAAGCACTAAGGCCTAATCGCAAATCACAATCGGAGCTTTCGTTTCGACCTTTTTCCTTTGTTCTTCAAAAGTTTCCTATGCGATGAGTTTTTCCTCTTACGATTTCCGATTCAATCTGGACCATTGATCTCTCCCGATCCAACGGCCAAGATCACACTGCACTCCATCGCAAGCCATACATCATTCCACCTCTGACCTAATCCCAACCATCGATCTTTTCCAGATCCGATTGCCAACGCTTAATCACATCCCGCTAACCCAACATTCCCTCTTATTTGTTTCCCCGATGGCTGATCTTCTGATTTAATCTTGGCCGTTGAATCCACACGAACCAAAGGCTGAGATTCGATTGTGGTCCACTTATGAGCCAATCACCCGAACTTTCCGATTCAATCTGGACCATTGATCTCTCCCTATTCAACGGCCAGGATTTAGTCGCACCCCAGACATGGACCTATGTCGGTTTCCCCTTCGATTTAATCCTGACCGTCGATCATCCCACCGATCTGACGGCCAGCGCTCAATCGCACATCGCAAATTCAAAAGTCTCATTCGCTTGCCACCTCCAATGCCGATCATACAATTTGATCCCAGCCATTGAATCCACAATAACCAACGGTCAGGATACAATCGCGCTTTGATTCACAGCCCCCGTCATCACATCCGCCGATTAGTTCTGGACCGTTGAATCCACAAGAACCAACAACCAGGATCTCATCGTGCTCCACTCATAATACTTCACCATCCCAACCTCTGATTGAATCTTAGTCGTTGATCGAGCTTGATTGGACGGTCCACATTTCTTCTCATCATCAAAACTTGCTCTTCCCATTTCTTCCCATCGTCAGATCTTGACCGTCCGTTTCCAAGATCCAACGGTCAGGATTTAACCTGATTTTGACCCTACACATATGTTTCACCCGTGCATCTTGCCTCCTATCGCATTTCTTCCGCACCGTCGGATCTGAGGTCCCAGATCCAACAGTCACCATTGCGTTTCGCGTTTTTTCTGCGCCCAAGGTTTAACATTTCAAAAAAACGCAAAATGGGTGGTATTAAAAGGGACAGGTGTCAAAAATCGAATGATATCGCGTTTTTTTGTCCAAAATTCTTGTTCACTTGCCTCCTCCGATGCCGATCATGCGATTTGATCCTAGTCGTTGAATCCACAAGAACCAACGGTCAGGATATAATCACGCTTTGATTCATAGCCCCCGTCATCGCATCCGCCGATTAGATCTGGACCATTGAATCCACAAGAACCAACAGCTAGGATCTCATCGCGCTCCACTCATAATACTTCACCATCCCGACCTTCGATTGAATCTTAGCCGTTGATCGAGCTTGATCGGATGGTCCACATTTCTTCTCATCATGAAAACCCTCTCTTCTTATTTCTTCCCATCGTCAGATCTTGACTGTCCGTTTCCAATATCCAACGGTCGGGATTTAACCTACCTTTGACCCTAAACATATGTTTCGCCCGTGCATCTTGTCTCCTATCGCATTTCTTCCGCACCATCAGATCTGAGGTCCCAGATCCAACGATCACCATTGCATTTCGCGTTTTTTCTGCGCCCAAGGTTTAATGTTTCAAAAAAAATGAAATGGGCGGTATTGAAAGGGACATGTGTCAGCAAGCGAATGATATCGCGTTTTTTTGACCAAAATCTTAAAACACTTGAATGTTGTGCGAAAACCATTCCGTTTTTCTGCCTTACCGCCCTCCACAGCTTAATTTCTCCTTTCATCCCGACTGTTGATCTCTGTGATCGGACAGTGACGACTTGATTTCAACCCCGTTCATTTTCCTTTCACCTACTCTCCCAAATTATCCCATCAAAAGATCTCCATCATTGATCTCTGAGATCTAATGGCCCTGATATAACCTCGCCACACCTTTTCTCCATTCTTCAAAATGACTTCATCGGACGATCTCCACCGTAGATCATCCTGATCTAACAGTCCCAGTTTATCCTCGCACCCAAACCTTCAAAACACCTGGTTAGCTGCTCTACCAGTGTTTTTCCCCATTTTTCCGCTGTAATCACATTCTTCCTCACTGCTCCTCCGCCGCCCCAGAGCCTCTGCAGTAGTCTAAGCCCAACCCACAGGATTTCATAACATGTTTTCGTCTGTTTGCAGGTTTTTTCATGGTTGATGAAGAAATTAATGTTTTACAGTCACAAAGGTGACACACAGGCTCATATAGCAGTCTCAGGACCAGGAAAAAAATTCAAGAGGACCAAATCTAGAGGGTGAGGGCGTGTCAATCAACAGATCATACCCATGAACCATCAACGACCCTCTAGCTTAGCGAAATCCTCCACCTGTACACAAAACACTCAGAAAATATGATGATCACTTTTTCCGGTGGCAAGATACACAGCATAAGAAGATCAACATCAGTACATAAGCATTTCAAGAAATCAGCAAAAGAAAAGCATAAAAAGAGCTAATAAAGGTTTAAGTACAAAGAGACAGAGCTGTTATTGATGCAGAATGATGACTAACACAAACATGACCTATACCCATGCACACAAACTTTCCGAGCAGTTATTACACCAGGGAAGCTACCACAAACTGTCAGAAGAAGTTATTTAGGAGTATGGGATGTCCTCATAGCCCATTCTTCACTTAACTCACACCGAGAAGATAACAATACCTCTCCAGATGATTTTCTTCTCAAGGACACCCTGTGGGTGATTTCTGTCATATCAAGATGGTCTCAAACGAAGTACTTGATCCTGTCTAGAATTCAATGAAATATTTAAGACACAGAATGGAATATTCATAATATCTTCTCCTATCTCTTATGTTCATTAAATCTCTCCTCACCTAATTTTCTCATTTTTTCTATAAAGAATCTTTGAAGTCTCATTGTAAAAGGTTGGCATTTTGTGATTTCTAAAGTAATAGATATTTGTGCTTTGAAGAAGCTTTTGGTGTTAGGAAAGAGGGTGAAGATCTTTGTTTTTTTGTTGATGAAGGGGGCTAGGCCATTGGATCCCTGAGCCTGGTTTTGGTGAAGTAATTCTTATTGTTAATGTTATTTCTTGTGTTTTCACTTTGTTCCATTATTCTTTTCTTACAGTAGGATAAAAATTTTAGGCAGAGAAATGTATCTTAGAAGCACCTCTGACCTGTTCATCCTTCACTATTTATATGTTTTCTGCTACTGAATACAATAGGGTAGTCCAATAGCTCTCTTAATATTCAGTTTGTTTTACTTCAGAAATGGTTAATTCGGTTGTGTTAAAGAATGTTTAGGCATTCCCTCTTTCTTTACCACTGAGTATTGTATCCGAAGTCTACCTTTGATTATTAATGCTTGCAGTTTGACAGTGAGGTTTGTCTCAGTCATACCCTCTATTCATTATTGTTATCATTGTGTTGAAGGTCCCTATAATTTCAATCCTAGATGTCTAAGGCGTTCCCTCTTCTTTGAATGCAATTGTATGTCTGTGTTGGTTAAGCTCTCAAAGGTGAACTTGTAGGAAGAAATAGGGCGTTCCCCAAATCCTATAATTCATATTGAAGGTTTAGTCAGCATTTCTCCTTTATTTGAGTGTTTATATTGATTAAGTCCATAGCATTGAGCTTACTGAAGGAAATAGGGTGTTCCCCGAATCCTTTAAGTCATTGTGAAAGGGTTTAGTTTGTCTTTCACTCTTAGTCCTTAACGTTCATCCCATTTCACCTATATTATTCAATAGATCCTAGACCAAGTTAGATTTTCCCTTTGGTTTCCCTTCCTTCTCAGTCAGAACTATTTGGACTTCACATGACTCCATTTCCCAATGGCTTGTAGATTCCCATGCTCTATCTATACCACATGAAACATACTTGTCCAACCAAACAAAAACAAACAACCTTGAACCTCATAACTAGCCTAAAATAAACTTCTAAACCTTTCAAGACACATCTTTATAAAGATATTGAGAGATCCCTCTTTGAGACTAGGAGGGCTAGATCCTAGAGCTCCAAAGTTTGGTTTGTATGTTGCCTTGTCTTTTGGTAAGACAATCTATCAAAACACAGGACCCCAACATAATGGCGATCATGGTGGGACCTACTGAATATATGTTAGTCTACCAAACTCTTGTAGACTCAGTAAGTCCTTAAATAATGATATAAAATCAGAAAAACCCAAAAAAATTTCAGATTGGCTTCATAATAAACATGGTGGTGGAACCGTAATACACTTTACCTTCAGAAAAGCTAAAGATTTTCCACCTGGAAACTCCACAGTTCCTAAAAAACCAAAAGACTCCACTTGGAGACCAATTTCATTTCAACATCATCCATAATAATGGAAGACTCTGAGAAATTAAGTCCCATAGAAGAGTTTCATTATGGGATATCAAATATACTGGCAGAACTTAAATGCACAGGCCTTCCAAAGGTCATCCTCCTTAGCTCAAAATTAAATCATCAACTTGAGCTTAAGAAATTTTTTCTAGAATTGGTGGTTGAAAGATATGAAGCTGAAATTGAAGTTTTGAACTCACAAGAACAATCATATCAGTTCAGAGACCCCAGAGCATTTTTGGAAAGTCTCCCTCCCCCTAAGCAAGAGGGAATTACACTACATGTTGATGTGCAGGAAGAGGATGTTTATAACTTCAAGAGCCACACTAAAGAGGCAGTGATCAAAGCTTTCAAGGATGCAGACATCCTACCAATAATGGAAGGCCTAAAAGAAGAAAGTTTACATCATGTGTTCATTGATCCTGTGGCAGATTATATGGAGGCCCTGATTGGCTCAAGTTCCCAAGCATTGATCCACTGCAAGAGCGAGATACATCAGGAGTGGTCATCACTGGTGGTGGCCTAGGTTTTGAAGACCCACATTCAAAGTACCCTGTGGTTTTATCTAACAATCAGTTAGATTTGCTACCCTTTTTTGCTACTACTTAAATAGGTGCACTGGCACTAATGTATCATATAAAACAACAGAGATTTCCAAGATAGTATAGGGTAGGTAGGAAATCTCAGTAAAGCTCAGCCTGTGAGAATTTAGTTAGTTTTTTTTTTTATTTCTGCAAAGTTCAGTTCATGGACAGTTTGTCTTTATGCCATGGGCCCACAACAAACCAGACAGTCTAATCCTGGTTTGACTGTGTTTCAATTTTTGTTTTAGAATGTAGAGAATGAAATCTGCCAGACAGTTTAATCCTTGCAGATAGTTGTTTAGGTAGAGGAGCTATGAGTCCAATTGTTGAATCTGGTCTCATGGAGGAATAAGGGTAGAATTAGATTGGTTTTTCTGCTTTCAATAAAAAAAATGTTGAAGAAGGTTTGCAAGTCTAAATGCACCTTGAAGAAAAAATGTTAGGACTGTAGGATGGGTAGGTAGATTGTTTGGGGAATTATTGTTGCTGATATAATGCTTTCATGTTTGTAGAAGCTAATAAAAAAGAAGAAAAATATGGTCAAGGATCAGGCATCTGGCCTACTTCCAAAGATTAATTTTGAGATTCTTGACACCTTCAAGAAGATGCCATCCCCATGTGGAGCCACTGTTAGCCACCTATAAAATTTTGTCAAGAAAATAGGTGGCTAAATATGTTTCTGAGTCTTCAACAGAAACATTTCCTTTGTAAATCTATCATTCTTGAAGCCTCCATGTGTTGTCCTTATCCTACAAAGTTACCTTCATTGCTGTTTCCAGTAAAGAAACCTGCTGTTGTGTGAAAGAAACTGTCTTCAAAGCCCTCCATTTTCCCCTCTTCACTCCCACAAAATTCCCATTTGTCACCCTTAATCCCTGCACAAAACCTTCTACAAACCCTCATCTAACCATCAAAGATCATCAAACCCCCCTTTTAAACCATGTATCTACCTTTGTTTGGTTTAAAAATCCCTACTTTTGCTTACCGAGACCCCTCATTTGGCTTTAAAAACACCAATTTTAGGCCTAGAGGAAACATTTTTACATTAAGGCCTTAAGCCCCTTTCGGCTTAGCCCTTAGCCCCTTTTCCACATGTGACCTGCGATATGACCAAGAACTAAGGGCTAATCGCAAATCGCAATCGGAGCTTTCGTTTCGGATTTTTTTCCTTTGTTCTTCAAAATTTTCTGATGCGATGAGTTTTTCCTCTGACGATTGCCGATTCAATTTGGACCGTTGATCTCTCCCGATCCAATGGCCAGGATCACACCAGACTCCATCGCAAGCCATACATCATTCCCCCTCTGACTTAATCCCAACCATCGATCCTTTCCAGATCCGTTGGCCAATGCTCAATCACATCCCGCTAACCCAACATTCCCTCTTATCTATTTCCCCGATGGCCGATCTTCCGATTTAATATTGGTCGTTGAATCCACACGAACCAAAGGTTGAGATTCGATCACGCTCCACTTATGAGCCCATCACCTGATCCCGCTAATTCAATCTAGACCATTGATCTCTCTCAATCCAACGGCCAGGATTTATTCGCGCCCCATACATAGAAATCCGTCGGTTTCCCCTCCAATTTAATCCTGATCGTCGATCATCCTACTGATTCGATAGCCAGAACTCAATCGCACATCGCAAATTCAAAAGTATTGTTCGCTTTCCTCCTCCGATGTCGATCATGCAATTTGATTCCAGACATTGAATCCACAAGAACCAACGGTCAGGATACAATCGCGCTTTGATTCACAGCCCCCGTCATCATATCCTCCAATTAGATCTGGACCGTTGAATCCACAAGAACGAACAGCCAGGATCTCATCACGCTCCGCTGATAATACTTCACCATCCCGACCTCCGATTGAATCTTAGCTGTTGATCGAGCTTGATTGGACGGTCCACATTTCTTCTCATCATCAAAACTTGCTCTTCTCATTTCTTCCCATCGTCAGATCTTGATCGTCCGTTTCCAAGATCCAACGGTCAGGATTTAACACGCCTTTGACCCTACACATATGTTTCACCCATGCATCTTACCTCCCATCGCATTTCTTCCGGACCGTCGGATCTGAGGTCCCAGATCCAACAATCACCATTTCGTTTCGCGGTTTTTCTGCGCCCAAGGTTTAACGTTTCAAAAAAATGCAAAATGGGCGGTATTAAAAGGGACAGGTGTCAACAAGCGAATGATATCGCGTTTTTTTGGCCAAAATTCTCATTCGATTTCCTCCTCCGATGCCGATCATGTGATTTGATCCCAGCCATTGAATCCACAAGAACCAATGGTCAGGATACAATCGCGCTTTGATTCATAGCCCCCGTCATCGCATCCGTCGATTAGATCTGGACCATTGAATCCAAAAAAACCAACAGCCAGGATCTCATTGCGCTCCGCTCATAATACTTCACCATCCCGACCTTCGATTGAATCTTAGCCGTTGATCGAGCTTGATCGGATGGTCCACATTTCTTCTCATCATCAAAACCTGCTCTTCTCATTTCTTCCCATCGTCAGATCTTGACCGTCCGTTTTCAATATCCAACGGTCAGGATTTAACCTGCCTTTGACCCTATACATATGTTTCGCCCGTGCATCTTGCCTCCTATCGCATTTCTTCTGCACCGTCAGATCTGAGGTCCTACATGCAACGATCACCATTGCATTTCACATTTTTTCTGCGCCCAAGGTTTAACGTTTCAAAAAACATGAAATGGGCAGTATTGAAAGGGACAGGTGTCAGCAAGTGAAAGATATCATGCTTTTTTGGCTAAAATCTTAAACCGCTTGAATTTTGTGCGAAAACCATTCCGGTTTTCCGCCTCACCACCCTCCATAGCTTAATTTCTACTTTCATCCCGACAGTTGATCTCGGTGATCGGACAGTGACGAATTGATTTCAACCCCGTTCATTTTCCTTTCACCTACTCTCCCAAATGATCCCATCAAAAGATCTCCATCGTTGATCTCTTAGATCTAATGGCCCTAATATAACCTCGCCACACCTTTTCTCCATTCTTCAAAATGACTTCATCTAACGATCTCCACCATAGATCATCCTGATCTAACGGTATCAGTTTATCCTCGCACCCAAACCTCCAAAACACCTGGTTAGCTTCTCTACCAGTGTTTTTCCCCATTTTTCCGCTGCAATCACATTCTTCCTCACTGCTCCTCCGCCGCCCCAGAGCCTCTGCAACAGTCTAAGCCCAACCCGTAGGATTTCATAACATGTTTTCGTGTGTTTGTAGGTTTTTTCATGGCCGATGAAGAAATTAATGTTTTACAGTCATAGAGGTGACACACAGGCTCATATAGTAGTTTCAGGACCAGGAAAAAAAGTTAAAAGGACCAAAACCAGAGGGTGAGGGCATGTCAATCAACAGATCATACCCATGAATCATCAACGACCCTCCAGCTTAGCGAAATCCTCCACCTGTACACAAAACACTCAGAAAAGATGATGATCACTTTTTCCGGTGGCAGGACAAACAACATAAGAAGACCAACATCAGTACATAAGCATTTCAAGCAATTAGGAAAAGAAAAACATAAACAGAGCTAATAAAGGTTTAATTACAAAGAGATAGAGCCGTTATTGACGCAAAATAATGACTGACACATACATGACCTATACCCATGCACACAAACCTGCCAAGCAGTTATTACACCAGGGAAGCTACTACAAACTGTCAGAAGCAGTTATTTAGGAGTATGGGATGTCCTCATAGCCCATTCTTCACTTAACTCACACCTAGAAGATAACAGTACCTCTCCAGATGATTTTCTTCTCAAGGACACCCTGTGGGTGATTTCTGTCATATCAAGATGGTCTCAAACAAGTCACGAAGTTCTTGATCCTGTCTAGAATTCAATGAAATATTTAAGACACATAATGGAGCATTAAAAATATCTTCTCCTATCTCTTATGTTCATTAAAGCTCTCCTCACCTACTTTTCTCATTTTTTCTATAAAGACTCTTTGAAGTCTCATTGTAAAAGGTTGGCATTTTGTGATTTCTAAAGTAATACATATTTCTGCTTTGAAGAAGCTTTTGGTGTTCTGAAAGAGTGTGAAGATCTTTGTTTTTCTGTTGATGAAGGGGGCTGGGCCATCGGATCCCTGAGCATGGTTTTGGTGAAGTACTTCTTATTGTTAATGTTATTTCCTGTGTTTTCACTTTGTTCCATTATGCTTTGCTTACAGTAGGATAAAAAGTGTAGGCAGAGAAATGTATCTTAGAAGCACCTCTGACCTGTTTATCCTTCACTGTTTATATGTTTTCTGCTACTGAATATGACAGGGCAGTCCAATAGCTCTCTTAATATTCAGTTTGTTTTAATTCAGAAATGGTTAATTTGGTTGTGTTAAAGACTGTTTAGGCGTTCCCTCTTTCTTTACCACTAAGTATTGTATCCGAAGTCTACCTTTGATTATTAATGCTTGCAGTTTGACAGTGAGGCTTGTCTCAGTCATACCCTCTGTTCATTATTGTTATCATTGTGTTGAAGGTCCCTATAATTGCAGTCATATATGTCTAAGGCATTCCCTCTTCTTTGAATGCAATTGTATGTCTGTGTTGGTTAAGCTCTCAAAGGTGAACTTGTAGGAGTAAATATGGCGTTCCCCGAATCCTATAATTCATATTGAAGGTTTAGTCAGAATTTCTCATTTATTTGAGTGTTTATATTGATTAAGTCCATAGCAGTGAGCTTACTGAAGGAAATAGGGTGTTCCCCGAATCCTTTAAGTCATTGTGAAAGGGTTTAGTTTGTCTTTCACTCTTAGTCCTTAACATTCATCCCATTTCACCTATATTATTCAACAGATCCTAGACCAAGTTAGATTTTCCCTTTGGTTTCCCTTCCTTCTTATTCAGAACTATTTGGTCTTCACATGACTCCATTGCCCAATGGCTTGTAGATTCCCATGCACTATCTATACCACATGAAACATACTTGTCCAACCAGACAAAAAAAAACAACCTTGAACCTCATGACTAGCCTAAAATAAACTTCTAAACCTTTCAAGACACATATTTATAAAGATATTTTCTAAACCTTCTAAACCTAAGTTTAGTTCATGGACAGTTTGTCTTTATGCCATGGGCCCACAGAAAACCAGACAGTCTAATCCTGGTTTGACTGTGTTTCAATTTTTGTTTTAGAATGTAGAGAATGAAATCTACCAGACAGTTTAATCCTGGCAGATAGTAGTTTAGGTAGAGGAGCTATGAGTCCAACTGTTGAATCTGGTCTCATGGAGGAATAAGGGTAGAATTAGATTAGTTTTTCTGCTTTCAATAAAAAAAATGATGAAGAAGGTCTGCAAGTCTAAATGCACCTTGAAGAAAAAATGTCAGGACTGTAGGATGGGTAGGTAGATTGTTTGGGGAATTATTGCTGCTGATATAATGCTTTCATGTTTGTAGCAGCTAATAAAAGAGAAGAAAAATATGGTCAAGGATCAGGCATCTAGCCTACTTCCAAAGATTATTTTTGAGATTCTTGACACCTTCAAGAAGATGCCATCCCCATGTGGAGCCACTGTTAGCCACCTATAAAATTTTGTCAAGCAAACATGTGGCTAAATATGTTTCTAAGTTTTCAAGAGAAAAATTTCCTTTGTAAATCTATCATTCTTGAAGCCTCCATGTGTTGTCCTTATCCTACAAAGTTACCTTCACTGTTGTTTCCAGTAAAGAAACCTGCTGTTGTGTGAAAGAAACTATCTTCAAAGGCCTCCATTTTCCCCTCTTCACTCCCACAAAATTCCCATTTGTCACCCTTAATCCCTGCACAAAACCCTCTATAAACCCTCATCTAACCCTCCAAAATCATCAAACCCCCGTTTTAAACCATGTATCTACCTTTGTTTGGTTTAAAAATCCCTTCTTTTGCTTACCGAAACCCCTCATTTGGCTTTAAAAACACTAATTTTAGGCCTAAAGCAACCATTTTTACATTAAGGCCTTAAGCCCATTTCGGCTTAGCCCTTCACCCCTTTTCTGCATGTGACTTGTGCTATGACCAAGCACTAAGGCCTAATCGAAAATCGCAATCGGAGCTTTCGTTTCGGCCTTTTTCCTTTGTTCTTCAAAATTTTCCAATGCGATAATTTTTTCCTCTGACGATTGCCGATTCAATCTGGACCGTTGATCTCTCCCGATCCAATGGCCAGGATCACACTGCACTCCATCACAAGCCATACATCATTCCCCCTCTGACTTAATCTCGACCATCGATCCTTTCCAGATCCGATGGCCAATGCTCAATCACATCCCACTAACCCAACATTCCCTCTTATCTGTTTCCCCGATGGCCGATCTTCTGATTTAATCTTGGCCATTGAATCCACACGAACCAAAGGCTGAGATTCGATCGCGCTCCACTTATGAGCCCATCACCCGATCCCATCGATTCAATCTGGACAATTGATCTCTCCTAATCCAACGGCCAGGATTTAGTCGCGCCCCATACATAGACCTCTGTCGGTGTCCCCTCCGATTTAATTCTAACCGCCGATCATCCCACCTATCCGATGGCCAGTGCTCAATCGCACATCACAAATTCAAAAGTCTCGTTCGCTTGCCTCCTCCGATGCCGATCATGCAATTTGATCCCAGCCATTGAATCCAACTGAACCAATGGTCAGGATACAATCGCGCTTTGATTCACAACCCCCATCATCACATCCGCCGATTAGATATGGATTATTGAATCCACAAGAACCAACAGCCAGAATCTCAACGCGCTCCGCTCATAATACTTCACCATCCCGACCTCCGTTTGAATCTTAGCCGTTGATCAAGCTTGATTGGACGGTCCACATTTCTTCTCATCATCAAAACTTGTTCTTCTCATTTCTTCCCATCGTCAGATCTTGACCGTCCGTTTCCAAGATCCAACAGTCAGGATTTAACCCACCTTTGACCCTACACATATGTTTCACCCGTGCATCTTTCCTCCTATCACATTTCTTCAACACCGTCGGATCTGAGGTCCCAGATCCAACAGTCACCATTGCGTTTCGGGTTTTTTCTGCGCCCAATGTTTAATGTTTCAAAAAAATGCAAAATGGGTGGTATTAAAAGGGACAAGTGTCAACAAGTGAATGATATCGCGTTTTTTTGGCCAAGATCTTAAACCACTTGAATGCTATGCGAAAACCATTCCGTTTTTCCGCTTTACCGCCCTCCGCAGCTTAATTTCTCCTTTCATCCCGACCGTTGATCTCTGTGATCAGACGGTCACGACTTGATTTCAACCCCATTCATTTGCCTTTCACCTACTCTCCCAAATGATCCCATCGAAATATCTCCACCATTGATATTTTAGATCTAACGGCCCTAATATAACCTTGCCACACCTTTTCTCCATTCTTCAAAATGACTTCATCGGACGATCTCCATTGTAGATCATCCTGATCTAACGGTCCTAGTTTATCCTTGCACCCAAACCTCCAAAACACCTGGGTAGCTACTCTACCAGTGTTTTTCCCCATTTTTCCACTGCAATCACATTCTTCCTCACTGCTCCTCCGCCGCCCCAGAGCCTCTACAGCAGTCTAAGCCCAGCCCGCAGGATTTCATAACATGTTTTCGTGTGTTTGCAGGCTTTTTCATGGTCGATGAAGAAATTAATGTTTTACAGTCACAGAGGTGATACACAGGCTCAGATAACAGTCTCAGGACCAGGAAACAAATTCAAAAGGACCAAAACTAGAGGTTGAGGGTGTGTCAATCAATAGATCATACCCATGAACCATAAACGACCCTCCAGCTCAGTGAAATCCTCCACCTGTACACAAAACACTCAGAAAAGATGATGATCACTTTTTCCGGTGGGAAGACACACAGCATATGAATACCAACATCAATACATAAGCATTTCAAGCAATCAACAAAAGAAAAGCATAAATGGAGCTAATAGAGGTTTAAGTACAAAGAGACAGAGCTGTTATTGATGCAGAATGACGACTGACACAAACATGACCTATACCCATGCACACAAGACTTCCAAGCAGTTATTACACCAGGGAAGCTACTACAAACTGTCAGAAGCAGTTATTTAGGAGTATGGGATGTCCTCATAGCCCATTCTTCACTTAACTCACACCAAGAAGATAACAGTACCTCTCCAGATGATTTTGATCTCAAGGACACCCTGTGGGTGATTTCTGTCATATCAAGATGGTCTCAAACAAGTCACGAAGTTATTGATCCTGTCTAGAATTCAATGAAATATTTAAGACATAGAATGGAGCATTCAAAATATCTTCTTCTATCTTTGATGTTCATTAAAGCTCTCCTCACCTACTTTTCTCATTTTTTCTATAAAGACTCTTCGAAGTCTCATTGTAAAAGGTTGGCACTTTGTGATTTCTAAAGTAATACATATTACTGCTTTGAAGAAGCTTTTGGTTTTCTGAAAGAGTGTGAAGATCTTTATTTTTCTGTTGATGAAGGGGGTTGGGCCATCGGATCCCCGAGCCTGGTTTTGGTGAAGTACTTCTTATTGTTAATATTATTTCCTGTGTTTTCACTTTGTTCCATTATGGTTTTCTTACAGTAGGATAAAAAGTTTAGGCAGAGAAATGTATCTTAGAAGCACCTCTGACCTATTTATCCTTCACTATTTATATGTTTTCTGCTACTGAATATGACAGGGTAGTCCAATAGCTCTCTTAATATTCAGTTTGTTTTACTTCAGAAATGGTTAATTTGGTTGTGTTAAAGACTGTTTAGGCGTTCCCTCTTTCTTTACCACTAAGTATTGTATCCGAAGTCTACCTTTGATTATTAATGCTTGCATTTTGACAGTGAGGTTTGTCTCAGTCATACCCTCTGTTCATTATTGTTATCATTGTGTTGAAGGTCCCTATAATTGCAATCCTAGATGTCTAAGGCGTTCCCTCTTCTTTGAATGCAATTGTATGTCTGTGTTGTTTAAGCTCTCAAAGGTGAACTTGTAGGAGGAAATATGGCGTTCCCCGAATCCTATAATTCATATTGAAGGTTTAGTCGGCATTTCTCCTTTCTTTGAGTGTTTATATTGATTAAGTCCATAAAAGTGAGCTTACCGGAGGAAATAGGGTGTTCCCCGAATCCTTTAAGTCATTGTGAAAGGGTTTAGTTTGTCTTTCACTCTTAGTCCTTAACGTTCATCCCATTTCACCTATATTATTCAACATATCCTAGACCAAGTTAGATTTTCCCTTTGGTTTCCCTTCCTTCTCAGTCAGAACTATTTGGACTTCACATGATCTCATTGCCTAATGGCTTGTAGATTCCAATGCTCTATCTATACCACATGAAACATACTTGTCGAACCAAAAAAATACAAACAACCTTGAACCTCATAACTAGCCTAAAATCAACTTCTAAACCTTTCAAGACACATCTTTATAAATATATTGAGAGATCCCTCTATGAGACTAGGAGGGCTAGATCCTAGAGCTCTAAAGTTTGGTTTGTATGTTGCCTTGTCTTTTAGTAAGCAAATCTATCAAAACACAGGACCCCAATAGATCCCACAGTATAGTATGACATGGGTAGGGAAACTTTGCATGCACTAGATTGATTCATGATGTGTGGAGTCTATATATTTTTTTCTTTCAAGGACTGTAGATGTAGGGCAGATGGATTCCAATAGTCATCATGATTATGCCACAATATATTTGGTTATGGGACCTAGGGATTCATTTGGATGACATGCCAGTCCATTTTGTGAGGTGTAGGACAATAATAGAGGGTTATCTAGCTCACATTGGGGTTGACACATGGGGGATCATTGAGACCTCCATTGTATGGTGAGGCATGTTTTCCCAATTGCAGCTTAGGATCAATATTAGCAATAGATGGGTATATATTGACATCATAGAGATACTTGGGCAAGATGATCTTATCCAACGTCGATATTTCGCCATCAGGTTTCAGGGGAGGAGGATACAACATGCACACGATGAACAACTTGTTGGAGTCAATTTGGTGCAAAGACAACATGGTTGCACCCTTCTAAGACCAACATTGGACTTGGGCATCATAGTACTTGAAATATTAGTGACCATTAGGGATGAGCTAGCTGCTGAAGGGGGAGATAAATCAGATCTTCCCTGGGGTTTTAACGACTCATTGATGGCATGGGAGACTTCATCAACATGGTAGGTTAGCCAGCAAGAGGATACCAGGGGATGTTCATATGGGAGAAACTTCATCCCCACAGGGAGTTGGTTGCACCTTTAGGAGTTTACTCTTGGAGTGCATGAGGTTGAATAATGGTGATCAATAGTTAGAGAGGGGACGTTTTCAGGAATTACTTGAGGACAAACAATTTTTGGTGGGGAGTAATGTCCCCAATAAATAATTTTCTAATTAAATTCATCATTTTTTCAATTTTTTCATGTAGATATATTTTTGGCATATAAATCTTTGGAAAGGTGGGTTATGGAGGCTCCACTTAATTTTTGGAGAAAAAGGAGGTTGCAAAATTTGGAGAAAAGAATAAATAAATTTGTAGTGGGATGTGGGGGCCACATAGAAAGGGGAATTCAAACCCATTAGGAAAATTGAACCAAGGGAGAAGGAGGAAAAAAAGGAGTTCGAACTAGTGGGGGACACACAGAGGAAAGGGAGACATGATTATAAATAGATGATGAAAATCTCACTTTGACATCTTTTGGCCATTTGATTTTAGAACTAGATTTTGCTTAAGCTGCTTAGCCAAGTCAACTAGTGTTCCTTAGAACAAGGAATTTCCAAGAGGGAATTCCAACTCTTCTTCAGTGAACTTCGAGTGCCACCCGAAGTGATAATTTGATAGATGATTCTAGGTTATTTGGGGAGTCATTTTGTAGTGATTCTTTAGATAGTGTGAGTTTCATTAAGGATGTAAGAGATATTTTGTGGTGTGGAGGAGGGCCAGCAAATAAGGGAATTTTGCAGGAGAATTTGTAGAAAATCTCCCTCAATAAGGAAGATAAATTTCCTTGGATATTTGTAGGCTGGAAGTATTGTTATTTTGGGATGCTAAATTTTTCTTTCTCGGGGCCTACACAGGGGTCTCTAGCTTCCTTATGTGAAACTTCCAGGAGTTGGGTAAGGATAAATAAGGAGGATTGGGGCAGATTTTTGCAGGGGATTTGAAAGGTGATTTTCCTAGTAGTGTTTTGGGGTCATATTTCATTAGTTCATCTTCCATCTTCTTCAGCTAGCCACTTAGAGCCATAAACACTTATTGGGGTCACTAGGGCACTTTGGATTCAGCCCAAAACTTTTCTAGGTTTTGGTGGGTTTATTGAGAGGAGGCTCCAACTAATTTTGCAGTATTTTCTGGGCAGTATTCATGCTAGAATCCTCAATTCTTATAGCAAGTCATATTGTTGGTTTGCTGAGAATTTTGAATCGCTTTGTGGGTTCAGTTTTGGCTTGGGGTTGAGCCAAACCTTTTTTGGGTATTTCTGGGTTTTAGGTGTGGAGCCTGTGGTTGAAATTTCACATCGATCCAGGAAATATTGAGGGTAGAATCCAAGTTCCATTCCAACAATAGTTGATAGAATTTTTGGGTAGTGCACAAAACTTGTGGGAGATCCATTCCAACACCTAGACCATCAGTTTTTGACCTAGGGTTTGTAGAGCTTTGATAAGCAAGCCTAGGGTATATTTTTCTATCATTGTACTCATGTTTTATTAGTATTAATAAAATGGTGCAGTTGTTCTGCCTTTCTTTCTTAGTGTTTGATATGCATGCACATAGTTCTCTATGGTTGTTGTTTCCTTGTATCAACCTCTTTTTATTGTTGTAAATTTTCAATTCGGAACATTGCAACTAGGAATATGGGTGTTGTGAATTTCAATAAAGCACTCTTGTCGTTTTCTAGGATTGAATATTTAACATTCCATTTTGGTGATTTTTCTTTGTTTTATATATGGATTTCTTTATTTGGTTTCAGTGAATTTGCATAGCACATTGATCCAAGATATTTTGATTATATATGCATAAAGAATTACATGTTAAATAGCATATTAGCCAAGGAAACTTAAGAGCACATAAAACATGAAGAAAATATCATGAAAAGCATGAAAATGAGACACAAGGAATTGATTACGAAGTTTGTACAATTTTGACTACATCTTCAGGCCCTAGTCAACAGTGGGGAGGCCTTCATTCATTACATGGTATAAAAGAGGAGTACAAGCAACATTTACATAATACCCTTATACCTCTAAGCTTTAATATGGTCAAAAAATGGAGAGCCTAGCTACAAAAGCAGATAGACCATTGAGTTTTTGACAAAAAATCATGCAAAAACGACTGTCCAAATGCCCAATTCTGACAAAAATACTTTCTGCACCTCTCGAAATCTTTCTGATACCCACATGATTCCCTGGAGCAAGGTTTCGGCCACCTATTAGGCTCAGGGTTCTGCTTTCTTTGCACATGCATAAAAAAGGTTAGTTGTAGAAACATACAATTTTTTATATCCTCTTACCCCTCCTTGTGCCCTACTTGATTGTTGTGCTAAAATTTCCATGTACATTCTCTCAAAAAAAACACTCAAATCATTTATGTCCCTCTTCACCACAAATGATAACAATGTACATTCATTGTTGATAATACCTTGAAGCATATTCCTTGTTCCCTAAATCCACTAAAACCTCTATCTCATTTCTTTTTGTTTCCTTATCACCAATTTCATTGTCCTTCTTATCACACATTTCTTCCACTTTTTATTTGGAATTGTGAAACTATTTGTAGTTATGATAAGTTATTCCTTTAATAAAGTTATTCTTACAATTGTTTTATGGTAATTTTAGTTTCACGTTTTAAAACACTAAAGGATATGGTGCTTCTAATGAAGAAATTTTTTTCCAACTAATTTGATTTTGTATAGTAGGCTTTCAAATATTAACATACTTAAAAATTAGTTGAATAGATTATTGTATCATAGAGTGTGTATTTAGGAATTTTATGGCTTTTTAGTCACAATTTATCTTATAGTTGATTAACTTTGTATAAATTTATAGATATAGATTTTTTCTTTTCTCTCCTAAAATAAATTTGGCCCTTCAATTTGGTAATCACTAGCTTGATTTTTCAATAATATCATATTCTCTCAACTTTAAAAGATTCACCAAATCATTAAGTTATTTAAGTAATAATTCCCTCTGAAATATGTATTTAGAAGTTTCCTATATAAAAATGTAAATTTAATTTATATCAGTCTTTAGTTCAACAACCTTGAAAATTATTATACAAATGAGTAGATTTAATAATTGACATTTGATTTAAATAATTGAAATTTTTGCTATATGATATATATGAAAAAAATATAATACTTTCATTTTTACAGTAGGGATTAATTTTAGTTTTGGATTTATATAATATTTTGAAGAAATAAAAAAGGGTTTCTAAGAAGAAGTAAATTTGAAAAAAGGTATTAAAATGCTTCACTTTGTTGTAGAAATCAATTTCAGTTTAGGACTTATATAGTCTCTTGAAGAAACGAAAAATCATTGCTAAGAATAACTAATTTTGAAAAAGGTCAAATTCTTCACTTAGGAAGTGCAAACAATATTCCTATGATCTGTAAAATTGTTTTAAAATTTTGACAATATTATATTTTATTAATTGTTTATAGAAATATATTTAACCACACATTATAACTATATAATGTGTATGTCACACATAATTTAAATTCCAACACTTCGTATGTTCACTAGATTCACCTTGCACACACCATCACTACTAACCAATTTTCTTTACTAACCATTACAAGTAGAGGGATTGAGGCTTATATTTTAATTTGAAAATTTGCACAAAGAAATATGCTCACATAGTATAATTAGGAAAGAAGTAAGTGATCCATCATCCACACATCATTTATTTTCTTGCAAGAAACAAACTTCATATAGTGTAATTAGGGGAATTGTATTAAAGGATCATGAACCACATATCCACATACTTGTGATTCAGAAACTTTGTATTTGCACTAGATTCACCTGCATGCACCTTCACTACTAACCAAATTGTTGTACTAACCATTACAAGTAGAGTAATTTCTTATATTTTACCTTGAAATTTTGCACCCAAATATATGCTCACATAGTATAATTAGGAAAGAAGTATCAAGGTGACCTGCATCATAGTCTAAAATTTGACTTATTTTCTTCATTTATTTCCTAAGAAGTCAAAATTGTTATCGTGTTAGTTATGTATGATAATAAAATATCAATATTAAAATATATACAAATTAAATTGTACATGAACATCCACGAACTAAAATATTATCCATAAACTAAAATAATGTTCACACATCCATAAAATATCCATGTATGAAAATATACAAATTTTGTACATCACATGTGAACGTGTCCTATGAAATGGGGTTGAAAATATACAAACTATCTATGATCCACTCTAGAAAGCATCACTTCTAGAAATATTATGTATGTTCCACTACGTTGAATGAGCATCCATAATTCGATACCGCAATATAACACATTAAAATTCAAATTAATTAGATTATTATTTGTACAAAATAAACAATATGGAAATAAATGATTTTGAATTATGCATTTAAATAGTCCCCTACCTGTGACTCAATCAAGTGAAAATATGATTCAGGTGGGATAGGGGTGTAGCACCCTCCTCCCACATTTACCCAAGCTAACTGGTCCATTGGGGTAAACATGTGACAAGAGGATACTATGATTCGATTCAACTCCCCATGTTCACTTAAGGAAGTGGAACCAACATAACGAAACCAAACTGACCTTCCACACATGTTATAGAACCTTCAAGAGCCAACCAACACTTCTAGGTGACTAGCCCTTCAGAAAACTTGAAATTTTATTGATCTAGATCCTCATTTGCTCCAATGACAAGCCATGCATGCAATTGAGGTCTTATAGTCACTCCCACAACAAGGAATTCCAACAACTGTGGACTTTTCCAGATAGTTCTGAGCCACATTTTCAGGGCTATGTCTCAAGCCACTACCTAGAACTTCATGCAACTTTCAGAAATGAATAATAATAATGGAACAAAGCTATTAATGCAATCATGGGTACAAGTATTTTATTTGACCCCTACTAACCTTGACATTAATTTCGTTAAACATGTCACAAATATGTAATCTACAGGTCATAACAACAAATCTAAGCATAGGGGTCTCATACTTATCTCAAATTCATAGATAAGCATTATTGCCTTGTCACAATAGCTGCATTATCATATATTAGGTCACATATTCATTGTTCATTCCTTTTATAATAAAAACATGATAAGAGCCATACATCAAGTCTATTATAAAACATATTCATAACCAACATATAACCAACAGAAATAACAAGGATATAACAACCATAAAAACCACATATGAACCAGTATATTTGATGAGCTCCATCATTAAGTACATTTGGAGGGGTTAATTGTCACATTTTTTTCCTTATTAAGCCTCTTTTTATCACATTTAATTATATTATGGTATTATGTTGCTAGTATAGATGGTGATGAAGGCTTGTCATACTTCAAATGCCGAACATGAGTTAAATGCAGGAAAATCATGAAGATATTGCTTTTTTTTTATGAATATTTTTCCATTAAATCTCATAGTAGACAGCTAGGAGAGATTCTAGGGTGATCGTCCACCTCCTTAACTCCCAAAGGAAGCCAAGGGATCCTCGAGATTCCCTCCAATAGCTCGAAATCAAAGGCAGCCAAGAAAACTCAAGATCAAGTGCACTAAAGCTACACTTCACTTGTAATCAAAGTGGACACATCACCTACTTTTTAGGGAGTTGTTGGTAGCTACCCTCTAGGTTAAATAGGGCTGATCAAGAGCTCATTAGGATTCAAAATTTAAAGGAAGCTAATAGACTCTTAGCTCTTGTAATAGGTTTTTGATACTATCATGTCTATGTAATAAGACTACTTTTTGCAATAAGATGAGTATTAAAATTGCACTTCACTGATTTAGTTTAAGAGGGCTAGGCTTGTGGGTTAGGGCCCAATCCATTGGCCTTAGTCTCTCTTGTGTATTCATTATTTACTTTTATGTCATTGTATATAGTTTTCTTATGAGTTTTTAGCTAGTTTGCTTACATTTCAATTTACTATTTTTAGTTTGCTTCCATTTGTCTTTGTTGTCGATTAATCTTGCTTACATGTTGGTAGAATAGTTTATAAACTCAGAAAGTTGTGTATCAAGCCTCCCTCTCTCATCTCTTTCATTGGAGCTTGAGAAGGGTAGACCTCTCCATAGGCCAAAATTTCTTGTTAGTTTATGATTTCTTGGAAAGAATAGTTAAGTTTCTATAGTGTCATGAACATGTTTAGAATGTTGAATTAGAATTCTATTTGTAGGATAAAGTATGTTTTCTTTCCAAATTCAACTCAACTTTTCCATTTCATTCGTCATGAATTTGTCAATATTGGTTTCATGTGTTAGTGCAAGGAGTCACTCCTTGACTAAAAAAGGAGTAAGCCTTACACATCATAGTTAATTTAAATTTTAAAGGTTTTGAGTTGTGGGATGGCTTCTTAAAGAGTTTGAAATGATTTTTATTCTTTAAGACTTTCATGCATTTGGAAAGTTGTGGCAAGTATAAATTGTATCGATAAATGGGTAGTATAGGGAGCAGATTGTAACAAATGAAAGGAGATAGATAGATGGTACTTACTCTAAGAAATTTGCATATCCTAAATCAGTCACACATCTACAATAGTGGCTCTTTACATAAAATCTATTTTATGTAAAGTTAACAACATTTAGAAAGTAGCATACATGTATAAATAAATTCATCAATCCTTCATGAAACCTTCACTAACATGATCTACAACATACACATGATCTAAAAAAGACTAAACACCTAATAATTAACTATCAGATCCTCTAATATTTCACTTAATCATACTTTAATAGCTGTTGAAACTTATAAATCATAAGAAATAAACAATGATAGAAACACACCAACATTAGATAGTCCTTGAATCGCAAAATTCTCCAGCATGAAGTGAAAAAATGAGTTTTCTTTATTATATTAAGTCTTCAGGTAGACCAACATACAACCCTGAAATGGTATTTACAAATGATATATATATAGAGAGAGGAACCAACTCCATTTCTCCTAAAAATAAGGAACCACTCTTTCTCACACTACATAGGTGTTACAGGACATTAAAGATATATCCCATCGAAATCTAACTAACACAAAAGATGTAGCTGAGAGAAGAGAAGAAAATTTGGACTGTAATATTGATTGCGTTGACATCCTCCCTTTTTTCTATTGATTTTTCTCCTCATGACATTGGTTTTTTAATAACCATGTGTCTTTAGTAAATATGACCTTCAACAACCTTAGAACCACTTATCAGCCATCACTTGTTATATCCATATTGTTATGAGTCCTTATCTTTCCTGAACTTGCTCGGAAACTTTGCTGACAGTTGTCAAAAATCATTCAAAATAGGCGCTATCGGAAATTCCGGTAAAAACCTGTAACTGCGCAAAAATTGTAATGATACCGAAATTTCCGGTAGTGCTCTATTTATTTTAAAAAAATGCACAACAAACACGTGAAAAACCTGTGCAGACTTATACACTTTAAAACTTGAGCTATTGTTCAAAAATGTACTTAGTAAGAGAAAAGGTGTTTTATTAGGAAACCCTTTTATCTTTCTTCCATATGGGATGATGCTTCTGCAAGCTTGTCCAAGTCTGATTTTTTGTCAACAACTAATTTTGATCTTGTGGTCCTCGTGGTTGTCTCTTTGACAATGGTCTTTCTCTCCTTAGAACCCTTTTGAATTTTCCTTCTTTTGAGGATTCTGTTTGCTAGCCTGAAGGGGCTTTGTTTTTACCTTCTTGGACTCATTAGTCTCTGCAATTGAGGAAGTTACAGTCTATAACCCTTTGGATTGTCCTTCTACATCTATGACCTCTATCAGCAAACTTGGATTATGCAGGGCCTTATATTTGAGCCTAATTATTTTTTTGTCTCTGGTGTGTCTTTTTATGCTACTAACAACAGGTTTGGCATCTTTTTTATTTCTTTTGCTGCTAATATCATACCCTGCATCTTTTAGGAGCTTTTCGTTAGACTTAGTGGGATGATATTTGTTACACCATTTTTTGGTCATCTAACCTATTATTATTAGATGAACCCAAGTACACCATGTAAGACCAATTTTACCCTAAGTAAAATTTCTTTCACCATATAAAATAACCCATTTGTTTATATTTCCCCGGTCATATTTAACCCAAAATAAGGATATCAATTAAGTAAATCCTTATTTATTTAACTATTCTCTAAGAATAAGTTATTTAAATCATTATTTAAATAATATTCTTAGTTCAATTTGACTAAATCATCCATAAATAATTAAATAAACCATTATTTGTTTAATTACATTCCCATCACTTTCATAAAATGATAAGTAAACCATTTATTTATTTATTATTTATAAATAAAGGAATTGACCCAAGTCAAGAACCCTTTTCCCTCCAACAAATATAATAAAATATTCCTAAAGGGTGCTTCTAGAATTCGATTAATAATATTTTATTCATGCACCGAGTTCTAGACCGCCCCAATATTTTGTTATAAATAGCGGGGTTTTCTCCATTCATTAGTCACCTTCATTGCATTAGATCACTCTGGATCTACTCTTAGTCACCATTTTTCCATTTTTGTTTTATGAACTCCCATTGAGTTCCATGTTTTTTTTTCTACACCGATAAGAGAGAGAAATTCCAGATCTGAAACACTGAGGACTTCCAAGAACCCATCCCACTGAGGAGAACCGAAAAACACCTTTCTTGTTTTCCTCTCAGGTGCCCCATTCTTTAATATAATACAAATCATTCTTTTAAACATTTTTTTCTTGCCATGTCTATTGGATGCATGGAGCCATACTATATTTTATCTGCTTAATGTCTTTTTGTGCTTAGATCTGAATTTATGCAGTAGGCTTAAATATATTTTGTAGCCATAATCGATGTTAGGGCTATTTGTTATGCGTAGCTAAACGGATCTTTTGCGACGAAAGATTCATACTAATAATTGGCGACTCCACTGGGTTTTCTTTTGCGACCGCTGTCGTTTTATCTATTCCTCCATATCCAGCAGTTTCAGACCCTAGGGTTTCTCTTCCATTTTTTGTTTTTCCTATTTTTATGGTGATTTTCACCCCTAAAACCATTTAACAGTCAAATTTTTAACTTCTGTGTGTTTCTGGCCTTATTGCGCAGGTGACAGACATCAGCCGCAGCTGAGATGACAAATTTTTCTGAAATCTGCCGCCGAGAGAGCCGGATCTGTAGGTCGCACTTATCGGCCCAAAAAGTGTGACCTGAGCCTCAGGACACACTTTTCTGCCCCAAACCTGTGACGTGGACTGCAAACAGGTCAGAACCTGCGACCTGCACGTTTTCTGCAAATTTTTCAGCACTTTTTCTGGGTTTGTCTGAAGCTTCTGTCAGGGTTTTCTAGCCTCTGTCTCTGCCCATTCGGACCTGTTTCTGATCTGATTTACTCAATTAAGAGGGAATATTTCCCCTTAGGGCTCTAGTACCCTCCACTTTTTGTGGACGAGTCTTTACTGTTTCAGAAGTCTGAATTTCCAGAGTTTCAGCTCTCTTTTTCTCCGATCTGATACCTCCTTTTCAGATCCCTTTAGATCAGCTCTTCTCCCTCTCAAAACCACCTCACATCGTTTTGTTTGGGTTCATTTCTAAGGCCACCGCCTTGTCTCTTCTATCTTTAGCTTATCTCCTCCTTTTTAGCAGAAACCTTGCCTCTGCCTCTTTGCTGTTCTCTGCACCACTTTTCAGCAGATTTACCCTTTAGATCCCAGTCCCTCCGGACCTTAGATCTATTGGCATATTTTTAGCATGCTTTGCCTAGTTTTTTCCCTATTGTAGACTAGTTTTGAGAGACCCACCTTTTTGGGTTAGATTTTTGCATCGTTAGTTGTGAATTTTATGTTCTTTCAGTCTTATTTACTGCAGATTTATTTTCCATTATGCAGCACACTTTTTATTTTACTCTCAAAACGTCAGGGTTTAAACAATTAAAATTAACGCACACCACACACTGACCCTAATTGAAGAAGCGCCTGGTTAACACCGCCTGGCAAAGACTTTAAAATCAATTGTCACTGCACCTTTCTGCCCTTGACCTCACTTGATTTTGTCCCTCCCTGCCCTTGTCGATTTTCTTCTTCCCGTCATCATTGCACCCCCAAGGCGCCTCTCCCAGAGACTTCTTGGCCTTCATCCTCAGTTTCCGCTTGGTCGACTTCCTCCTTCCCGTCGCATCGAGTAAGTCTTTCCCCGAGTTCGCACTCCGACTCTTCCTCTGATTGTTCGGGTTCTCCCCCTGTCACTTTCACCATGTCTACTTCAGAGCCTACCACTAGCATCAACCCCAGTACTATTGCTGGGTCTGTTTCCAGTGGAACCACCTCGGGACCTACCTCGACTGCCCCATTACTCCCTTATATGGCCGGACTTAGTCTCCCTGACTTCAATCAGCTGATTAATGATCCTATCTGCCACGATGTTAGTTGGCCTGCTATGCCAACCAAGCTCCCCTCCGACATTCCCAAGTTCGAAGGCCTTGCTAGTGAGGATCCCTCCAACCATATCCGATCCTTCCATATGTGGTGTTCCTCCAATTCCATTACTGACGACTCTATTCGTCTTTGATTGTTCCAACGCACGCTTACAGGCGAAGCTTTTAAATGGTATGTTGAACAGGCCACCTCCTCCCATACAACTTTTGCGACCATTGCCCAAGCCTTTTTATATTATTTCCAGCTCCCTCTCCGATACAACACTGGCACCGAGATTTTAACCTCTTTCCATCAATCCTCCTCCACCCGCCTTTCCGCTCATGTCCAGGAATGGCGATGCCGAAGAAGCTTATGTCGAGCTCCCCCCTTTGAAGATCGGGTTTACATGGACTGGTTCCTTCGCTCTCTCTTACCTCCCATTGGAAAAGATGTCACATCCCATTTTCCCCAAACCGAAGAAGCCGCCCTCCAACTCGCCTTGAAGTATGACCTTATCTACGCCCAATCTGGTTATGTTTATACCGTCCTTCCTGACCTTCCCAAACCTGGTGGCCATAATGCCTTGGGGGCATCTCATTCTGCCGACGATATCATTGGAGCCCTCTCACATACCTCTGCCCAACCTCCTCTGGGCCATGTTTTTCCTCTAGGGGCCAGCCCCTCTAGCATTTTTTCCCTTCCAGGCAGCATGTATTCAGGCTATGGTATGCCTCCTCCTTCCCCCCCCCCCCCTGCTTACCTTATTGCTGCCCACCCTACTCCTTATCCATATCCGCAACCTGGTGTCCCAGCTCCTCCAGCATTTGGACCTCCCACTCCCTTGCCTTCTCCACCCCCACAACTGCACTTACTACCCCCTCCAGGGAAATTATTTGCACAGCAAGGGGAACCTAATTTTCCTCCTTATCAAAGAAGGAGAAGAGGCAATCAATCCGCTTCTGGTAATCGTGGACCCAATCCTTCCAATATTGACTCTACCACTACTAACCAGCCACAGGGCTCTCAGCCCAAGCCGGACAGGCCACTTTGCACCAATAAGCCCTGTTCATGTTGCGGTGTTTATGGTCACTACACTCACGATTGTCCCTTATTACCACAAATGCGGAAAATTTGGGATTCTCAGGCCACCGTACGGGGACACCACTCCTCCCCTACTACCTCTCCCACCCCCGTTACTTCTCAACCTACTGTGTTTACCGATCCTTTCCAGCAACAAGGATTCGTGGCCACTCAACCACCTCACGCCCCCGTAACCACTCAACCTTTCCCTTCTGGTTCCTCTGATTACCAGATTGTCATGATGGCTTCTGACCCACCTCTCACTGTCGACCTCAACCTTCAAACTCGGTCCCATCAGTATTCCACACCTCCTGTTCCGTCTATCTCTGAGTCTCCATCGTCAGGTCCTACAGAGCCTCTATTGACACCCAATGGTCCCTTGCAACTCCCTCTGCCAAAAGCCAAGGTTCATCCCAAGCCTCTTAAGGGACCATTACACCAAAATGCTGCCTCTGGTCGGGCTGCCCATTCATACAACATAGTAGATGATCTGGCCCAATCTCCTGCTTCCATTTCAACACTGGAACTCCTCCAGTCGTGTCCTTCTCAAAAGAGGGATCTACTATCTTCCGTGGGCGTTGTAGATCCTGCTGATGACCAATTGATTGTTTTCGACGCCCGTCAGTCAGACCATCCCCCTCTTCCTCCTTCAGTTGCTTTCCAAATCCCAGTCAAAATCCGAAATGCCAATGTTGCTTGGTGTATTATTGATGAGGGGGAATCTACCTGCGTAATGTCTGCTTCGGTTTGGAAACAACTCGGATCCCCTGAACTGGCCCCTTCCACCATCACCCTTCGTGCATGGGATGACAATGCCTCCCATCCCATTGGCCTATTTCGTAACTGTCCTATCACCCTTGCCGGAAAGGCTGTTTGTGTCGACGTTGAAGTTATCGACACCCCTCTTGACTACAACATCCTTTTGGGGCGTAGTTACACTTATGCCATGTCAGCCGTCCCATCCGCAGTCCACCGCAAGATGTTTTTCCCTCATAATGGCAGGATTGTCACCATTGACCAGTTGAATTACCATGAACCAAAATCTCAGACCTCCCCTGAGTCTACCATCTCTACTATCACCAACAAGCAAACTGTTGATTCTTTGACCAGTGTTTCCCTCGGCGTCTACAAAGACTCCTCCTTGCTTGGCACCTTTCTCGACTCCCCTCCCGTCTCTAATCCTAACTTGGCGAATGTTTGCATGATGCAATCATCTTGGGCTAACCTTACAAAGCCCACTTTGGCTAGTCAGCAACCTCAACCTCAACAATCTCCTAGCCCTTCGCCCCCGTTAGCCACCCTTCTTCCTTCCGAATCTTCTTCTACCGCCACTCCTCATGGGTTGATTCCACCTGAAATCAACCCCCTTGGCACCGTTCTTCCTGGCCATTTCCATGCTGGTCAGATCCCTTTTCTCGCTCCCCCTCCTGGAGCTTCTTCGGTCCCTACCTTGGCCACTCTATCCCTCCCCAACTTGACCTTGGGTATACCCGTCTGGTATCTTGACCCTCCAGCCACCACTCCGCCCGATCAACCAAAACCATATATTACTTTCACCCTGGTTCAACCAATCCCTAAGACTTCTCTTGCTAAGCTGGTACCTCAGTCACCTCAACAAGCACCGCATCCTGTTACAACTGCTTCGAGTAAAAATGGAAAAGCTCGCAGGGGGGAATCAAAGGACAAACCTACCCCACCCAACCCTACCCCTCCTCGGCCTCCCAAGCATCCCATCTAGTGTGCTCTGTGTGATTTTGTTGGTCATGCCACTCATACCTTCCTTGAATTACCACCTCTCAAGACCATGGTTAATGAACTGTCTCCAGAATCAGACATCCCAGAAGTCCATGTCACCATACCGGATTCTACCCCTAAATTTAAAAATTTGTGCACCAATCACCCTTGTTCTTTGTGCAATTTCCATGGCCACTATACCCACCTTTGCCCCCGCCTTTATGAGTATCATGCCTCTTTAGCCACATACCACCAATTCAAAGCCGCCCTCACCCATAATCCTTCTTCCCTCACACAGGACCACCTGTCTACCACGATTACCATTCCTCCTCCTGATACTGAAATGACCGAGACTTCAGCTACCATTTCCTACCTTTCCTCATCACCGTGATTCTCAGATACCAACCCCTTAATACCTTCCCCCAATGCTTCGCCTGATCATTCAACTACTCACTCGGTCACCTCACATAAAATCGTACCTGTGAGCCCTTCCCATCACAATCCAGAGTCTCATCCCTTTACCTCCTCAGGTCAGCCTCTTCCATCCTCTCTTCCCATATTCCAGTCTGATGAAGACATCATGGAAGCAATGACCAACCATGATTTTCCATGGGACGATATGCACCATCGTGCATATTTCCTCCCACATCAATCCCATGACCAATATGCCCTTGAATCCAAAGACTTCATTCTTGATAAAGTCGATTGGTTCAAAAACCCCATCCCTACACTTGATGCTTTCGAAGAAGGCAATATGGCTAATATCTCTCCCACCATCAAAATCAACATTTCTGTCAAGCCAGGTATTGAAGAACATATCACCATGGGTGCCCAATGCACTCCGGAAGAAATTGAAGCCTACATGAAACTCTTCAAAGAATTCCGTGATGTTTTTACCTGGTCATACTCAGAAATGCCCGGACTCGATCCTACCATTTTCAAACATCACATCGACACATGGCCTGATTCCATTCCAGTTCGTCAAAAGTTGAGACCCATCCATCCTTATAGACGTGAATCCATCAAAGCTGAAATCGACAAACTCCGACAGGCTGGTTTTATTTACCCCATTGAATATACCACTTGGGTGTCTAACCCAGTTCCCGTCCTCAAAAGCAAGGCACCATTCGTGTTTGCACCGAATTTCACGATCTGAACAAAGCTTGTCCCAAAGACAACTTCCCCACACCATTTATTGACCAAATCATCGACGAGTGTGCGGGGCACGAGATTCTCTCCTTTATGGATGGCTTCTCCGGATACAACCAAATTGTTATCCGTCGTGTTGATCAACTTAAAACTACGTTCATTAGTCTATGGGGCACTTTCGCATACCGATTCATGCCATTTGGCCTTAAAAACGCTGGCGCCACCTTTCAATGAGCCATGTCTTATTGCTTCCATGACTTAGCCCATATTATCCTTGCCTATTTAGACGACCTTACCGCATGTTCTAAAGATCAGGTGCAACACCTTCATGACCTGCATACCATTTTTCTTCGATGCCGCAAGTATAACATTCGCCTTAACCCTTTGAAATGTGTCTTCTGTGTTCCCTCCGGTCATCTCCTCGGCTTCATCGTGTCTAAAGACGGGATAAATCTCAACCCTTTGAAGGTTCAAGCCATTCTTGAACTTCCTCTGCCTCATACCTTACGCCAGATACAAAGTCTCCAAGGCAAAGCTAATTTTTTTCGCCGATTCGTTTCTGACTACGCCATTACCACACACGGCTTCCTTAGACTTCTTCGATCTCACACCCCTTTTGTCTGGGATACATACGCTCAAGATTCTTTTGATGCCCTCAAGCATGCTCTCACATCCACCCCCTTGATCCGCCTCCCTGACTTTGACCGCGACTTCATCCTATATATCTCCGCTTCCACATATTCGGTTGCTGGTGTCCTTATCCAGGAGGATGATAATGGTGTCGAACATGTCATCTATTATGTCAGTAAGAACCTTTCCGGTCCACCTGTGTCCTACTCGCATGAAGAAAAATTAGCACTAGCTGTCGTGTTCTCGGTCCAAAAATTGTGTCATTATATCCTCATGCGTTCCACCAAGGTTGTGACTGATTCCAACCCCATGGATTTCCTATTGAGTCGCTACATCCTCAATGGGAAGTACGCCCGTTGGGTTGTTATTCTCCAAGAATTCGACCTTGAATTTGTCACCCTAAAAAGTAAGAAAGGTTTAGTCCTAGCTGAACTCATTTCTGATTTACCTACCCGGACGCAAGATACTCCAATTAATGACGCCCTTCCCGATGAACATTTGTTTTCCATAACCACCGATGATCCTTGGTACGGTGACATCCTTACTTACTTGCGAACCCAAATTTTCGCCCGTCACCCTGATCGTGATGCTCGACGATGTATCTGACACCAAGCCTCTCTCTACCTTCTAATTGGTGATGACCTTTATCGTCGCGGCGTAGATACTGTCCTTCATTGTTGCCTCACCCACGCTGAAGCCGAGAAAGTCCTAAATGCCTGTCATAGTGGTGCTTGTGGTGGCCACCTCTCCGGCCTCGCCACCACCCAAAAAATCATGCATGCTGGGTATTTTTGGCCTTCTCTCTTCCGTGATTGCATTGAAGCAGTCAAACACTGTCCCAATTGCCAAAATTTCTCCCCTAAGGCGCGAGCTCCTCCCTCTCCTCTCCATCCTGTCATCACAGCTGGTCCTTTTTGCAAATGGGCCATCGACTTTATGGAATGTCGACCTCCATCTGTTGGTAAACACAAATATATCATCGTGGCGGTTGACTACTTCACTAAATGGGCCGAAGCTATGCCTACATTCAACAATACGGCAGCCACTGCAACCCTCTTTTTCTTTAACCATGTCATTGCTCGATTCAAAGTTCCAAAACAATTAGTCTCGAACCATGGCTGACATTTCGAAGATCAGATTTGGCATGATCTCTCCTCCTTATTGGGTTTTGAACACCAATATTCATCTTCCTATTACCCCCAAGGTAATGGCCAAGTTGAAGCGGTCAACAAAATTCTTAAAACCATGCTTCAACGAACGGTGAATAAACACAAAACCAATTGGCATCTCATGCTTTTCCTTGCTTTGTGGGCTTATCGTACTTCTGTTAAAACCGCCACTGGTTTCACTCCTTTCCACCTTGTCTTTGGCAAAGAGGCAGTCTTACCAATCGAATGTGAAATCCCTTCCCTTCATTTGGCCGTCGAACTTCTCCCTGATACCCAACCTCTAGAACAACGACTTATCATGCTTGAGTGCGCTTCTGAAGATTGTCGTGTTGCATTACAAACTCTTGAAGCGGCCAAAAAGTGCACCAAAGCTCAGAATGACCGAAAAGTGCATCCTCGCACCTTTCATGAAGGTGACCTTCTTCTAGTATATGACCAGGCCCACGATACCCTCGGTCATGGGAAGTTCGACTCATTATGGCTAGGTCCTTACATCATCAGTAAAAATCTTGGGAAGGGGGCATATCTTTTAGAGGAATTTGAAGGCCACCCCCTTCCTGATCCTTGTAATGCACTCTATCTCAAGAGGTATTACCCTTAGCATTTCCCGCTCGAAATGCATGTTTTACTTTCTTGTAGATAGCCAGCATATGTTTGTTTTCATCAGTCACTACATCACCAGGACACATGTTGTCCACGAAGTCTTCCTTTCCTCCTTTTTCAAATTGGATTTCCTCACTTACAACAATTTTCCTTGGGGCACCACTTAGCCTCCATCTTTATTCTTGTCTGTGTCGATTTCCGTCATGAGATACCATTTCATACTCATGTTTTTCGGGTCCCCTTTGGACCTTTTCATCATTTCAACATCATCATTAGTCTTCGTCTGGGTACCTTGGATCCAGGCCCTTTTCAGCATGATCGCGATACATATACTCGGTGGTCCAGTGATGTCGCAGTAGTTATTGGTGATTCCCGGGCATGTGTGAGATGTATCAACCCTCATGATGGGGTGGCCCTGCAGGTAGCCCCCCACATGCTCGGATGACTTCATTCCCACCCTGGATGCAGCTCCTCCCATTTGATGATATCAGCTTCAACCGCTTGCAGCGCCATTTTCGATTCACATGTCTCTATCAGATTTTGAGAGTCCTTCCCCATGTGTAGGGGGAATTTTGGGTATATTTGTATCTCATGTACTACCATATTACTGTATAAGTCCTGAATATTATCCCAGGCATCACATGTATGTGGGATTCATCCTATGATTTATCTGGCTCATATTTCGGCCAACACATACTTCATTATTGTGTTCCATGGTTTTCCGGGCGCCTTACTCTTTGTACTTATTGCGTTCCATGGTTTTTCGGGCTCCTTATTCTTTGTACTTTGTCTCGGCAGGCATAGGTATGCCTCCCCCACCGCCTTTAGCACAAGTACCACTTCATAAACTAGAGACTTGTTGCACCTGTAAGTCTCATCTCCTCAGGGTCCAGTCCTTTAGCACATCAGCCAACCTTACATTTCTCTCTCTCACTTCCCTCTCGATATCTAGTGATTGAGTTCTTACAACGTACTTCGGTCATACGATTTTCATCCTAACACTCGTACGTTGGGGGGAAATCTGTTACACCATTTTTTGGTCATCTAACCTATTATTATTAGATGAACCCAAGTACACCATGTAAGACCAATTTTACCCTACGTAAAATTGCTTTCACCATATAAAATAACCCATTTGTTTATATTTTCTAGTCATATTTAATCCAAAATAAGGAACTTAATTAAATAAATCCTTATTTATTTAACTATTCTCTAAGAATAAGTTATTTAAATCATTATTTAAATAATATTCTTAGTTAAATTTGACTAAATCATCCATAAATAATTAAATAAACCATTATTTCTTTAATTATATTCCCATCACTTCCCTAAAATGATAAATAAACCATTTATTTATTTATTATTTATAAATAAAGGAATTGAACCAAGTCAAGAACCCTTTTCCCTCCAACAAATATAATAAAATATTCTTAAAGGGTGCTTCTAGAATTCGATTAATAATATTTTATTCATGCACCGAGTTCTACACCGCCCCAATATTTTGTTATAAATAGGGGGGTTTTCCCCATTCATTAGTCACCTTCATTGCATTATATCACTCTGGATCTACTCTTGGTCACCATTTTTCCATTTTTGTTTTATGAACTCCCATTTAGTTCCATGTTTGTTTTTCTACACCAATAAGAGAGAGAAATTCGAGATCTGAAACACTGAGGACTTCCAAGAACCCATCCCACTGAGGAGAACCGGAAAACACCTTTCTTGTTTTCCTCTCAGGTGCCCCATTCTTTAATATAGTACAAATCATTCTTTTAAACATTTTGTTCTTGCCTTGTCTATTGGATGCATGGAGCCATACTATATTTTATTTGCTTAATGTCTTTTTGTGCTTAGATCTGAATTTATGTAGCAAGCTTAAAGATATTTTGCAGCCATAATCGATGTTAGGGCTATTTGTTATGCGTAGATAAAGGGATCTTTTACGATGAAAGATTCATACTAACAATATTCCTTTTGAATTTTTTGTTGAATGTTTGCTTCCGAAACTTCCGGTAGCACTTGTCTTTTGGATTTTTTTGCAGTTGCAAACTTTCCTCTCCATGCTCTTGTATAAAAATTAGGAAAAGGAGAAATATGAGGCACCATATTCATGGATTTAGGCTTATTGGTTGATGTGCCTTCTCCTTTCTCCAACTTCTTCTCAACCTTGTTTGAAGGAGTCTTTTCTTTTCTACCTTTAACCTTTTTATGGATGTTATCCTTCTTAGCTTTTCTCTTAGTTATCTTAGGAGGCTGAGGATGTTGTTGTGAATCTAGAGATGGTTGAGCTGGAACATCTGGTGTAGGTGTAGTTTGGCCTACCCTGTAAAACATAAAATGGTCCCATGTTGGTTTCTTTTCCTGAGTTCTTCCTCAACTAACACTTTAATAAGATCTTAATGATATAAGCTATATTCTGATGTAGTTGTGTGTGTTTGAATCCTAGCTGACATATTTGTCAAGATATTGAGTAGAAAGAATGGTAATTTGAGCATCTTCATACCTAAAACATGAAGTAAAAATCTCATATGATAAAGAAAACCCACAGTATACCTCCTCTCACAGGCGAGGTAAATTTCGATGAGCTTGACAGTCTTAACCCATTCATTTTTGAGGTAACTATTTGGAATTCCTTTAGCGCAATTGGGATCTATGTGTCCATCTTTAAGGAAACTATTGAGGTCTCCTCCAGTGATGACTTGGATTTTAAACCATTTTTCTCCTTCCTCTGGAAGGTTGAAAGCTTCAGCAATTGATTCTGCTGATACCTACAATTTGAGACCATAGATAGTTGCTTCCTGTCCATTGAAAGAGTGTGCAAACTCTTGATGATTTGAATTTATGCAGGAAAGAAAAAGAATACACATATAAACATAAATATAAAGATGCAGTGAAAATAACACTTCATTTCATTAATATCAAATAATTGGAATTTGTTTACAGACAAAATGGAAATAAACTAGCTAGGGCGTTGGTAGCTTATCTCTGAGAAGAGATGTGGTGGCTAAAAGCCTCTGAATCTATGTTACAATGAGGCTTGAAGGCCTATATATTATTGAGAAACAATGGAAAACCCTAAACATCCAAAAACCTAACCCTAGGAGATGAAACACTAGAATATGGGTCCCATCGGGGTAAATTGGTACATCAATTTCCTAGGGTCGTAACTTTGGCATACTATCTTCGTTTGACGCACATGATACATCATTAGAAAGATATATCCGAGGAATAAAAATGATGACAGCGAATATCAAGTCTAGAAATGATTGAACAAACTCATATTCACCTTGAGGTTTGATGCACAAAAAACGTCGTTTAGGGCCTTAAAACAACTCCGGAAGTTCAGGACCTGAAAAAATGACAAAAATAGTAAATTGTGCTATTGTGCTACAATTAAGGAAACTGAAAAATTGAAAGGAACAATGGTGGGGGTCCAAGTGGAATAGATAGGTGGCCACCAATATCCACTTGGATCATTGCTCCCCCCTTAGGAAGCAATGGTCCCCATTGCATTGAGTTCCTCCGTGAGATGACTAAACTTCTGCTGAACTTGGTCCCTGGTGAGCCACTTTCCCTGGTGAAGGAGTTGGCCTACTTTGACAAATCGATATAGCTAGATCCTCCACTAGTGGGTGTTCTTGATCTGTGTTTCCATAATCTAATCAGTTGTGGCTTGCTCGATGTAGTTTGGGTTCAACTCTGTTGGTGTGAGTTGTTCTGCCATGTTGGATATGTCCAATATAGGTGGAAAGTAGGGCCGAAGGTAGTCAACATTGAACAATAGGCGCAAAATAAGGAATGGTGGAATACCGAGCTCGAAGGAATTGTCCCCTACAACCTTGGTGATGTTGTATGGCCCATATCGGAGCGGGCGAAGCTTGCGGTGGGGTCCAGCAAGGCGCTCCTTCTACAAATGTAGATGCACTTTTTAAACCATCTGGAAGTTTTCTTGCACCCAATGTTGATCATGTTGTTGCTTGTACTTAGCATTGGCTTTGTTCAATATGTCACGAACCTGTTGGTGAATGTGCTGAATTCTCTCAATGAATTTATTCACCTTTGCAGCTTTAGACTGGACATGAGCCGAATCAGCCCGAGTAGTTGCAAATGGCATCGCTACATCAATGAGACATAGTGGCTAGAATCCCAAGGCTACCTGAAAGGGGATGTGGTCGATTGAGCTGTGGAGGGCCCGATTATAGATATGTTTTACATAGGGGATGCTATTATATGATTTGCATGGATTCTTTGAGATTTACATGCGCAGAATGTGTACGATCATCGTGTTGGTGACCTCTGTCTAGTCATCAGTTTGGGGATGGAAAGTTGTGGACTCGATGAGCTTGGTGTCTAGCATTGACTAGAGGCTGGAAAAAAATGTATTAAGGAACTTGCTATCCTAATATAAGATGATATACTATGGGATCCAAAAGTGTACCCATACTCATGCAAATAAGAGTTTAGCAGTGGCTTCTGCTGTGATATTCTTCTTACAGGCCTCCATAATGGCCATCTTCGAGAATTTTTTGACGACCATGAAAGCACAGTCATTGCGATGCTTAGTAGAAGGAAGGACCGACATGTAATCCATGGATATGGATTCCCAAGGTCGAATATGGGTAGGCAATGGAGTATAGAGGCCTTTCTTCTTGATGGTCGGTTTGGAAATGGCACATGCAGTGTAGGATCTGATGTACTTCCTGACATCTTGTGAAAGGTTTTTCCAATAGAAATACTTCTGCAATACTGTCACTATTTTCTCAACCCCCAAATGAACAGTGACCTGACTGTAGTGTGCTTCCCAAATCATCTTGGCATGCTTGCTTGAAGGAACACAAAAGTGTCCCAGGTGACATAGCAGCGCATCCTGGAGGTGAAAATTTGGAACTCAGTTACCCTCTAAGATCGTCTTGTATGTGTGGCTGAATTCTGGATCACTCTTGTAGAGAAGCGACCAATCAAAAGTCTCATGCCCATAATAGTTGAGCACAGTGGTTATTGCCACGATTGGTGGTTGGCTGAGGAATTCTGCAACATTATTGGTGCTGCCCTTCTTGTACTTGATTTTCAAATGAAACTGTTTTCGATATGGGCACCACTTCTGATGGTGATCATTCTACAACTTCCTTTGTGTCTATATGAACTGAAAGGGTCGATGGTCTATGTGGATGATTGTTTCCTTCCCCAAAATGAAATGATTCCATTGTCGGCAAGCTTGCACAATGGAATACATTTATTTATCATAAGTGGGATACTTTCGGACTGTGTCGGAAAATGTCTCACTGTGATATGGCACTGGATGCCCATGTTGGGTAAGAACTGCCCCAATAGCATAGTCAGAGACATCTTTCTTGATCTCAAATGGTTGTTGCAAGTCTAGTAATGTGAGCATTGGGGCACAACAGAGGCAATTTTTCAATTCTACGAAGGCCTTCTGTTCTGATTCCGACCAAAAGAATTTTGATTTCACTCCTCCCTTTGTGACTTGACTCAAGGGCCAAGTGATATGAGAGAATCCCAACATGAACCTGCGATAGAAATTAGCAAGACCCAGAAAGTTGTGAAGCTATGTTAGAGTGGTTGGGGCTGGCCAATCCTGAATAACTTGTATCATAGTTGGATCCACATGCACCCCTTGCACATCAATAACGTATCCCAGATACTGAAATTGGTGTTGAGGCATAAAATGTATCTTTTAAACACTTAATTATCCTACATTAATTATCAATCTGGGAGCGAATTTTTATTTCAAGAGTGTACTATGTTTGAGACTGCAATTTAGCTAAGAGTAATGCTATGAAAGATGTAGTATAGTATTCTAGATACAAGAGTAAACAGATGCTTGTAAAGAAATATAATTACAGTAACATGAATGGAATTACTCTAAAATCTTAACTACTCACTTTGAAAAACATCAATCTGGGATACAGTAGCAATAACTCATTCCCTTAGAAATCGATGCAAATGAAATCACACTTAGACAAGGCAATCAATCTGGGAACTTGGAAGCAATAACCAATGTTCTCTACAGTTGACAGTCCTGCTCTTTAAGTAATCAAAGTGAAATCGAACTTGAACTACTTGTTGATGAAAATAACCAAGAATAACTTCTTCTAATAGCAAGAATTGGAAAGGAACATCAATCCGTAATTCCTATGTGTACACAACAATTGTAAACAATCTCTCTACAAATATGAACCTAACGAATTAGAAATGAACAACAAACAGTAATTGAATATCAAACATCAATTAAACAACAAATATAAACTTAAAGAAATCAAGTAACAAGTCTTCTTAAACTCCAACCCTGTCGACCGCCAACACTATGAAATAGTCAATCGAAATAAACCATAATCCAATGGAACATCAAACAGAATTAAGTATAGAATACAAAAGCTTTATAAGAGATAGCAAGATGAATGAGACAGTAATCACGATTCCTGCTAAAATAGAATGGCGATGCAATTCATTAGTGCACACAACAAACCAATACTCAATTCAACAAAAATCAAATAACTCTGTAACTGTAATGAAACCAAACGCAATTGTCACATGACAGTAATCACAGGATAGAAATACAAACAACAGAGCAATTTCACCAGGGCCAGGCCCTTAGCACTAGTGAAACACTGCTGGGATACTTCAGAGCTTGAAAGATGAAATGAAACACGACTTTTTATTAATCGAACATAAAATTATTACAGAGATCTCTCTCTAAACCCGAGAGTCAATAAAACATAATATTACAAAAGGAATGTTCTGAATCAAAGGATCTCCTCCCACAATCACTAAAGGAATTTCCTTATATATCAAACTCGACAGACAAGACAAGGAATGAGATGAGGTTGAACAGTGATCCCTCAGGATCGAAGGATCCTGAGGGATTCGCTTCCCTTCTTTCTTTAGCTGTCATTTGATCTCCTTTGATCGAGCTGAGCCGTCCCCTGCCTTTTCTTAGCGATGCGTTCGGATTTCCTTGTCTTTGGCAGGATTTGGTCTAACGCTGGAGGAACAGCAGTTGCATTTACTTTAGCCACGCCTCTGGTAGATCTGCTCACCTCGCCTAATTCCTGTTTTTAGCAGTAAAAGGCAGTTTTTAGTCATATTTTACAACAAACATAAATCTTCATAATTCTACTACAATTCTTGTAATAAATCATCTTTCTAAGGTAAAAAGATTTATGTTTAAAGTAAAAGAATGGGAAAACACATAGTGAATTCATACCTTTTCCACTGCTCAACATACCCCCCTGCTTACCATTTTTCATGTCCTCATGAAAACTATAGTTCACATGCAGAGCAGTTAAAGAATAAGCTGCTGAAGGTTTTTCATCAAAAGGCCTAAAACCATGCATTGCAGCTAATGCTTCGAAGACATGCCCTGTCTGTCCTTTAGGTATTTCATAAGTGGCTTTGTAATTTGTAGCAGGATACCATGCAATGGGGCTTTGAAACGTACACCCTAGCCAGAATGGTCCTTCCCTCAAAATGAGGTTGCTATAGGAAACCAAGCGTTCTACAGCTAATCCAAAGTTTTTATAGTTAAATGGTTCTTTATTTTGAACATTCCAATTGGAAATTCCCCATCGAACCTTAGCAGCTATGTAAGCCTGGTTTCTAATAGATAGGAAATAGTCTATCCCATTCAAGACAATTGATTTATGGACAGGCCCCAATGCTTGGATAACACCTTCTCTTGTCATCAAATTCTTCTGCCTAGCCCAAAATTGTAATGGGTGCTTAGGTTCACTTATAACTCACAAATCTAATTCATTTTCCTGCCTTTGAAAAAAATTATAGGATTTAATCCATTTTAACTGATTAATAGCAAAGGAAATAAATGCCTGGTATTGGATGTCACCCACAAAAGGGATAGGGTTTGTCTCACTATCGTTTTCCAATATGAGATTATGAAAATAAAACTCACACAGGAGACGTTGTACCTTTACCCCATAGAGTTTGCAACATTTTACAAAATCATCTATAGTTTTTAACTCTATAGATTTTCCTGCCCTAACGACCTTAATCTTTAGCTGTAAATATCTTCCTAATAAAAATAAAGAATATTTTTTGGCAGGGCATCTACAAGCTAAAACATCTGTGTATAATGAGCAGAGAGTGTCCATTCAATTCTGTGCTAATTTTAATTGATTCATTACCTTTTCAGCCCTTTCCCCTGCCTTTAGACACTTCTCATGGGCTTCAACCTCTACTTCATGGATGATCTTCATCTGCTGCTACAATTCTTGATATTTCCTTCTAGGGACAGTGTCTTCTTCCAGTTTCTCCCTTTCCAGTCGAGCCTGTGCCAACTCTTCTTGGAGTCTGGCTAATGTAGGGTCAATAAAATTATTTTGACTACTGGCTTGTAGATTTTCACTTGAAGTGGCTCCCTCTGGAACAACTACTTCTGGAACAGCTGCTTGTTGTTCCATACCTTCATGATTAGGCTCAGCCATAGTTTCTGCAACTTGGGGTTTTATTTTAGTGGCCACTTTCCTCTTTTTCGAGCCTCTCCTGGTGACTATGCTTCTTCTATTTGGGGTTCATTTGGGCATTTTTTTCATTCTAAGAACCCTAATGTTCTACCTAAGCTATTCTACTAATCTCTGAAGCTTCATTCGTTCCCTCTGAAGCTTTTCAATCTCATTTACTTTCTTCCTTTTTCTTGATGGAACGACTATTTCTTTTTCTAGACCTACTTGCTCAACGGGGTTTTTGTCCTCATCAACCGTGCCTTCAGTTGGGCTCGCTTCTCTGTTTTCTTCTTGGGGTTCTTCCTCAATATTCATATGCCCTCAGCTGAATTTTGTAGGGGTTATACCCTCAATTGACTCTGCAATCTCCTGAGAATTTTCAGGTTGGGATACTACTTCAGTGTTCTCTTTTTCTTGTCCATACTTCTCAGGGGAAGCAACCCCAGCTGATTCTATCGTTTCGTTAGGGTTTTCTGTTTCATCCGGAATTTCCTCAACCATTTATTTATTGACAACAGAGTGCTCTTGCAATTGATTGATATCAAAATTAAGGTCTAGTGGGCTGTGAGGCTGCACATATTCACTCATATTGGCCAGAATTTGGGCCAATTGGTCTTCTTGCAAAGGGCTTCATGGTGAGCTTGTAGTAGTGTTTTCGGGAGGCTCTGTTCCTTCTCTTTCACTGCTGTGATTATCTTCGTCCTCCTCGCAGGTATGGTAACTACCTTCTTCCTCATCAGAGTAGTGAATTTCTCCCTCAATTTCCTCTTCTTCATTATTTCCTTCTTCTATACTGGTTTGTTTCTCACCACTGGTGTGGTGGCTCATTTCTTCTTCACCCATATCAATACGAGGACTCCCTCCTTCCAATTTTGGAGGTTTTTCATCCTCCGAGCTGGGCAATTCCAAGGGTTGGATACTGCTACCCAGAAGGCCTTCTATCATTCCCCTACTTCTTTTTTAATGGGAGGACTGTCTACGATTTGATGGCTCAGCTGCCAAGCTATCCATTCTCTTTTGTTTTGGGGCAGGTAAAGCTAACCCTCCATCAATAAAAAATATCAATTCTTCCCAACTGGTCTGTTGTTGGGCGAGACTGTGACTTACTATTAATCTGATGAGGAAATGGTGGCTTACCACCATGTCTATGTGCCGATATTTTCTTATACTATGGGCAACATCATGGAGTAAGGAATTTAAAAATGCAGGCAAATTTATAGTACATTTTTTCTTTATACTGCCAATAACTTAAGGTGGTGAGGTCTTACCATGTCTTTCCTTCCATCGCATGTTATATAGGCCTGCACTATCTTTGTCAATTCCATCCATGGTTCTCCCAATGATGTCGGCTGAACTCCTTTGTCTTTGACGATCAATGTCTATCCATCATCCTGGAAAATATTCATGGCTTCTTGAAGCATAACCTTCTTCTGAGTCCATATGGTTCCTTGCGCTGGTAGACTAGACACCTCTACAATTATTTCATCTGTTACGACTATCTATCTTCCTCTAACCATGGAGTATCCTTCCTGCAAATTCGGAAAAAACTCAATAGCCACTGTTTCATGGGGTTGTTGCAGCCTTGTGAAGTATGTAATCCACCCCAATTTTTCCAAAATCTCTCGTGCAGCATCAGAAACAACTAGCACTTGTGGCTCGCTATGAATTGGTCAACCTCCCATCTTCTCTGCACACTGTAACTTCTTTCCAAACACACAGTGATATAATGGAACAACACAACATGGTGAATTGGAATAATATCGTTAAGTTTTTGTTATTCCCTAGAATGTAGGGATTTGATCTGTGTACAAGTAAAAAAATATAGGGATTTGATCTGTGTACAAGTAAAAAAATATAGGGATTTGATCTGCATGCAATGATTAAGAGGCATCCGCACCCCCTCTGGAGGATGATAGGTCGTCCTCGACCGTCAAATAAGAGAGGAAAGTACTGCACAGCAATTGTACAATAGGAAAAAGCATGCATACTTATGATATAATCAATCAAATTATTTCATTTACTGAAATCGATGCGTGTGATTAAATATTCAATAGATATAGAAACGTTTGTAATGATTTAAAGATAAGGAGAAGGGACAGCTAAAATGAACACAAGTACAAATGCGTTTATTACCCACTCAAACTAATGTGATCGATTTATGATGATTTTCATGTATAATAGGTTCGAAATCAATGGTTTAAGATTCATAATTTCATTTGATATTTAGATAGAGATATAGGAAAAAGGGTTTAATATTACTATTAATGTGTACAATTGTGACTCCAATACCATCAGTAGAGCTCTGTTGCCCACAGGTGTCCATAACCTTGACAAAGTTTCTTTCTCACCCTTGGAACCATGGTCCTTTATTTATGCCTAGGAAGTGCTTGTTGAATGTTATAACAGAGGCCATTATGCTGGCTTAGGGACTAGGTGAATCACAATGCCATTCACTGGGAAGAAGTGAAAAGTGGGCAGGCCGGCTCATGATGAGACCTCCTATTCCAAGGACTTCTTAGTTTTTTTTTTTTCAATTGTCCATTGGACCATATCCCTTGTGTGGTGGCCATGATGGGAATGCCACTTCACTTGCTTCCTTATGATCATGGTAGGCTGGCTCTTGATGAGACCCCCTATCCTCCATCTGCCATCTCATAAAATTGTTAGTGAAATATATAAATATTTTTTTTTCTTCTTTTTCACATAGCACTTACATACTTATATATAAAGGATGGCTCAAAACTCCTTAAGAGTAGGGATGGTGGAAGAAGTATAAACATATCAATAGAAAATAATATGCCCTTATTCCTACTCTATAAGTGAAAATCAAAGAAAGTTATAAATATTTGGGGAAGAAACAACATGATAAGGATAATCGATCATATTAATTCTAGTGATAGTAAAACAACAAAGTCATGTTATTGATTATGTCCTTTTTCCTTTTTCTTATCATTACCAAACAATTTCTTAAAAAAAATGACAATTTCTTTTGATTTGCTGATTCCAGTTAGCTTTAATTTGTATGATTTTGTATAAATAGTATGTTTGCCTTTAGAAGAGTCATCAGAAATCCTCAAAATGCTGGTCTAAAACAAAAAAATAATCCACTCAAAAGGTGTTGTTCCTTTGGAAAGGAACAACAGTAACAATCTTCGGAAATGCTATTCCTTTGGAAAGGAACAACAAGAAAACAATCTACGAAAAGTGTTATTCCTTTCAAAAGGAACAGCAAAAAGAATCTGCGAAATTGTTGTTCCTTTCGAAAGAAACAACAAAACAATCTGTGAAACAACGAAAATAAGCAGCACGACTGTCGTTCCTTTCAAAAGGAACAGCAAAAACACTCTCAGCAAAGCTGCTGTTCCTTTCTTTCGAAAGGAACAAAAAAAATGTTGTTCCTTTAGAAAGGAACAACAAAGACTCAAAATAAGCGAAATAAACAGAGTTTGAAAAAAAAAATTCCATAAAACAAAAAACCAAAATAAATTAACGATATTTATGTACAAATTTCAAAGGAAATAAATGATTTAATGAATGGGTGTTGAGGAGGAGTTATCCTCTTCAGCAAGAATTTGCATGGTAGAATCTTCCCGTAATTTTTGGTAGAAGGATTCTCGAGTGAACGGCTTATGATACAATAATACTTGATGACCGTTTACTTTGAAGGAATGTCTAGATCCTTCAATGGTGGTTAATGTAATGGTGACATTATCATGCACTTTTTGTATCTCGTAAGGTCCGAGCCATCGTGTCTAGAGTTTCCCTAGAAAATCCTAAAACCTGGAATCATATAGGAGTGCCCAGTCTCCTTCATGGAAGATATTTTCTTTGATAAGGGCGTCATGCCATTTTGCTCTTTGTTGTTGAATTAACGCAGTGTGCTAAAGAGTAGAGAGCCTAATTTCATCTAACTCATTAATTGGCTGCAGTCTTTTAGCCTTGGCTTCATTTAAATCTAGACCCACATTTTGGGCTGTTCTCAGTGTCTGAATTTCAAACTCTATTGGAAAGATGGGCTCTTTTCCAAATACCAATTGATATGGTGAATATCGCGTACTGGCTTTCCATGTTGTTCGATACGCCCAGAAGGCTTCTGGAAATCTGTAGGCCCAGTCACGTCTGTGTGAGGCAACATTTTTTGTCAATATAGACTCAATCACTTTATTCGTGCTCTCTAATTGGTCGTTTGCCTGTGGGTGGTATGGGGTTGTAATATTTTGCTGAATGTGGTAATTCTGTAATGTTTCGGTGAGTTTATTACCTACAAACTGCGGTCCTCCATCTGTGATTATGTCCCTTGGGAGGCCATATCGCACAAATATTTGGAAAAGAAATTATATTACAGAGTCCTCTATAGCTTTTAAAAGTGCCTCTGCTTCAACCCATTTAGTAACATACTCAATTGCAGCTAGGATATATGTTTTTTGGTTTAATGGGGGGCTAATAGGGCCAACAAAATCGAGTTCCCATCATTCAAATGGTTCAATTACTAGTTGTGGGTTCAAAGCCATTTCGTCAGACTGTCCAGGGCGACCTACCCTTTGGTAGCTATCACAGGCCTACACAAATTTTTTTGCATCTTTAAAAATGGTAGGCCAATAATATCCAGTCCGTAAAACCTTATGGCCGGTTCGAGGATCTGAAAAATGTCCTCCACACGGACCATCATGGCATGCTTTCAAAATATCAAATACCTCGTCCTCCCGGACGCATCTCCTAATTTGCATATCTGACCCTGTATGAAACAAGTAGCCCCCAATCGAAGAGAATCGGGTACTACGCTGTATTATCTGATTTCGTTCATTAAGGGTTAGACATTTAGGTAATTTACTTATTGCCAAATAATTTTCTATATTAGCATACCATGGGGTTCTAATAATAATAATGAACAAATTTTCATCTGGGAAGTGGTCTTCGACTGCTTCTGCATCTGTTGGCTTTGGCATTCTTGACAAAAAATCAGCTACAGGGTTCTCTTTTCCAGGTCGATCTTTAATTGTAATGTTGAATTCCTGCAATAAAATCAACCATCTTGTCACTTTTCCATTTGTAACAGGTTTATTTGCTAAAAATTTAATGGCAGAGTGATCAGTATATAGAACTATAGGATACCCAGTTATATAATGTCTAAATTTATTTACAGCATGTACTACAGCTAAAAATTCCTTCTCAGTCACAGTATAATTTAGATCAATAGGAGATAGATTTTTGCTGATATAATAGATTGCATATGGTTTTTTATCTTCCTCCTGCCCAAGCACTGCTCCAATCATTGTGTCTGAGGCATCAGATGAAATTTGGAATGGCAAATTCCAATTTGGGCCCCTCAGCATTGGGGCTATTGATACAAGATTTTTCAGATCATTTAAGGCATTGTCACATTTATCTGTCCAAATAAAATCAACATTTCCAGTTAGTGCATATAAAGGTGCAGCTATTCAAGAATAATGTTCTATAAATCTTCTATAATAACCACAAAATCCAAGAAAGCTACGTACCTCTATTTTTGTGGTGGGTGTGGGTATTAACAAAATTATCTGAATTTTGGCTGGATCCACCTGAATTCCAGCTGCTGAAATATAGTGCCCTAAGATAACTCCTTCGGTCATCATCATATGACACTTTTCATGGCTTAAACAAAGCCTATTGTCAATACATCTTTGCAACACCTTTTCTAATTTTTCTAATGCTGGCTCAAAATCATCTCCGTAAGGTGTGAAGTCATCCATGTATACTTCGAGCCCTTCATTTATTAAATCTGAAAAGATGTTGAGAATGGCCCTTTGAAATCTAGCAGGGGCATTTTATAGGCCAAAGGGTAAGACTCGATAGGAAAATGTCCCCCAAGGACAGGTAAAAGTAGTTTTGTCTTGGTCTTCAGGGGCAATCTGGATTTGATTGTACCCACTGAAGCCATCGAGGAAAGAAAAGAATTTCTTTCCTACCAATGTGTCTAATAACTGGTCAATGAAAGGAAGGGGAAAGTGGTCTTTCTGGGTTGCCTTGTTGAGTTCTCGGTAATCTACACATATTCTCCACTTCCCATTCTTCTTTGGTACCACTACTAATGGAGAGACCCACTTGCTATCAGATATTGGGTAAATGAAATTGACATCCAATAGTTTTTGTAATTCATATTTCACAATATCTTTAAGGTGAGGGTTTAATCTTCTTTGGGGTTGGCGAATGGGTCTCGCATATTTTTCGGTATAAATGTGGCGTGTGCATAATTGGGGGTCAATTACCTTCATGTCTGGATAATCCCATGCAAAGGCTGCTTTATATTTCCATACTAATTGGACCAACTTCTCTTCTTGTTCAGCAGTCAGATTTTTGTTAATGTTTAGAGTTTTTCCTGGCTCAATCTCTACAATCTTTCTATTATACACAGAAGTAGTGGGTATTACTTGATCAAGGATGTCTTTCAGAGGATCTTCTTCTTCTTTATTATCGAATGCTGCCTTGATCATGTGACATTGTAGATGAGATCTAATTTGTTGTTTGTTAATAAAACTATTAATGATATCATCCTCTGTTTGGTCTTTAAAATCAAGGGCATCTTCTACAATTAGAGGTGATCTAATATTTTCCATAAGATATCATACAGGTTGCTTTCTTGTTTTGATTATTGATAGGCTTGGTTGGGCTGGGGGATATAAAGCTAAATTCTTGACATAGTTTCCCCTTGTTATTGTCATGTTTCCTTGTCGGCATCTAATATAAGCATCAGCAGTTTCCAGCCAAGGTCTACCTAGGATTAACGGGTGTCCATCTAGCCGGTTCTTTTGGTTGATAACTAGGAAGTCAGCAGGGTATTCCCATGAATCTACAGATACCATTACATCCTGTAGTGTACCCTCTGGTTTGACTACCGATTGGTCAGCCAATTCCAATAAGGTTGTTGTTGGTTCTAGCGATGTAATGCCAAGTTGTTGATAGGTGGTAGTTGTTAAGATATTGATTGCAGCTCCCAAATCAACTAAGGCATTTGGGAACAATTGCATGTTGATTTGCATCGTCACTATAGGATTTCCTAGGTCTTCATATTTTACAGGTGTTTCCATTCCTGATAATAAGTCAGATGGAGTACCGACTATTTGGACAGTTGGGTTGGTGGTTGTTCTCCTCTTTGGCTTCTTTATACACAGTTCCTTAATGGTTTTCTCATAAATAGGGATGTCTTGGATAGCTTGGAGGAGAGGCATTTTTATACACAAATTTTTTAACTCTCCCATAAGATCAAAATCAGGATGTTCTAATGGGCGAGGTATGATTAATCGTTCTGGGAATGGTGGATAAGAGGTTGTTGCTTGTTGTTGATTTTTTTGTTGAACCACCTTCTCTTTTTGTAATGTTTGTTCTACAGGTAACGAATATTCAATATGAACATTTTTGTCTCTCTCTATTTCTACTATATGGCTAGATCTCAATTGAAGGTCATTACACTCCCTTAGTTCATTTTCTAATTCTAGTGGTTCCATTATTTAGACAGACTGAACTGGCCTATTTTTCGGGTTTGGGTTGGGCTGGGCTGGGCTGGGAGTTGTGGTCTTAAGTTGGTCTGGTGGTTTGTATAGGGAGATGGCAGTGTAGGTTGAGAGAGAGGAATTGTTCCAGTTGGCTGATTTGAAGGTATTTTCCAGTTTGACTGCTAGGCCTGACTTTGCAAAGTAGAGGTGGACCATTGTGTTGGATAAGCATTTTTTTGCCAAAACGGTGGGCAGAAAGGAAAATTTGGCCAATTAGTTTGATTTGTTTGATTTGGCCATGATGATGTAGGGAATGTATGTTGTGACCAATTGGGGAAAGGTGGTTGATTTTGCCACATTCCATTATATTGCTGAGCATTGTATTGAGGAGGCTGAAAAGAAGAAAATGGATCAGTTGGCATAACTGATTGTCGTGGCTGCCATTTTCGGTGCTGATTAAGCATATATACCACTTATGATTCTTTTTCTGCCTCCTTATAGACTGATTTTAGGCCAGGAAGTGAGGGACATCCTTCTGTGGGGTGGTCTTTCGTGCAAATGGCACAAACTTTGATTACATCCAGCGGGCACTCTTTGTGGCTGTGTTTCTTCCTGCATCTAGGACATAATACTGCCAAATTTTGCTCTGCTTCTGCTTGCTTTTGTTTGGCTTGCATAATGTCAAATTGCATTGTTAGAGTCCCTACAATATCTGTTTTAAAATCTTCTAGCAGGTTTCCAATATTTGCACGAGTTATACCTTCATTGGAGGTCTTATTTTCCCTTGTAATCATGTCACGCTCCACTGATTTTAGCCTTGTATTGCCCCTCAAACTCCTGATAAACAAATCAATGATGTTAGCATAAGTTTCCTGATATATATCACCTTTTCCCATAATATTCAATGTTTCAACCCATTGATCCTTCATTCCCCTAATTAATGCAGTTTTCAGCACATTATCAGGTAAGGGTAAGGATGCATAAGGAGATCTCTGAAGATTGTATTCAAACCGTTCCACATATTCTTCCAGGGTTTCATTCGATTTTGCTATCATTTGGAATATTTCATCTTTTAGTTCCCGAGACCTGCAATAATCTTGATATTTCTTTAAAAACGCAGCTTTCATCTAATCCCAATCAGTTATGACACCCCCACCTAGCCCCATAAACCATCGTAAGGCTACTCCTTTTAATGTGAAGGAAATAGTTTTAATTTTTGGGGATTGGTGGTATAGTCATACCCCCTGCATAACACATCAAATTCAAATAGAAATGCATCTGGATCTTCTGATGTCAAGCCATGAAATGTAGGAATATGTTGAAGAGGAATGCCTTTCATAGGTGCATTAACTGCAGTATCTACTATAGGATATTGCAGTGTGGAGGTTTGCTGGGGTGTTTGCTGGTTTTGGTTTTGGGCCATTTGATCAAATATGTGCCAATATCCTTCCAGGATCTCAAGGGAATTCCTAGGCTAACTGGAAGGATTAGGAATGGCCTTGACAACACTTCCCTGGTGTGGAACAATAAATATTCCTTTCTGGCCTACTGTTTGAGGAGATTCAGGTCCTTGGTTTTGAATAAGTTTGACAGCACCTCCCTTATCTGGACTGCTTACTGTTTGGACTATTTTAAGAGGAGATTTTGGTTCTTTGCTTCTCCTGTTTCCCCTTCTCCTTCACGAATATTACTAGAGTTCCCTTCTTGTGGAGAAATTGGGCAGGGATTCTCAATTTCTTGGGAATATTGCTCAATTCCCATTGTTTGACTATGTATCTCAGCAAAGGCTTCAGATGGTGACTCTGTAGCCTGAAGGGAACTAGTAGGCTATCTAGAGATAACTTTCCTAGGTCCTACTGATGGCTGAGATTCAGTATTTTTAAGGATTTCGTCAATGAAAGTTGTTCGCCCAAGGGTCACCGGTCCCTTAGGTTTTTCAGGTTTATGAGGAATTTTGTTTTTCTTAGCTAGTTTATTCATTCAAGAAAAAAAGCCTTCATTCCTACCTAAAGAAAGAAGTTTACCTAATTCTGCTATGAAGTGGGTTGTGAGCAAGTATGTTCCTTGCCCGGTGTGCAGGTTCTTACCTTCCGTCTTTAATACCCAATTCTTCTGGAGTAGAAGAAAATCAAATGTGCGTCACTCCTTCGAAATTGCATACACACTCCCCGGCAACGGCGCCAAAATGTTGAGGCATAAAAGGTATCTTTTAAATGCCTAATTATCCTACATTAATTATCAATCTGGGAGCGAATTTTTATTTCAAGAGTGTACTTTGTTTGAGACTACAATTTAGCTAAGAGTAATGCTATGAAATATGTAGTATAGTATTCTAGATACAAGAGTAAACGAATGCTTGTAAAGAAATATAATTACAGTAACATGAATGGAAATACTCTGAAATCTTAACTACTTACTCTGCAAAACATCAACAGGGATATAGTAGCAATAAATCATTCCCTTAGAAATCGATGCAAATGAAATCACACTGAGACAAGGCAATCAATCTGGGAGCTTGGAAACAATAACCAATGTTCTCTACAGTTGAAAGTCCTGCTCTTTAAGTAATCAAAGTGAAATCAAACTTGAAATACTTGTTGATGAAAATAACTAAGAAGAACTTCTTGTAATAGCAAGAATTGGAAAGGAACAACAATCCATAATTCCTATGTATACACAGCAACTGTAAACAATCTCTCTACAAATCTGAACCTAGCGAATTAGAAATGAACAAAAAACAGTAATTGAATAGAAAACATCAATTGAACAACAAATATAAACTTAACACAATTAGGTAACAAGTCTTCTTAAACTCCAACCCTATCGACATCTAACACTATGAAATAGTCAATCGAAATGAACCATAATCCAATGGCACAACAAACAGAATTAAGTATAGAACAACAAAGATTTATAAGAGATAGAAAGATGAATAAGATAGTAATCACGATTCCTGCTAAAATAGAATGGTGATGCAATTCATTAGTGCACACAACAAACCACTACTCAATTCAACAGCAATCAAATAACTCTGTAACTGTAATGAAACCAAACGCAATTGTCACACGACGTAATCACATGATAGAAATACAAACAACAGAGCAATTCCACCAGGGTCGGGCTCTTAGCACCAGTGAAACACTGTTGGGTTACTTCAGAGCTTGAAAGATGAAATGAAACACGCCTTTGTATTAATTGAACATAAAATTATTACAGAGATTGCTCTCTAAACCCGAGAGTCAATAAAACGTAATATTACAAAAGGAATGTTCTGAATCAAAGGATCTCCTCCCACAATCACTAAAGGTGTTTCCTTATATATCAAACTCAACGGACATGACAAGGAATGAGATGAGGTTGAACAGTGATCCCTCAGGATTGCAGGATCCTGAGGGATTCACTTCCCTTCTTTCTTTAGCTGTCACTTGATCTCCTTTGACCGAGCGGAGCTGTCCCCTGCCTTTTCTTAGCGATGCATTCGGATTTTCTTGTCTTTGGCAGGATTTGGTCTAATGTTGGAGGAATAGAAGTTGCATTTACTTTAGCCATGCCTCTGGTATAGCTTCTCACCTCACCTAATTCCTATTTTTAGCAGTAAAAGGCAGTTTTTAGTCATATTTTACAATAAACATAAATCTTCACAATTCTACCACAATTCTTGTAATAAATCATCTTTCTAAGGTAAAAATAATTATGTTTAAAGTAAAATAATGGGAAAACACATATTTAATTCATACCTTTTCCACTGCTCAACACTTGGGTCATGCCAAAAGTGCACTTCTCCAAATTGGCACAAAACTTGTGTTTTCACAGCGTTTGGAGGACTTGTCGAATGTGGTGGAGATGCTCTTCCCAAGTCTGGCTAAAGATTAGGGTGGCATCCAAGTACACTACTACAAATGAGTTCGTGAATGGCTACAATATGTTTTCCATCAGCCTCATGAAGGTTGCGGGATCATTTTTCAACTCGAAATGCATGACCAACTATTCGAAAAGGCCCTCCTAGGCTTTGAAGGCAGTCTTACACAAATCAGACAGTTAGATTGGTACCTAGTGATACCTGTACTTCAAGTCGATCTTGCTGAAATATTTTTCCCCTTTGAGTTGGTACAAAAGGTCATAAATCCATGGGATTGAGTACCTATTCAAGATAGTGACCTTTTTCATTGCCTGATAGTCAATACAGAGTCTCCAAGTCCCATCCTTCTTTTGCACCAACATGATCGAGATCCCATAGGGCGATGAAATTGGCCGGATGTGACCCTTCTGCAGAAGCTCCTAAATCTGCCTCTTGATTTCATTGTTTTCTAGAACATAGTGCCAATAGATTAGTCCATTAGGCAGCGGCACACCTCGGGTCAGATCGATGGGGTGGTTGACTTGACAGTGCAAAGGCACCCTTGCGGGTGAGGTGAATATGTCCTGGTACTACTCGATGACCTTGTCCATTTGTTTTTGTTGTGCGGAGGAGTCCTATTTGGAGGTCATGGCCACAATCTTCTTCTTTCGCTAAGAGTGGATCATCAGGAAAAAAAATTCCTAGTTTTGGAAATGAGCTTACTGCACTGTTTTGCAGTAACCAAAGAGATAGCGGCGGGCGATGGTAGCTCTGGTATCCTGTACAAATTATTTCCCAAAGTAACAATAAAAATGCGAGGTAGGTACTTATACACAACATGTCGCTTCCACAAGTATGGTTGGCCTAATAATACATCACATACATCAAGAGGAGCAATGCCACATAATACCTCATCTACGAAGGGCTTAATGATCTAGGGAAGGCGACAGTGTTGGATGACGCAGAGATCCCGTCCTTAGTGAAGCCACCTGATGGTATATGGCTATGGGTTTGTTGTGGTTTGCAAGCCCAACTGCTTCATGACCTCTACTGAGATGAGGTTATTATGGATCCCATTGTCGAAAATGAACTGTAACAGGGAACCTTTTACCCACATCTGGGAGTGGAAGAGATGCTCCTCCTCCTTTGGATATTACAATTCTTCCTTTTGGATCTTTGTGGTCGCAACGGTGGCATTGGTATTCACATCAATAATCTGCTTCCCTCGGTCATTCCCCTTCTCGGGTTTTGATTCAGTGTTGAAGCATGCATCTGATTTAGAAGCCTTCATCTCGGCCACTAGTGACTGCTTGGCCCAACACTCACTTGTGTTGTGAGTGGAACTCTTATGAATCTCACACCACTTTCCCATGTCCTTCTTAGGCTTCACGGTATTGTTCTTGTCTTGTGGCTTTGGCAGGTTGTGTTGGGCCACTATGCCTTGGCAGTCCTTTGTTCTGTGGTTTGGGGGAAACTTTCGCTTGCTTTTGATTCACAAATCCAAAGTCTTGATTCTTTTGTTTGAATTTTTTCTCAATCTTGGCAGCATACTAATATTCCGTACTAAGCGAGGAGATATCGAGGAACAAAATTTCCTCCTGAATGTATCTGTGCAAACAACTGCGGTACTTTAGCACCAACTGTTTCTCCAAATCTTTGATACCCAACTTTGTGCGCAGGGTATGGAACATATTCGACAACTCATGAATATCTTGATCCATTTGTTGCAGTAGCGTAGTCCATTCTATGTATGTGTCCTCATATCTCTCCACGAGATAATATTATTCCTTTATGGTGTCTTAGAAATAATTCCAAGTGGTTACGGTCAAGAACAGAGAGGGTTCCCCCTCATCCTTTTTCTCACATTAGGTTTCCCACTAGTCCTTTGTTGAAATCAAGATTGGTGTTAGACCAAAACCTGCAGGCGTTAGTTTGCTACAATCGCAAGAGTTAGGATCCACTAGAGGTGGTTAGGCTTTGAACCCAATGTCCAACAATCTCCCCCCTAATGCGAGCCAGGTGAGTTTCAAACTTGATACTTGTCGCTTTGATACCACTTGTTGGAATCACGATTGTCGTTAGACAAAAACCCATAGGCGTTAGCATCTGATACAATCGCCAGAGTTAGGATCCATGCGAGGAATTTAGTCTATGTTGCGAAACACATGAGGAGTGGTGAACCTAATGTCCAACATCCTTGACATGGAGGGCGACTTTGAGCAGTGAAAAAATAATCTTCTCCCGGTCGAAAAAGTCATGAACCGAGTAATATTATTCTAATACATTCAATCATCTATCTACGATGTCTGCATCTATTTGGCCATAAAATATGGGAATTTCAAATTTTACTTGTACCTTAAAAGGGGTTATGTCTCCAGAGTGGCTGTTGGATGTAGATGCGCCACTAGTGGGCAATCGTTGAAGGATCTGAGCAAATTTATCCATCATCGCATTCCTTTGTTGTCAAGGGCCTCCTCCAAATTTTTTTTGATAGGATCTCATGTTCCCTCTTATTTCTTTCATCCCAATGGGTGGCCGTCGAGGTTTGCGAGGCTATTCTTGCAAAGGTTCAACTAGATCGAGTCCTAACTCATTATACCCTGACCACGTTGGGGACATGAAAAGAAGGATCGAGAAAGAGCAGACCACTCTAATACCATTGATCCTAATTTATGTAGGAATGAAAAAGAATACATATATAACCATAAATATAAAGATGCAGTGGAAATAACACTTCATTTCATTAATATCAAATAACTGGAATTTGTTTACAGACATAATGGAAATAAACAAGCTAGGGTGCTGGTAGCTTATCTTTCATAAGATATGTGGTGGATACAAGCCTCTAAACTCTATGTTACAATGAGGCTCGAAGTCCTATATATTATTCAGAAATAATGGAAAACTTGAAACATCTGAAAACCTAACCCTAGGAGATGAAACTCCAAAATATGGGCCCCGTCGAGATAAATTGGTATATCAATTTCTTGGGGTCATGACTTTGGCATACTATCTCTGTTTTACGCACAAGATACATCATTAGAAAGATCTATCCAAGGACTATAATTGTTGGCAAAAAATATCAAGTCTAAAAAGTTCAAAATGGGAGGTTTGATGCCAAAAAACGTCTTTTAGGGCCTCAAAACAGCTTCGGAAGTTCATGACCCAAAAAACTAGTAAAAATAGTAAATTGTGCTACAATTAAGGAAAGTGAAAAACTGAAAGATACAATGGTAGGGGTCCAAGTGGAATATGTGGGTGGCCACCAATATCCACTTGGATCATTCCTCCCACCTTAGGAAGAAATTTTCCCCAATGCATTGAGTTCCTCCATGAGATCAGTAAACTTCTGCTGAACTTGGTCCTTGGTGAGCCACTTGCCCTCGTGAAGAAGTTGGCCTACTTTGACAACTAGATATAACTGGATCCTCTACTGGCAAGTGTTATTGATCCGTGTGTCCATAATATGATCATTTGTGGCTTGTTCCATGTAGTCTGGGTTTAACTCTGTTGGTGTGAGTTGTTCTTCCATGTCGGATGTGTCCAATAGAGGTGGAAATTAGGGTCGTTGGCGGTCGACATTGAACACTAGGTGAAAAACAAGGAATGGAATACTGAGATCGAAGGAATTTTCCCCTACAACCTTGGTGATAGTGTATGGCCCATATAGGAGTAGGGAAATCTTGCGTTGTGGTCTTGAAAGGCTCTCCTTCTACAAGTGTAGCCACACTTTATCACCCACCTGGAATTTATGTTGCACCTGATGTTGATCATGCCACTGCTTGTACTTAGCATTTGCTTTCTCCAATATGTCATGAACTTGTTGGTGAATGTGCTAAATGCGCTCAATGAATTTTTTCACCTTGGCAGATTTAGACTGGACATGAGCTGCATCAACCTGAGTAGCTGCAAATGGCATGGCTAAATCAATGGGACATAATGGCTGGAATCCCAAGCTTACCTGAAAGGGGTTGTGATCAGTTGATCTGGGGAGGGCCTAATTATAGCTATGTTGTACATAGGGGATGATCCAGGTGGATATTGGTGGCCACCATCCTATTCCACTTGGGGCCCCACCATTGTCTCTTTCAGTTTTTCAGTTTTGGCACAACTTAACTTTTTTAGCAGTTTTTCAGGTCTTGAACTTTCAGAGCCGTTTTGAGGCCCTAAACGACATTTTTTGGGAATCACTTCTTTGGTGAAGATGATTGCATTTTAAAATAAATATTTGTGGTTAGCATTTTTATTCCTCGGATAGATATTTCTAACGATGTATCATGTGCATCAAATGGAGATAGTACGCCAAAGTTACGACCCTGGGAAGTTGAAACACCAATTTATCCAAATGGGGCCGATAGTTTTGGCGCTTCATCTCCTAGGGTTATGTTTTTGGATGCTTATGGTTTTCCATTCTTTCTCTATAATAAATAGGCCCTCGAGACTCATTTTAACATAGTTCAGAGGCCCGTAGCCATGACATCTCTCCTAAGAGATAAGCTACCAACGCCCTAGCTAGTTTATTTCCATTTTGTCTATAATAAAATTTCAGTTCTTTGATATTAATGAAATGAAGTGTTGTTTCCACTGAATATTTGTATTTATGGTTATATCTGTATTCTGTTGTGTACCTGCATAAATCCGAATCAGGGGAGGATCTCATCCCATGCCTATGGATGCTTTGGGTTGTGCATGCACAGAATGTGTACGATCATCCTGTTGACGACCTCTGTCTGGCCATCAGTTTGGGCAAGGAATGTGGACTGGGTGAGCTTGGTGTCTAGAATTGACCAGAGGCTTGACAAAAATGTAATAAGGAACTTTTTTTCTTGATATGAGATGATAGAATGTGGTATCCAAATGTGTACCCATACTCGTTCAAAGACGAGTTTAGCAGTGGCTTCTGTTGTGATATTCTTCGTGCATGCCATCATTGTGGCCATCTTTGAGAATCTATCGACGACCATGAAAACAAAGTCGTTTCCATGCTTAGTAGAAGGAAGACCTGACATGTAACACATGGAGATGGATTCCCAAGGTTTACTAGGGGTAGGAAGTGGAGTATAGAGGCCTTGCTTCTTGATGGTCAGTTTGGAAATGGCACAGGCAATGCAATATCTGATGTACTTCCTGACATCCCGTCAAAAGTTTGTCCAATAGACATAATTTTTCAGTACTGCCACTATTTTATCGACCCTGAAATTCCCAGCGACCTGACTGTAGTGCGCTTACAAAATCATCTTGTCACACTCACTTGAAGGAACACAAAGGTGGCCCAAGTGACATAATAGCGCATCCTGGAGGTGAAAACTTGGAACTTGGTTTCCCTCCAAGCGCGTCTTGTATGTGTGGCCTAATTTTGGATCACTCTTATAGAGAAGCGTCCAATCAGAAGTCTCGTTCCCACAAGAGTTGAGAATAGTGGTTATCGCCATGATCGGTGGTCAACTGAGGAAGTCTACAACATTATTGGTGCTACCCTTCTTGTACTTGATGTTCAAATGAAATTGTTGCAAATATGTGGATCACTTTGGATGGTGATCATTCTGCAACTCCCCTTGTGTCTGTATGAACTGCAGGGGTTGGTGGTCTATGTGGATGATCGTTTCCTTCCCCAAAATGTAATTCTTCCATAGGAGGCAAGCCTGCACAATGGAATACATCTCTTTGCGATAAGTGGGATACTTTCGGACTATGTCGGATAGTATCTCACTGTGATATGCCACTAAATTCCCCTGTTGAGTAAGAACTGCCCCAATAGCAGAGTCAGAGGCATCTGTCTCAGTCTCAAATGGTTGTTGCAAGTCTGGTAATGTAAGCATTGGGGCACAACAGAGGCGATGTTTCAATTCTACAAATACCTTTTGTTGAGATTATGACCAAAATTATTTTGATTTCGCTCCTCCCTTGGTGACTTGACTCAAAGGCAAAGTGATATGAGAGAATACCAACATGAACCAGTGGTAGAAATTAGTAAGACCCATAAAGCTGTGAAGCTCTATTAGAGTGGTTGGGGCTGGCCAATCTCAAATAACTTGGATCTTGGTTGGATCCACACACACCCCTTGATCATCAATGACATATCCTAGATACTGAACTTGGGTCATGCGAAAAGTTCACTTCTCCAAATTAGCACACAAATTGTGTTTTCGCAGTGTTTGGAGGACCTGTCGGATTTGGTGGAGGTGCTCATCCCAATTCTGGCTGAAGATTAGGTTGTCATCCAAGTACACTACTACAAATGATTTGGTGAATGTCTGTAAGATGTCGTCCATCAACCTCATCAAGGTTATGGTAGCATTTGTCAACCCGAAAGGCATGACAAACTATTAAACAAGGCCCTCCTAGGCTTTGAAGGAATTCTTCCACACATCAGAAGTTTCGATTGGTACCTGGTGATACCGAAACTTCAAGTCGATCTTGCTGAAATAGTTTTCCCCTTTGAGTTGGTCCACAAGGTCATCAATCTGTGGTATCGGGTACCTATTCTAGACAGTGATCTTGTTCAATTCCTGATAGTCAATACATAGTCTCCAAGACCCATCCTTCTTCTGCACCAACACAATCGGGCTCCCACAGGGCGATGAACTTGGCAAAATGTGACCCTTCTGCAACAGCTTCTCAATCTACCTCTTGATTTCAACGTTCTACAGAAGAGAGTGCCGATAGATCATTCCAAATGAGTAGAGACATACCTAGGGTCAGATCGATGGGGTGCTTGACCTGACAGTGAGGATGCACCCTACGAGTGAGGTGAAGATGTCTCAGTACTCCTCCGCGACCTTGTCCATTTGTTGTTGTCATGAAAAGGAGCCTTTTATGGAGGTCATGGCCACAATCTTCTTCTTACCCTAATGGTCAATCATTAGGAAAACAAATTTCCCGGTTTTGGAAATTTTCTTACTGCATTTTTTTGTAGTAACCAAAGAGATAACGATAGGTGGTGGTAGCTCTGGTATCCTGTACAACTTCTTTCCCAAAGGAACAATAACAGCGTGAGGTTGGGACTCATACACAACATGTCGCTTCCACAAGTATGGATGGCCTAATAATACATCACAAACATCAGGAGGATAAATGTCACATAATACCTCATCGGTGAAGGGTTTGAGGTTGTAGGGAAGGCGACATTGCTGGCTAACGCAGAGATCCCTTCCTTGGTGAATCCACCCGATGGTGTATGGATATGGGTGTGATGTGGTGGACAAGCCCAGTCACTTCATGAAGTCTTTTGAAATGAGGTTCTTTTCGCTCCCACTGTCGACAATGAACGGTAGCAAGGAACCCTTTACCCACATCTGGGAGTGGAAGAGATGCTCCTCCTCCTCTAGATTTTCTGGTTCTTCTGTTTGGATCTTCGTGGTGGAAACGATGGTGTTGGGCTCCGCATCGATAATATTCTTCCCTCAGTCATTCCTCTTCTTGGGTTCTGATTCATTGTCGAAGCATGCATCTGATTCATAAGCCTTCATCTCGGCCACCAGTGGTTGCTTGGCCCGACACTGACTTGTGTTATGAGTGGAGCTCTTATGAAACTCACACCACTTTCCCATGTCCTTCTTCAGCTTCGCGGTGTTTTTATTTTCTTATAGCTTTGGCAGGTTGTATTGGGCCATCATGCCTTGGCTTTCTCCTTTTTTCTATGGTTTGGGGGCACCTTTCACTTGCTTTTGATTTGTAGATCCAAAGTCTCGCTTTTTCTATTTTAATTTATGCTCAATCTTGGAAGCATACTGGTATGCCATACCAAGCGAGGAGATGTCGAGGAACTCCATTTCATCCTAAATTTATCTATGCAGATAACTGCGAAACTTCAACACCAATTTTTTCTCCGAATCTTTGATACCCAACTCTATGCACAGGGTATGGGACATATTCATAAGCTCATGCACATCTTGATCCCTTTGTTGTCGTAGTATAGTCTATTATATTTACTTGTCCCCATATCTCCCCACAGGATAATATTGTTCCTTGATGGCGTCTCAAAAATAATTCCATGTGGGTATGGCCGAGAAAAAGGAGGGTTTCCCCTCATCCTTTTTCTCACATTAGGTTTCCCACTAGTCCTTGGCATGGGGGGCGACTTTGAGTAGTGAAAAAATAATCTTCTCCCGGTCGGAAAAGGCATGAACTGAGAAATATTCTTCTAATAGATTCAACCATCTATCTATGGTGTCTACATATATTTGGCCATCAAATATGGGAATTTTAAAGTTTACTTGTACCTTAAAAGGGGTTTCACCTCAAGAGTGGTTGCTAGATGCAGATGCACCACTAGTGGGCAATTGTTGAAGGATTTGGGTGAAGTTATCCATCATCGCATTCCTTTGCTTTTTAAGGGCCTCCTCGAGAAATATTTTGATAATATCTCCTGCTCCCTCTTATTTCTTTCCATCCCCCATGGTCATTCGTCGGGGTTTGTGAGGTTGATCTTGCAAAGGTTCAACTAGATCGAGCCCTAACTCTTTATACCCAGCCCTCATTGAGGACATGCAAAGAAGGATCGAGAAAGATAATAATGCTCTGATACCATTGATTTGAATTTATGCAGGAATGCAACAAAATACAATTATAAACATAAATATAAATATGCAGCGGAAATCACACTTCATTTCATTAATATCAAATAACTAGAATTTGTTTACAGACAAAATGGAAATAAAATAGCTAGGGCGCTGGTAGCTTATCTCTGTGAAGAGGTGTGGCGGCTACAAGCCTCTGAACTTTGTGTTAAAATGAGGCTTGAAGACCTATAAATTACTGAGAAAAAATGGAAAACCATAAACATCCAAAAACTTAACCTTAAAAGATGAAACACCAGAATATGGGCCATGTCGGGGTAAATTGGTACATCAATTTCCCGGGGTCGTAACTTTGGCATACTATATTTGTTTGATGCAAATGATACATCTTTAGAAAGATATATTCGAGGAATACAACCATTAAAAATGAATATCATGTCCAAAAATTCAGGAACAGGCTCTTATTCATAGGAGGTTTGATTGCCAAAAAATGTCGTTTAGGGCCTCAAAATAGCTCCGGAAGTTCAGGACTCGAAAAAATACCAAAATTAGTAAATTGTGCTACAATTAAGGAAACCAAAAAACTGAAAGAAACAATGGTGAGGGTCCAAGTGGAATAGGTGGGTGGACACCAATATCCACTTGGATCACCTGAGCTACTCCTAAATGAGAGCTTCCCAGTATTGAACACATTGGATACCACCCTCCTTGAATAAATAACCATCTCACATTTGGATTAGCATCAACTAGGTCAGCTCCTTGGGGTTCAATTCCTTTCAAATTTCCTCCTTTATTAGTCATATTCAGTAATAAAGGAGGTTGTCTGCTGAAATATGATAGGTGGCAAGACTAGAAGAGCTCACCTAGCATGTGTTGTTGTGTCTTCTATGAGATCTGTCTTAAATATAAGACTCCTTTCTCAAGCTGCTTACTGGAATATCTCGTTCACCATATTTAAGCTCAAAAATAATGGTATTTCTTTCTTTTCGATGGTTTAAAATAGATATGTTGGTTCACCTTCCCATGCATGATATTTTTCATTATGGTAAGTATCTTAGACTATAGCATACACCCTGTGGTAGTCATGATGAACTTTAGTTGGTTGCGGTGTTTCAGATAGTATGCTATAGGTGGTTGGAGATGAGCGGAGCTAGAGCTGGAAGTCACCTCCATCGAATCTTTAATACATGCCTAAATTTCCAGTATCTTCCATGCGTGATCAACCAAATGGTCGTCGCATTAAAACTGCAGATCCATGATCTTTCTTAACACATAACACATACTTTGACATGTGGATGAAATGATTTAGCTGACAAACATGACAAAAAATGATAGTCTTTTAAGAACTACAGATTCACACCTAGCATGCTCCAGGTATAACCATGACTTAAACTTAACATCACTCAATGTAAACCTTTCTTATCGCATGACCTAACTCATGATAAAAGATTAAAACATAGTTGGTAGCAGGAAAACATGGCTTAACACAAAGCAGATGCATTTATTTTTATTTTTTATTTTAAAGAGGGGAAGTTAAAGGAATTTCCGGTAGCATATAGTTGAATAAAATCATAGAAAAAATAGAATTAAAACAAACTGTATGAAAAGGGCTAAAACGGACGCTACCAAAAATTTCGATAGCGTTCTCATTTTTTTTGAAATTTACAAATTTTATCCTATAAAACAAAAAAGTTAAAATAGAATCATGACTTAGCATAGAATTGTGCTAACAACATGAATAGGTAGTTTTCTTGCAGATTCAAGTAACACAACAAAGGAGGACTTCACTAGTACCTTCAACTTCATTTCTCACCTTTCATCAGCCTTATGTTCATCAAATTGCTATCAGCCCTGTTTTCTGATTTTTCATCTTCACACCATGGGAAAACCCTAGAGGTGAAAGAAAGGATTCTCAAGAGGTTCTGAGCTTGGAAAAGGGATTGGCCACCTTCAACTCATCCATACACACCTTCAATCTACCTTACCTATGCTTTTATTAACCATTTTTAGCCTTGGATTTACCTCAGACTGTTTCCTGTAGCAATTCATGACTTTCTTATAGCACTACATGAAACCTATAGCAGCACTTGTAGTAGCACCACTAGGACTCTAATTAAGCCCAGAAACCACCATACACCTCATCCATACATGTCAAAACCACCCATACACCTTCAGCCTTGCACCCATGAGTTCAAACCTTTCCTAAGAAACCTTAGCGCTTTCTCCTCCTAGCTGCAAAATAATGCATTTACAAGCATAGTTAGGTCATTATTAGCTACATGAGTAAAATAATGATAATTATAACATGGAGTAAACAGAGTGTGTTTATCCATTTGGCCCAACAATGTGTGATTAGGTTATTTTTCTTTATGTAATTTCAATTCAGAAATTTACGTCATGCAAGATGACTAGTTTGCTTCCATTTCTTATCCTAGCTTAACTTGTAGATTTATTTCATTGTAGAGTAGTTAGGTGTAATTTCTTGCTATAGAATATTTCTTTTATTTTTGATAGAATAGTGGATTTGAATCATTTGTAGCCCTAGGCATAAATTCACAAGTGTGGCGGATTTCATTCATAAACCCTAAAAATAACACCCTTTCATGGAGCTCAGAAGATGATGGCATGATGAGTAGAATGCATCTGCTATGTATATAGCACTGTCACCTCCAAGTTTGTAAAAACCCTGGGTTGATATAGTAAAGTAGAGTAGCCTCTGGGAGTTGCAAAATTATTGGTGAAATACCAGGGCTCACCACTTTTTGGCGTCATTGTCAAGGAGGTGTCTTGTAGATTCTTTGATTTTGTTTTAGCATTATTTTCTGCTTTACTTTTGCATGTTGTTTCAAAAATATTGAAAAATACAAAAAAAAATGATTTTCATGCCTTGTAGAAGTAGGGATACTCAAGGAAATTTTTTACCTTAAACCTCCACATCAACACATAGTCACCCTTCACTCTTCTTCAGTGGTTGTGAGGTTGAACACACCATAGGTGAGCCTTCTGAAAATTCTAAAGAATCTATTGGAGAAGAAGAAGATATTTTTTCACTAGAGGAACCTCCTTCACCTATTCAAGCCATGGCTTAAACTGAAGCTTGGGGAGCCTTTCCCATTAAAGAGGTAGATGGGGAAACTAAAATGAAAAACATCAGCCCCTCAACTCTTCCACACTTCCATGGAATTACCTCTAAGGAACCTAACACATTCATTTTTGAATTATTTTTTGTCTGTAGGACCTATGACTATGCCTCATATGATCAAAAGCTAAAGCTATTCCTAGCTACCCTTAAGGATGCAGCCTTGTGCTAGTTCATGGGTCTACCTGGGAGCAACATCACTACCTGGGCACAAATGCAAGAGGCATTCAACAAAAAGTAAAGGGACTACTTTAGGTCCAAGGAAACTAAAGATGAAATATTCAGGATGACACTGGGCCTGATGGATCCCTAGAGGACTATGAAGAGAGGTTCCAATCAAACTATAATAGAGCCAACTATACCCTTGATCCCCGATCACTTAAACTAGTACTTCTTTGAGGGATTAGGGAGGAGTTGATAGAAACCCTCAATATGCTATCAGGAGGAGATATCTACCAGTCGCCTTATGAGACCATCAAAACTGTCTTCAGGAAACATTATAGGGCAGCTAGGAAAAAAGGCAAAGCTATCCAAAGTACAACCAATACCCCTTCCTCTACCACCTCCATCAAGCATGAGATTGGAAATATGTTGGAGGACTTCAAGAGTGACATGTTGCACACATTTTATTTTCAAATGGACATAATGCAGATTAAGAGGAAGCAAGAGGAAGTAGAAAGAGCCTTGGCTATATTCTACCCAATATGTACTAGAAAACACCATGAGAATGAATGTCCATTAAATGTCATAGAGTTTTTCTTAGTCTGTGAGGAGAATCATGCCATAGAAAAGTGTCCCTCCTTACCTGGACTCAAAGTTGTATATCAAGGTGGGGAAGTAGGACCAAAGCAACTCTATTTCATCAACTAGAGAAGGCCTCAAGGCCCTAGTTCATATTAGCAGGGTATGCAAGGTGCACCTTATTCCTACTATCACAAAAATCAGAATGCACCTATAAAATCTTGGTACACCCCCACTCCTCCATCCTGGCCTACACCTCCTACTTCGCCTCACAAACCTCCATATCATGCTCAGCCTATGAAATAACCATTTTAGTAGTATGTTCCTCAACAACCTTAGTGGAAAAACCCATCCCACGGGTGGAGGCCTTAACATAATCAACCACCTTCTATAATACCTCCACCCAAACTCAACCTCAACTTACTCATCCTATTCCACCCAAGTGGCCTCAGATGCCTACACAGCCCAATCTGAACCCGAACAACAGACAAGCACAACAAGTTTACAATGGAGAGACATCCTATCTAGATTATGATGTGGAGATACATGATATTGACCTCATTTCGGGAAGAGTACTCCCAGACAACCATCCTTCATATCCACCTGCAGAGGTTGAGGAGGAAAAGGAAGAAAGTATAACTCAAATCCAACAAACTCCTTTCCTGAGTGCTTGAACCATTCCAGTTAGCACACCTCAGAGGAGACTGAACTTCTGGGAGAACTAAAATATTTGTGTGTAACAATACCCCTTATCCAGGCCATTAAGGATGTCCCTATTTACAATAGGATCATCAATTAAAATTTCTTCAAGAAACCTTGGAGAAAGAAGAAATATACCCCCACCATCAATGTAGTAGGATAGTTGTTTGACTTAATGTTGGGAAGGGTGATCTTCCTGAAGTACCTAGACCCTGGAAGTCTAGTTGTAGATGTGCATATAGATGGTGACATAGCCCCCAATACTCTAACTGATCTCCAGGTTGTTGTCAATGTAATGACCAACGAAACTATGCTTAAACTCAACCTCCAAGGGACTTTGAGGAAAACCACAACAATTCTACAACTTGAAGATCGGTAAACAGTAACTTCGGAAGGAATTTTTGAGGATGTTATGGTTTTAATTGAATCTTGGGAGTATCCTACAGATTTCCTAGTTCTACAGCCAAAAAACAAGTTTAATGGATATCCTATCATCTTAGGGAGACCTTAGTTAGCCATTGTCGATTCTTATATCAGCTGTCAAGCCGGAAACATGACTATTAAGAATGGGCCCTTATTTAAACAGCTGGTATTATATCCTCCAGCCTAGCCTTCAATTGACCATGACCTACCTATATGCTTGGAGGATGAAGAAGAAGATGAAGTATACAACACTACACCCTTTTGTACCATCGATGTTGTTCTTCGAGGGGGTCAACTTGATGAAGATGAACTCATCGACCAAGTCATTCAGAACTAGTCCCCCACTGATAGCCTGCTTGAAAACCTAATCAAAGAATCTAAAAGCCACCCTTGGATGGAACTGCACTCAGTTGATTCAACCTCTTAAACCACTAAGGCTGTGGACTTTGGCCCATCCAAATCTCTGAAAATTAACTCAAACCTCTCAGATAGAGAAGAAGAGCAGTTATGCCAGCTTTTGAGAGAAAACCTAGATGCATTTTCTTGGGATTACAATGACATGAAAGGGGTGCATCCCTCAGTATGAAATCATATTTACATTAAGGAAGTATGAAAGCCTATGTGCCAACCCCAAAGGCGGATGAACCCATCTCTAAAAGACATAGTCAAGGAAGAACTACAAAAATTGTTGAATGTAGGTTTCATTTATCCGATATCAGACAGTGATTGGGTATATCCTCTTGTCCTAGTCCCAAAGAAGAATGGAAAATGGAGAATTTGTATTGATTATCGAGAACTCAACAATGCCTCCAATAAGGACCATTTCCATTTTCCGTTTATATATCGATTCCTAGATGGACTTGGTAGGAAAGAAGTTCTTTTATTTCTTAGTTGGGTTCAATGGGTATAGCCATATCCAAATTAGCCCTAAAGACCTGAAAAGACTACTTTCACATGTCCTTGGGGTGCCTGTTTAGTCAATTTAATGTCCTAAATTGTTATCATAAATTATCAACTGAGGTTAGTAATATGATGAAGTGTGGTGCACTATATATGTTTAGTTAACCTTCTTTCTTACTTCGTTGCGTATGTTTTCATATTTTTTTGGGGGTTTTGTTTCTTTATGTCAAAAAAGAATTAATCTAAGAAATGAAAACTATGAAATCTCTAAATGTTAATGATTAACTAAACCTAATGAAGTTTTAATGTTGAAAACTAGTTTTTAAAGAAGGAAGAAAAGGAAATGTTCTTTACCTATTTTAAATTCCATAAAAATGAATCAAAATTTGAACGGTTAGAATTTGATCTAAAAACATAGCATTTATTCTAATGAATTTGATCTTATGGAATTAAAGCTAAATTCTATTCTATTTTAATCTAATTTTACTCCATCGATTGAAAGCATAAATCCTAATATTTAAGAATTGAAATGAAAATGCTAATCTAAATGGAAAGCAAATTCAAAGCAATTGAAAGGAAACTACTATATGAACAAATAATCAAATATCATTCAATTTTGGAAAATGGAAAAGTCACCTTCTTGATATGATTTAACAAGCATCTGGTTACAAATTAAAACTTAATATAGGAAAGCAATTAAAAAGCATGTAAAGAGGAATAAACTACTGTATGACCAAATACTCAAATATCATTCAATTTTGGAAAATGACAAATTCATCCGCTTTATATGATTTAGCAAGCATATGATTATACATTTATTTGAAAATTTAATCTATGAAAGCATTATAAAACATGTAAAAGAAAAATAAGATAATTGTATGCTCCAATGCTTCAAACAAAATCCAATTTTGGAAAATAGAAACACTAATTTCTTGAGATGCTTTGATAAGCATAAGATTACACGGTTAATTTAAAACTAATTCGAAGAAAGCATTCATGAATTTAATCTATGAAACAGAAAGAAATTTAGTCTAAGAATCATCTTCAAAGCAATGCAAATCTAACTACGAATTGAAAAAATAGAGCTAATGGAATTGAAACTAAAAACAACTAAACATTTTACGATGCCAGAACACGTCTCTAGCCTAGACTACTAAATGTCTTTGTTAGTTCCAAATGATCCTTAAGTTAAATTGGGTAAATCTTAATGTCGATCTTGAGTTAAGTTTTGGTTTTGGATCAAAATCAATGTCACTTGAATCCTATGATGCAGAATAAATGGAAAAAGAAAAATTTTCCATTTCAATGAAGTCTAAACTATTTAGGGAATAGAGGCAAGCAGAAGTGCAATCAATGCAACAAACAGTGATGCCCCCCAAACTAGTTCAAAACTACAAAATGAAATTCTTTCCAATCTAATTCACTTGTCCCATAAATTTAGCTTACCGAAAAAATGAAAACATTTCTCTTTTCCACTAAGATGCATAAAATGATATATCTATATATATATATATATATATATTACTTTTTACTTTGAAATGCAATCAAAGGTAAAATGAACGAAATGAATGGAGGAATGCAAAAACAATCCTTTTGACTTTTCTTTCAATTGAACAAAAATCAAAATAACTTTAAAAAATACACGAATGGAATGATTTCCACTCCTTTTTTTTTTTTTTCAAAACAATAAAGAAAATCCAAATAAAAAACTAAAATGAAAATCACTTTCAATTTCTTTTGAATTTGGAAAAAGACACACTCTTTTAGACTCATGAATCAAACAATTTGTGATCTTGTGTTTGACGCTAAGTTGAAGGTAAGATCTGAAATGCAATGATGACCGGTGCATATGAAAAATCACTTCAAATCAAGTCATAAGAAATGTGACAAAAGGTGTTTGAAATGGTAAAAAATATCCTAACACACACAAAATTCAAAGAGATGAAAACACTCGCTTAAAGAAGACAAGTCAAACACATAGGCAGGAGGTCACTAAGACTCTAAAACATTTTTGAGGGGCCGAGACACACTATAAAATCAAAGGAGAAACCCTAACTTTTCCTAGGTCCAAGGTCGACGCTTCTGCGATAAGCAAAAGGGTGCTGAAATACAAATCAACACAATTGTTCTTTATAGAACAACGCTGGCAGCACTATTGTGCAAACAAAAAACGCGTTAGTCGCTAAAAACAAGGAAAAAAAAAGGAGTTCCATACCAAAACCAGACCTGACACAGTGAAATGACTATCAAACCCCATGCAAACTAACATAGACCTAAGAAATCTTAGATTTCAGTGATTGGTCAAACTGATCCAAGATCAGTCCAAGAAAGGAAGGTTAAGAGGCTAATCTCCACAGTGGAGTCCCCAATTATGTTGTCAAGATAAATCCCCTCTACGGACATAGGTGATATCTCTAGCCCTAGAGTGGTTCTAGCAACTTGATATACTTTCTAATGCAAATATTTCTTAACTAATGTTCAGAATGCGACAAAAAGAGATAGAGGTACATTTTTCCCAATGTTATGTTCAAACTCGGTTATTATGACCATGACCCACGATCCTTTTAGGCTCGCTCCTTGCTACCGGTGGCACACGAATACCTGTGGATGATCAAGAGGTAACAAAAAATGTAATCCAATAAATAAAAATCATAAAAATTAGCTATCTCGCAGATCAAGGAGTACCAAAATATTTGCATAAAGTATTAGACAAATATAGAAAGCAAAAATCAAATGTTTTATTGATAAATATGAAAGGAAGAGCTTAAAACCCAAGCCTTGATGTTGGAGGCCTCCTTTTAGTGAAAATCTGAGTCCTTCACCGAAGCTCTAAGGAGTTCCTTCTCTTGATCAACTTAGGCGTTATCACAGTGCAAAAATGTAAAGGGAAAAAGAGTTCAAACTAGCCCAATAGTGACCAACCAGTAGTGGAAGGATGGGGACCAATTTATAGTGTAGAAATTATATACATTAAGCATGCATATGTCCTAGATTCCCCTGATCTCACAATATTTAACTTCTTGCAAAATACATAATCATTCCACTGTTAATCTTTTGCGGAAAATTAATTGCAAACACATGTGAAGCATAAATAAAAAAAATCACATATAACACAGTTGTTTAACGGGAAAGCCTGAAGCTGAAAACCCCAACTATCATATATTATGTATCATGGAGATCATGTAACAATCTCATACAAAGCTTAGTACATCAATCTCTCATTACAATAAATCGTCACACACTAATCAGAAGAAATCTGCAAATCCATGCACTGATTTCTTGCCACCTGATAGCCTACCTCCATTGCACAATCCAAGTTGATTAAAAATACCAATTCGATGCAATCCCACTCTCCTTGACTATGTTATTCTCATTGGCATCTTCAATGTATATGTAGATGCAATCAATGCATCACTAGTAGTCACAAAGGATAGTCTATCTCGCCCTTTCACCTATCTTTGCACTCGGTCTCCACTGGATCTGACATGCACTGGAGTTAACTGCTGTATTGTTCAGTTGATTAATGATTTATTATTTTTGAATTAATTAACTAATTAATTCACTCCACTCTCACTATTGTATCATTCAGTTAGACTAGATACAAATAGCTCAATTGAGTTTAACTCCATTAACTGAGTTAAACTGAATAACAACTCCATGAACTACTCTTCCAACTCTGTCATAACTTTGCCACTTCAGTTCTAACTGAGTCCTCCATGCATGAACTCCAGTAAACCCTTAGGAATTGCATAATTCCTTCAGCCCACTGATTTGACAAATATGTATACTGAAATTAAGTGCTCCAAGAGAATAAGTTGCTGTTTAGAGTCTGATTATTATTAAGGGCTAATAATAATCGACATGCATCTATTTTTAGATCGACGATCTATAAATAGACTTTTCCCAATATTCTAAAAATATAATTTCATCTGTTTTTCACATTTGACCAACCATCTAAAAATAGCCTCCTGCTACATATAGAATATGCTCACCATGTCTAAAAATAGACATACATCTAAAAATACTCTGTGTGGGCCCACCAAGTTTAGGTGATTATTTTCCAACTAGGATCAAGGATGATATTCCAGGATGACTTCTTTACTATTTCTTGTTGCAATCTTCAACACTCCCTCTCAACAAGAAAGGATTGTCTTTGCATGTGACATGCAACTCCATGCATTCACCCTACAACCTTTGCAAGCGCCCTGCAACTCCATGCATCCGCTCTACAACTCTTACCGCAACACTTCTGAAACTGAATAGCCTCCAAACAACTAAATCAATATAATGCATCTATCATCAAATTATTTGAATTCTGTTCATACCAACTGGACATCTTCAGGAACCACTGCGTTGTTGAACTCTACACCCATGCACTTTGCACTTGCTGTCAACTCTGAACTGCACTCCAGTATCTGACACTGTCACTTTGACCTCACTGCATCAATCCAACTGATCATGCTACTGTTGATCTATGGGAACCTCATAGCCAAGTTCAATTCATGAGATCCACGCCATCTCAATGAATCTTTCCTAGAAATTTCTTCTTGGATTATCCATGCATGTCGCCCCACCTCTTACTTGGTGGTATAGCTGCATGCACTCCCTCTGCTCATCTGGCATGAAATTTCTCTGCATGAGTGGTTGCTCCCACTCCATGATCCTCATTTTGTGGCTGCTCCAAATGTCGAGGTTCACTCTTACCTGCATGCAAATCTTGCTCCCTCTCAAGCTTCAATTGCATGTCTTTCTTGCACTTCCCAACAGTAGGAAGCTCCGTAGAAATCCCATCTACATCTAATCTATAAAGATTATTTGGCATCTCCAGTTGTGGTTGCTCCACAAACTTCTGAGACTGCTTCTCAGGCTGAATGTTGAGAGGCTCCCCCTCAATCACCAAGTCACTAACCTCTGCTTTGCTCCTCAAAGCTTTGCATGCATCTTGTACCTCAGTGCTTGTAGATTGTTTGCTCATGCACATTGTAATTGTCCCGCTGTCGCAAAATTTTCTAACAAAAGAGCTAATTTTAAATCGACAATATATCCCTCATCCGAACTCCGATTCAACCGATTTTGTTTTTCAATTTGGGTATTTTTTCGCAAAGAATCCAAATATGTTATTTTTTATGAAAATATTTCACCAAAATTTTCATATATTCTCTGCAAAATCGCGGGCCCAAAAATTCCTTCTCTCATTCCATGTAGAAAATCTATAACACAGCTCTGATACCATGTAGAAATTATATATACAAGATGCATGTATATGTCCTAGATTCCCTTGATCTCCCAATATTTAACTTCTTGCAAAATACAGAATCATTCCACTGTTAATCTTTTGCGAAAAATTAATTGCAAACACATGTGAAGCATAAATAAAAACAATCGCACATAACACAGTTGTTTAATGGGAAAGCCTGAAGCTGAAAACCTAAAATATCATATATTATGTATCATGGAGATCATGTAACAATATCATACAAAGCTTAGTACATCAAGCTCTCAGTAAAATCAATCGTCGCACACTAATCAGAAGAAATTTGCAAATCCATGCACCGATTTCTTGCCACGTGATAGCCTGCCTCCAGTGCGTGATCCAAGTTGATTACAAAGACCAATTCGATGCAATCCCACTTTTATTGACTGTGTTATTGTCATTGGCATCTCCAATGTATATGTAGATGCAATCAATGCATCACTAGTAGTCACAATGGATAGTCTATCTCACCCTTTCACCTATCTTTGCACTGGGTCTCCATTGGATCTGACATGCACTGTAGTTAACTTTTGTATTGTTCAGTTGATTAATGAGTTATTATTTGTGAATTAATTAAATAATTAATCACTCCACTCTCACTAGTGTATCATTCAATTAGACTAGATACAACTAGCTCAACTGATTTTAACTCCATTAACTGAGTTAAACTGAATAACAACTCCATGAACTACTCTTCCAACACTATCATAACTTTGCCACTTCAATTCTAACTGAGTCCTCCATGCATGAACTCTAGTAAACCCTTAGGAATTGTGTAATTCTTTCAGGCCACTGATTTGAAAAATCTGTATATTGAAATTAAGTGCTCCAAGAGAATAAGTTGATGTTTAGAGTCTGATTATTATTAAGGGCTAATAATAATCGACATGCATCTATTTTTAGATCGACGATCTATAAATAGACTTCGCGCAATATTCTAAAAATATAATTTCATCTACTTTTCAAATTTTACCAACCATCTACAAATAACCTCCTGCTACATATAGAATATGCTCACCATGTCTAGAAATAGACATACACCTAAAAATAGCTTGTGTGGGCCCCACCTAGTTTAGGTGATTATTTTCCAACTAGGATCAAGGATGATGTTTCAGGATTCCTCCTTTACTGTTTCTTGTTGCAATCTTCAACATATAGGAATGGAGAATAGGCTAGGAACCCATGAAAGGAGGAGGAAGGTCCACTTTCTAAGCGACAAACCCCCCATGGATGATATCAAAGCTCTAAAATTAGAGAGCTCGACTCTATCACCACTTCTATAGGTCAAAGCATCTCCTCCATTTGAGGAAACACTGCCAAAAATGGATGAACATGATTTTCCAAGAAATAAGGGAACTGACAGTGCTAAGCTAGAATTTTCAATCTAACATCAATGCGAGCATGAAACTAGGAAACACGTTGGCCCAGAAAACTAGGATTTTGATCAAGTTTCTCCAGTAATCTTCAAAGACAGTTTTCTTTGAGTCTTCAAGGCATGTCTTAACATATTTCATCATGGTGGAAACATTGCACAGAGTCTATCACAAGGAATTTCAAGAAAAATGACAAGAAATGAGCATGGTGACATATTACTGTGTAACAAAATGGGGGATTCAAAAAACTTCTTAAGGTTAGTTTCATCTATCCCAAAGAATTGATGGATTGGGTCTTCAATATTGTTCCTGCTAATAAGAAACAAGGTACCATCTGAGTATGTGTTAACTATCGTGATTCAATCGATAATTTTCTAAAGATAATTACCCCACGCCCTTTATCGATCAAATCATTGACGAATGTGTTGGGAGTGAGATTTTTTATTTTATGGATGGTTTTTCTGGTTATAACCAGATAAACATCACTCTTGCTGATCAACATAAAACCACTTTTATATGTCCATGGGGAACCTTTGCCTACAATAAAATCCCTTTTGGTTTGAAAAATTTTGGTGCCACTTTCCAAAGAGCTATGTCATATTCCTTTCATGATATTAAACACATAGTTCAACCATATCTTGATGACCTTCTAAACCATTCCCCGAAACGTTAAGATCACCCCCAACATTTCAAATCAATATTTCTTCGTTGCCGACACTACAATATCTAGTTAAATCCTCATAAATGTGTCTTCTGCATAGAATCAGGTTGCCTCATAGGTTTCATAGTGTCTAAATAAGGCATTCAGATAGATCCTCTTAAAGTTGAGGCAATCATCAATTTTCCTTCTATCTCTTCCGTGCATCAATTGCAAAGCTTGTAGGGGAAGGAAAATTTTATCTATCAGTTCATCCCAAGCTTGCCAAAGGATTTACTTGCTTATTGAAAAAGGGAATCCCATTCATTTGGGATGAAATTTCCTAAAATGATTTTGATGCTTTAAAGAAAGCCCTGATAAGTGCTCCTTTATTTCATCCTCCCAACTATCATCGCAATTATTTCTTGTATTTGGTCACTGTAGAGAGCATTGTTGGTATGGTGTTGGTTCAGGACGATGATGACGAGAAATAACATGTAGTTTACTATCTGTGTCACAATCTATTTGATGCTAAGACCTACTATGCTCATGTTGAGAAACTTACATTGGTTGTTGTTCATGCTGTTCAACGTTTTTGTCGTTACATTCTCCTGCGTAAAGCTATAGTGATTTCTGACTGCAACCCCATGACTTACATTCTTACATGTCATTTTATTGGGGGAAAATACTTGAAATGGGTTTTTATTCTCCAAGAGTTTGACTTAGATTTTGATGCAACCAAATCAAATGAATCACTCGTCTTTGTTGAGATGATCTGCGATCTTCCCACTAGGTTGATCCCACTCCCTTCGAAGAATCGATTCCTAATGAATCGTTATTTCTCATAAGTTTTCTTGACCCTTGGTATGGAGATCTCATAATTTATCTCAAAACCCAAACCTTTCAACCAGATCTATCTCACTTTGAGAGACAACAAATTTGTCACCAGTCCCAACCCTATCACATTATTGGCGATACTTTGTATCGCACTGGTGTTGATTCCATACTCCGTCGATGTCTGACATTAGAGGAAGTTGAGAAAGTTCTTAACGACTGCCACTCTAGGGCTTGTGGTGGTCACATGTCATTATGTGCTACTGCCTAGAAAATACTTTGAGCAAGATACTTTTGGTCGTCTTTTGGCCATATATCTGAAGAAGTATTATGCTTGATCACAAGTATGGTACCTTGTACATTAGTGTGTTATTCATTAGTGTGATTTTTAGATTTTCTGCTTCAGAGACATGTTTCCTCTGCTTACCTAGTGTTCCACTTGGTTTGTAGATGTCATCGAACCATTATACGGGTTCTCTAATGGTGTTTGTCATGGCACACAAATATTATCTTCCACAACATGGGAACTTTTTTCCCTGATGGCAATTTAATTAATCTATAATGTATTTGTTTTGGTCGAACAACTAATAATATCGCTGAATATAGTGCAGTCATCGAACTATTATCGGATGCAATTGATCTCGATATTAGAGATTTGCTTTTCGATTTAGATTCACAACTCATTGTGTTGCAATTAAATGTTCATTATTCTATAAGAAACCCCAATATTTTGCCCATGTATTTACATGTTCGATTATTGGAAAGACATTTTGATTACATTACATTACATATATATATATATATATATATATATATATATATATATATATATATATATATATATATATATATATATATATATATATATATATATATATATATATATATATATATATATATATATATATATATCGAGTCTGTCAAGTGTGTTACATCGAAATCTCAAAAAATATGTGTTTCGTGACACAAATGGCTCTATGAGCCTTACATCAGTACAAAAATGTAAAATAAAAGATGTTATCCGCCCACATGGTGCTCGTGATAGCATGTTACTGCTTGAATAACTCTCTAGAGTAAATGGCGTAGTCAGTCTGGAAATCGTATGGTATGCCTCTGATTCCGCATGTGGATGTTGTCAATTTTTTTGTACTTTGGTATGACTTTGGTTAGGCCTGCCAGGTTATGCTACACCTCCACTGGTGGGTCTGCCCCCCTCCTCATAGGGAGCATCCTTGATTTGGTGAGCTAATCTCCTCACGATCGGGGACATACCAGATGGTATCTCAGTCCCAACATCTGTAAAAAAATCAGTTTAGATCTCAGAATACATAAACAAAAACATCAAAAAGTAAGAAATAAAAAAAATAAAAAATTAATCGCATTAGACCACTATTTTCCTGGTGGAAGAGGTAGATCCAGGTTTCCTCTGAAATTAGTGCCCGCATATGTATAGTATTCAACCACGATTAGTTTATGACGCAACCAGATGAAAATTTTTATGGGAAAATGCATCTACTAGCCCCCTCCCTAATGGGGCATGATTTCACACCACCTCAGTAGCCTCGGGTCCCTCACGGCTAGATGATAAACCTCTAACCACTAATACTGAAACAGAGGAAACCTCTCCAGAAAGAAGGTGACTAAGATGGAACCATACCTGAACTATTTCAACCGATTTGTCTTTCACTTGGTTAGTTGGCTCTTCATCTTGACCAACAACCCCTCGCACCGGTTAAACATAGTGGGAGCCAGACAATACATCGCATTCTAGAAATCCACCGCATTGTGGGTTCTGACTACTCGGGCCATGCAATGTAATATTGTATGTAAGGTTAAATATGTGATTGACAACATTTTCACCTTGCCACTTTGAGACTTTTTTTCCTCGGGACAATTTCTTTGGATGAGCATGCTATTTCTCTCCCCTCATGTGCGAGCCCCAAAGAGTTGGATTCTATCCCCTCTCTTGGACAACCCTGTAATGAAGTAGATTTCCATCACACCTATCTCAATTTCTTAATCTCCAATTATGAAAATTTGGCAATCCATGTCCCATAATGTGATCAAATACTCAAGTAGCTCCAGCTGAGCTCTCAACCCTGAAGTTTGGAAGAATTTTAGCAATCCACAATTCCTCAATGCATTTGCACAATTTGGATCTTGGAGAGCTTGGTGGTCTTCCACCTCATGGCCTCTTTCCTTCCATTCGATCACCATATTCACTGGAAATACCTGTAAAACATGTTAAATTGACATTTTAGGCGCTTTCATTAGAGTAGTTTTTGAAATAAACCGTTGAAAATTGGAGAACTCATTATTTTAAATTCTTCCCTGCGGTCAGCGTGACTATAAAATTTGGAAGGGCACTGATGGTGTGGTCGCCTTTCGGGCTAAGAGTGACCAGCGTGAATCTGAAGCTCAGATCTGCGCTGATTTCTAGAGAAAATGAAATGTGAAATTATCCTCTCCAATCAAAAAATTTCTAAACTAAACTACTTAAGAGCGGAATTAAAATGAAGAGGAAAGTTTAGGCTCTTACTTGAAGCAGACAAATTTCCGAACAATGTCCTAGATCAGCGAGACCACTGATCTGAAGTTCGAAGGAGAAAGGCGTCAAATGCACTTTCACAATTTACTCCAAATAGAATGGTTAAAATGATTTAATGTTTCTCTATTTATAGTTTTTGAAGATATTTTAGCCATTATTTTATTATTTTTCCTCAATATCAATGTTTTTTTTTTTCCGTTTTTTTTGTAGCAACAAGCTTCTTAGATTGATGATGATTATTTATGATGTAACGAGTTTTCTTTTTTCTATTTTTCGGACTTGGTAAGAATAAAAGAAAAAGGAACCTCCTTGGAGTCAACTTTTAACTATTTTTCGACTCTCAAAAAACGAAAATATTTACGAGTACTTGTCTTTTCAAACTCGTTAAAATAAATGAATTGGCGTGGTCTCAGTAAACGTTTACCCCTTTTTGGAGCTGAGATTAACTATTTATGAAAAAGGAATATGTTGATCGAACATGGTCAAAAGGTTCTCTCGGATATTATTTTCTACCTTTTCGTATTTGGGAGATGATTTACGAAAAGGGACATCATAGAGTTTTCTTTTCCGTTTCTTTTTTCAAACTCCCTAAACATGAAAAAGACACTAAGTTATGCTTCTATCAGACTTGTTAAATATTAAATGACGAAATACTTGTCACCATGAAGAGATCGAATTCATCCTTCCAAGGGATCATTAAAATTACTAGCATGAATCCCCTCTGCGGATAGAGGTGATCCCTTTAGCCCTAGGGTGGGTCTAGAAACAAGGTAACATGATGGTTTCTAAATTCCTAGTTCATAAATGAAATGCAGATTGGAATAGATGTCCTACCTTAATCCAACACCCTTGACGTAATACGTTGCAATGATCCCTCGATCTTTTTCCTTCAAGCCTTTCACTTCGTTGGTAGTGATATCCACACACCTATAAAAATATCAAGCAAACACTAAAAGCATACGAGCATACATATTCATTTACGACTATCTAACTAGTCAAGGAGACTCAGAAACTTTGAATATTAACATAGACAAAGATGGAACTAAAAATTAGTCATGTCATATTAATGTATAAAAGGGAGTTTACAACCTATGCCTTGACGCCGTAGACCTCCTTTTACGGGTTCAGTCGAGCACATCTCCAAAGCATTCATTCGTTGATTCAGCTCAAAGAGTTGAAAGGCTCAAACTCTCTCTCACAACTATGGATTAATCTCTCCTATCTTCTTCACACTAGTTCTTGGTCTATTCTAGCTAGCAGAATAAATTTGATGAAGAGGAATTTATAGGAGTGGAGGAAGATCTTTTGGATCCACTTATGGTGGAGGAAAGGTCTATCCCTTTGGGAAGTTGCATTTTTGTAGGAACTAGAAGGCCACAGGGAGAAACTCGACCACATCCAGTTGAACAAACATCCATGATTCCACCCACGAAGCTGTTAGATCTTAGAATTTTCATTTCCATATAAAAAAAAACTTTTAAAAGTATCTTGGTGTGAGGGTTATTCAAATATAGAGCAACCACGACATGAGGCCTTGTGCAAATCTGGCCATGGGCACGAGGACATAACCACACCACAACGCTGACCCAAAATTACATGTTTTTAAGGGTCTACTTCAGGGATGGTCCACAGAGATTTTGTTCTTGGCATGTCAAGGGATTAAATGACATTCATTATGATTTGTGATAGTACACATGGGTCACTATGATCATCCTCTAGTATTAAAAAAATGGAATGCAAGGACGGTGACAAAATGTTTTGTAACAGATGCCCCCTAAAGCATGAAGTCTGAGAGAGAGGGAGGGGTGAAATGCTTTATGAGGTCATGCCCAAACCAAAGTGCCGTCGTCGGAGGACCTTCAAGATCAATTATGATTGATATCTCTGATACATGAGAACGAGGTATGGGCACAACCATCTGTTGGGCACCAAATCTGGCTACCTTTCTGACCATTTTTATCATCCTTTTTAATCCTTTTGTGTTTAATTACCTACATTTGCTATGCTAAAATTATGAGGTAAATACCCCTAACTTGTCCAATTGGAATATTTTAATTAATGAAGTAAAGTCACAGAGTCTTACCTATTTGTGACACTAAGATATGTGCTTGAATGTAGTTTGGAGAATAGGAACCCTCGCTCCAGTGGTTTGCAACAGATTTGGTAATGGTCAGCTATAGGGAGATCGCGCAGCTGGAGTCATGATTCCTTGGGCATATTCTTGGCCCTTGTTCTATCCTGGACATCTGATGTTCGTGCTGTTCCAACTGATGTGTATTTTTTAATGCACAATTACCACATTCCAGGGAGATTTTTTATTCTCTCGCGCTGTGTATAAAATGGGTATTGTTCCTGTAAATGGGGGTTCCTGAAAGGATATTGTAATCACATCTTACAGATTAATAAAATACTTCTAGTTTTGCTATTCTAAGATTATTTGTGACTAACGCAGCCCTGATCAGAGAGCTAGGCCTTCTCTTCTAATCATGTGCTGTGTCTACGTGTGTGTGATTTGTTTCTTTGTTATGGTTGCTGTTATTATTCCTTACTGCTAAGATTTTTTGAAGTTCAATATTTGATTTAATCTCACGGAAATGTTTTGAATCTTAAGTATAAACCCTTGGTTAAAACGGATTATGTGTTTGTTCCTGCATATACCTTGCACATTGCCTTGAAAGGATACGCTCTCAGATTGATAAAATTAATGTCAGATTAGGGTGGATAAATCATTCTTACCTGGACACCAACATTTTGGCGCCATTGCCGGGGATGCTAACAAGGTGCAAGCAATGATTTGAACCAACCAGAGGGTCAATCTCTTGTCCTGGGGACAGATCGAGCTTTCTCACTCTGCTTCAAGTCCTGAGCGTAGGTTTTGACTTTGGCTTGTTTATTTCTGTTTTTGTTTTGGATTTAGGGCCATATTTGTGTCCTGGGGAGGGAGGAGTCTTTTGATGCCCTGCTCCAGGCCCTGAGTGGAGTTATTTATTTTTAACTTTCGTGTGTTTTCTTGTGGGGAACCCTTAGCTTTACCCTGGAGAGGGAGGAGTCTTTTGACACCTTGCTTCAGATCTGGGAGTATTAGGTCTTCTTGTGGATTGTGCTGTTTTGGTTCTTGTCCCAGGGAGGGAGGAGTTCTTTAATGCCCTGCTTCGGGCCTGAAACCCTAGATTTTTGTTCTGCTGTATTTTTTTTTTTGTGAACTCTTTTATCTTGTGGAAGGAATGGTCTTTTGAAGCCTTACTCCAAGATTGGAGCATTGTAGGATCATACAAAGACCTTCCATCACACCAAATTTTGTATGAACAAAGAACCAAATAAGAGGGGCGGAGTGAGAGCCCCAAAAATGGGAAGACCAAATCTTGGAAGAAAAACTTATATTCAAAAGATTATAGAAAAGGCAGAGTCATAAGCATCTTCTTGTGCAGCTGCAAGGCCAGGGGCTAGGAGAGTGAAGTCCAAGGGACAGTCAGTGGATCAACCAGTGCAAGCCACGGTATCCCTTGGTGATTTGGTACAATAGGGTCCTCCAACAGCGGATGAAATAATTAGTAATGGACTGGACTGAGAAGATCTTGTGTTGGTAATAGCAGAGGAAGAAATCGCAAGTAGAACATCGACGGATTCAAACTGCTCTAGTAAGGGAAAGGAAGTTGTAGTCGAGGGATTGAACCATCAAGACACAAGAAGAAGAAATGAGGGGATATTGGTATCACCAAGAGACCGGGGAAGTGCCACTAAAGTAACTCACGTCCCAGTAGTGAGGAGTCCCTAGCCATCCTCCACAAAGCCTATTGAAATCCCAAGCGATTATTGGAAGATATTTATGGCTCCCACAACCTCCACTATCGAATTTCCCATTGGGAATATGGGAGCTAGCGCGCCTACAAAGGCTATCCCATTGGCAGCCTTACCGAAATTCCATGTGCTTTTTTTAGAGGATCCCGACACATTTCTATTTAAGTTCGACATAGTGTGCTGGGGGTATGATTACACGACAGATGCCCAGAAGTTAAATATTTTTCCTTCTACACTAAAAGGGACGGCCCTGCGATGGTTTATGGGCCTCGGAGGAAAATCCATTTCCACATGGGATGATATGCAAACAACTTTTCTGGAAAATTACCAGGATTACTGCAAATCCTGGAATGTCAAGGAGGATCTTTTCAAGTTCACACAAAAAGAAGATCAAAGTTTGGCAGATTGTGTGGAGAGTTTTAAGTACCTCTTACAGAGGTTAGGTCATTCTGATTTGGATAAGGAAATTTTGAAGGTTATCCTCCTTCGATCCTTTCGAGAGGACTCAATGGAATTGTTGAATATTGTGGGAAAGGGAGACATCTCCAAGGAAACCTTTGAAGGTATTTGTGATTTGTGTATCGAGTGCTCGAGGGGGCTTGAAAGAAACAGATCAGGGATCCGTTCAGTAAAAGGATCCGGCGGAGGTGTTACGAAAGCAAAAATCGGGAACCTGCTAGACAACTTAAGGATGGATATTCTCAATACCTTGTCAACACAAATGGACACTTTTCAAGTAAAGCAGAAGCAGTTGGAACTGGATAGGACCATGGAAATATTTTTCCCGAAGTGCAAGAGGAATCATCTGGAAAGGGAATGCCCATCAAAGTCCATAGAAAAATGTGACATCTGTGAGCTAAATCATGTAACAAGGTCATGCCCTTCCTTGCCAGGCCTAAAAGTGGTGTTTCAAGGAGCAGGGGAGGACACAGAGCAATTGTACCTTATGGGCGCCAAGAAGCCGTGGCAACTTCAACCACCGATTTGAAATCAAGGTATGTACCTAGATCCATCTCAGTATTTCAATAACTACAACATGAATCCTCAAACCATTCCTTGTCCCCCTATGTGGCTGCAATAACAGTACCCATTGTGGCAACAATGGAACCCTCAAGCTAGTATGAGCTCACCATGGGCTCCAACTTGGTGAGGACCCTCTTTGGGGTAGTTTCCTCAACAAATGCCACAACAACAACTCCAATTACCCTCCAATGTGACTCCTAGTAATCATCCTGTCCATCCTGAGCTTCTAATGCAGCCTAATCCTAATCCCAATAATAAAGGAGCCCATCAAGCTGATGTTCTTAACCTGCCTTCGTATAGTATCTCTACTGCAGAACTGTATGAAATGAATTTGCGATTAGGTCGAATAGTCAATGTCCAACCCCCTTCGATCATCATTGAAAAACTTGATAATGAAGAAAGAGAGGCACAACCGACCAGGAGAGAGCCAAAACAAACTATTAAAAACTAGGTGCCTCCTGTAAAACAACATCAATCTGAAGCACCTTACCCAGAGAGATTGATTATGAGTAAACCAAGCCCACAAGCTGAATTTGATTTATTAGGGTAATTGTAGAATTTATTTGTTAAGATTCGCTTGTTACAAGCTATGAAATATGTACTGATTTATGCAAAGACCTTTAGGGAATATTGTTAAAATAAACCTACAAAGAAAACTAAGGACCCCCTCACTATACATGTTATGGGAAAATTATCGGACTTCATGATGGGAAAATCAATACTAGTGAAATATGGAGATTCGGGGAACCTGGTTTTGATAGTACAGATTAATGGGGTAGAGATTCCAAATGTGCTGGTGGACTTGGGTATTGCCATCAATGTCATCACCACTGAAACCATGCATACATTAGGCTTTCAAAATTTGAAACATACACCTACAGTGTTGGAATTGGCAGATCGATCTATAGTCAAACCTGTAGGGAAGTTGGAGGACGTGACAATTTCAGTAGATGCATGGCATTACCCCGTAGATTTCCTAGTATTTCATACACAATCCTCAGTGGGTGGTCACCCCTTGATTCTAGGTAGGCCATGGCTGGCTACTGCAGACACTTATATTGGGTGTCGTTAAGGAAATATGGTTATCTCTAATGGGCATAACACCAAGAACTTGGTACTATACCCACCTGCAGAACTAGATGCACCTAAAAAGTCAGCAGGCGGCAAGAAGGCTGTATCTATGGTAGAGGTTGAAGACAAAGAAGTGAGACCAGTCCTTACTATCGGGCAGGTCGTTCAGTTGAAGATGGAATTAGAAGATGACGTGATCACTTCCTTCATGAATGATCCTTGTTCCATTTTAGAGTCAAATCAGCAGGTCTTAGAATCCATTCTAAGATGTGAAACTTAGGAAGTTATTGAAAAAACGGAAGAATTAGAGGAAGATGTTGATGCACCTCATGAAAGTGTTCAAGTAGAGATAGAACCCGAGAAAACTTTGAATATTAATCTGGGTCTGTCAGAATCCTAGAAGAAGCAGCTGGTAGATGTTCTTTAGAAGCATAAGGAAAATTTTGCCTGGGATTATTCAGACATGAAGGGGATCCCTGCCAACTTATGCACCCATCACATATATATCAAGGAATATTGTAGTCCTATAAGACAACCTTAGAGAAGGATGAATCCTGCATTGAAAAACATTGTGAAAGAAGAGCTTAAGAAATTATTGGATGTGGGGTTTATCTACCCTATCTCAGACAGCCAATGTGTCTCTCCATTGGTAATGGTCCCTAAGAAGAATGGTAAATGGCAGATTTGTGTGGATTATCGAGAGTTAAATAAGGCAATGCAGAAGGACCATTTTCCCCTGCCATTTATCGATCAAGTTTTAAACACATTGGCTGGTAAGAAATTTTTCTCATTTCTGGATGGGTTTAGTGGATATAATCAAATCCAGATCACTCTTGAGGACCAGGAAAACACCACCTTCACATGCCCCTGGGGAACATTCGCATACCGGGTCCTTCCTTTTGGCCTGTGTAATGCCCCTGCAACATTCCAGAGGGAAATTCTGGGAATATTCTCTGATCTGATAGATGATGGTGTTGAAATTTATATGGATGACTTCACTCCATATGGGGAATAATTTTTAAAGGGGCTGAAAAATTTAGAAAAAATTCTTGAAAGATGTATACAAGCGCGTGTTTCCCTAAGTACAGTAAAATTCTACATGATGATGGAAAAAATAATTGTTCTGGGACATTTGCTTTCTACTGAAGGAATCAGGATGGACCCAGTAAAAATAAAGGTAATTATGCACTTTCCAACACCTAAAACACCCACACAGGTACGTAGTTTCATTGGCTGTGCTGGTTATTATAGGCATTTCATAGAAAATTTTGCAAAGTAGCACACCCATTATTTCAATTACTAACAAAAGACTCAGAATTTGTGTGGTTAGATGAATGTGATATAACCTTCACAAGAATTAAAGAATTGTTCTGCAGTGCTCCAATTCTTAGAGGACCAGACTGGGCGTTACCTTTCCACATTCATATGGATGCTTCCCAAACAACAATTAGTGCAGTACTGGGACAGCAAGAGGATAAAAAACCTTACGCAGTCTACTATGTTAGTAAGAATTTGGCCCCTTCTGAATTAAACTACATAGTGACTGAGAAAGAGTTCCTTGCTATCGTTTATGCCATCAACAAGTTTCGACATTATATTACCGGGTATTCTACTTTTGTGCACACTGATCATGAAACCATCAGGTATTTAATGAACAAACCTGTTACCCTTGGTCGTGTTACAAGATGGTTGTTGCTACTACAAGAATTTGATATTACTATAGTAGATAAACCAGGGAAAGACAATGTGGTTGCAAATTTCTTATCTAGGATAGAACATGATGGTAAGAATACACAAGTTGAAGATAATTTCCCAGATGAGCATCTCTTTGCATTTTTTGCTAACACTCTATGGTATGCAGATATTGCTAATTATCTTGCTACAGGTGAGGTGCCTCGTCACTTGTCCTATAAGGATAAAAGGAAGATCTATCACCAGAGTACCCGATATTCATGGATGGCAGGATATCTCTTCCATACAGGGATTGACCAGCAGATTCGACGTTGTGTGGAAAAGGATGATATTTATGAGATCTTAAAGGCTGCACATGATGGACCCTCTGGAGGAAATTTTGCAAACAAAAGGATAGGTCATAAAGTCCTGTAGATGGGATGTTATTGACCTTCCATATTTCGTGATGCTTGGGATTATATTTGAAGGTGCGATAGTTGTCAGTGAATGGTACAACCTGGGAGAGAAAATGAAATGCCTCTTCAACCCTAGATAGTCCTTGAGCCATTTGAAAAATGGGCCATCGATTTAATTGGACCCCTTAACCCACCTTCTCATCAGAAAGCTTACATCCTAGTTTGTATTGATTATGTAACCAAATGGGTGGAAGCTAGAGCAGTCATGAGAGCAACAGAGCAAGTAGTGGCAGACTTCCTTTTTGAAGAAATCTTTGCTCAGTACGGGACTCCCAGAGAAATTGTATTAGATGGAGGATCACAGTTCACATCCCATATGATAGAGAAAGTTATGTAGAAATACGTGGTCAAACGTAGAGTAACAACCCCCTATCATCCACAGGCGAATGTGCAAGTAGAGAGTACAAACAAGGTATTGGAAAATATCTTGACAAAGACAGTAGCAAGTCATCACTGGAATTGGGCACAAAAACTTCCAGAAGCTTTATCGGCCTATAGAACAACATGGCGGAACACAATGGGGTTTTATTCATTTGAATTAGTTTATGGGAAATCCCCCTTGTTTCTGGTAGAATTTGAAATTAGCACACTTAGAACATCTCTGGAAGTAGGCTTAGATCTATCAGAAGCACAGAAACATTGAATGGAACAGCTGAATGAGTTAGATGAGATTTGATCAGTAGCTGTCCAGAGAACTACTACTGTTCAACAGCAAAGAATGAAATGTCATGATAAATTCATCAAAACTAAGGTGTTTCATGAAGGGGATTGGGCATTACTATACAACTCCAAATTTAAGGATTTCAAAGGCAAGCTTCGCACTCGCTGGATGGGACCATATCAAGTGGATTTAGTGTTCGACAATGGAACAGTTAGATTAATTACAATTGATGAGAATCAGACCACATTTGTGGTGAATGGACACTGTCTAAAATTATACCATCGTCCAGCCTCTAAAGATGCCTTTGTCAAAACCTTTCAGTTTGAGCTGATTTAATGGTTATTGCAATAGAAGACAGTCTCACTCTTCCAACAAAAAAAATAAAATGAATGATGATAATATGTGGTTATTACTTGTTTTTATTTTGCAGGAATAATAAAGAAATATGGCCAGGAGGGAAGTAACATTCAGTGTGTTACTCCACCAGTGCTGCTATAGAGATATTTTGTTTCACTGATATTGTTACTCTGCAATTGTTGTTACTTGGTAACTGTTGTTACTCCGCAAACTGCTGTTACTCCGTAGCTGCTGATACTCTGAAGTCACTGCTACACTACTGATGCTATTACTCTAAAGTTGTTGCTACATCGCTGATGCTGTTACTCTGAAGTTGCTATTACTCCGCAACTGCTGTTACTCCACATCTGCCGTTACTCCACAACTGCCATTACACCGTAGCTACTGTTTCTTTGTAGCTGCTATTATTTACTGTTTCCGTTACTCACTTTTTATTTTATTCACTGACGTGCTGATACTATGACATATATTTTTGCTGCTACTCCACTTTAAGGTAAGTCTGCAGGTACATCTCCATTGATTTTATGGATTTAATTAAATATTCCAAAAGGATGGTCAAACATGTCGAGGAAGGTCGTCATTTAGTTGGGGGGAGGGAACCGTCATAATGAATGAAGACGTACTTCGTAAAGGTACTTATAACACATGATTCCCACCTAACCAAATTTAATGATTTCAAGTACTCTGTAATCATACCGTATGAGTTGGAATGCGTACTTCTACGCACAAAATTCATATTAGTCATCTCCCATCATGCTGCATTAAATCCTGAGAATATCTAACAGTACTACCATAATTTGTCATTACTCCCAAGCATACTAGTACTATTTATCCATTATATCCGAAAGTGGCCATGACGTTATTTCAGTTGCTAACAGTTTGGAGCCCTGTGACCCCCCCTGCCAGCTAACTATAGTCGTCATGCTGACTCTGCCTCTGCAGCAATGGGTGGTCGATCTATGCGACATGAACCTGATGATTCAACGAGAATCCGGATAAATGGGGAGGTATGGCAAGTATTTGAAAATGCAGGTTGGGATGTTTATTTTGACAGGCTGAATGGATGGGATGAAGAAATCACGATGGAATTCACATTGAATTTGGAAGAAGGAGTTTCTCGAGTTCGTGGAGTCGAAATTCTAGTGACAGAAGAAACTATCGCGAAATTCAGTGGATTGCCGCAAGGCAGAGAACGCTTGTTTTCAAGGAGAACACCCCTCCCGGAACTCCCCAAAGCCTTTCTGCAAGCTGGAGAAAGTATTGCGCAGAAGGGTCAAGGATATGATAGAACTTCATTACCTCTTCCATGGGGAGAAGTTGCAGAGGTTGTTATAAAGTATATGACATGTGAAGGAAGATATTCTACTATCTTCAAATATCACCTCTGCATATTGGCTCACGTGCGATTTCCACAAGCAGAGGCTTTTTCAATGAATGCACCCTATTTCCTATTAAGGAGCCTTCATTTGATGTCAAATTGGGTTCAGGGGGTGCGACAGGTGTTGGCAGTCATCTCTCACCATGGGCTGGTCCAGTTGCTAGTAATGAACGCCATTGAGAAGACCCCAATTCCGTGGGAACTTTTTTAGAATTCCACAGAGGAGGAAATGGAAGCCACTGTGGCTGCTAGGGCAGAAGAACCTAAAGCCATGCAGGAGGATGAAGAGGAGGATGAAGCCATGCAGGGAGATGCAGAGGATGATGATTACATTGATCAGGAGGATCCTGAAGAGATGGAAATGGAGACTGAAGAGCGTGAAGAAGAGACGGTTCCCCAAGAACAGGCTGAACTCTTGGAATCGATGGAAGCTGTAGAGATACCCATAGGCACAACAGCCTAGGCTATCCCACAAGAACCAACCCCATCTGCGGAGTCAGCTGAGAAAATAGATAGTGCGATGGGCATGGAGGTAAACCCATAGCAAATGAAAGAGGGTGAATTGGTCGACATTGCGACCGAGGCCACTCCACAGGGATCTCCTATTGACATGGAACCAATGGAGGAGGGTAATCTGATTGAAGAATAATTTGTGACCACTCCTAATAGAGAAACCATGAAGGAAATTATGGGAGGACTAAGGTGTGAGGCTGATGCTGCTCCACAAAAACCAGCGTCGACCTTGGGGCTGAACGTAGAGGATTTGTTCCAGTTCCCCATCTTTCTTCCTAGGGGAGCAAGCGTAACTCGTTCCCCGTAGCAAAGAGAGGAAGAAGATTTTTCCATTCCTACGGCTTCGAATTTAAAACGAAGGCCATGACCGGAAGAGGCCTCAACAGACATATAAGTAGGGGAGCATCTTACTGGGTCACCACTGGTCGCAGAGAATGTACATGATGAGAGAATGGACATTGGTGAAGAGAAGGGATCAATCAGAGTAGTCCCGACGAATGAACCAATGGAGCACTTAGACATGAAAAGAGTGAAGCAAGAAATAGTAGAAGAAGAACAGGCAGAGGAGGTTGGACTGACCGTTGGCCCGACAGAGGCAGTCCTGAGGGATTTACCTCCAGCTGTCGAGGCAGAAGAAACACAGGTCAAGCAAGAAGAGGCAGAGCCGTGTGGAAAGCGAAGACTTCCCATAAAATAGAGATACCAATAGCAGTTTAAGGAAGTAATCCAGCTCAAAATGGAAGTAAGGGATTTGAGAAGGAAAGTGCACAGGATGCAGAAACGAATAAACAAGTACAAGCGGTGAGCTAGGATATCCAAAGTCGTCAGGATTCAAGTAGGAACTAAAACAAACCCAATTGAACAACTGTTCGAAGCCAGAGAGTATGCCTTAATGGCCGAATTACAGAAGTGGAAGTCTACTATGGCCCAGTATAAGAATGAGATCAAAAGAACTAACGAGAGAGCCTCCACAACCGTCTTCGGATATGTGGAGCGCATAGATATCATGAGATTAAAGCATGAAAAGTAGCAGCTCAAGATGGAGCAGCTGGAAAAACAAGTGGCCGAATTGAAAGATGATAAGGAACAGATGTTCAATCTGGTGCAAGAGGTGATGGCATGTCATCCCCCTGCTTCTTTTTATTCTTTATTTTTTCATGAACGTTTTCTTTTATTATGCATGGAGAGCATAAAAAATGAGGTCGGTTATGAAATAGAAGATGGTGTACAATTCCTTCGAATCATGAGGAGTCATGATGTGCCAACTCAACATCTGATGTGTGAGTTTTACCTGCATGGGTATCTATTACGTTTGGACAGATATTTTAATCCAGTTCCATATGTAGGGTATATCCATCTAAGGGCCCTCACCTCTTATGCTTTCAATCAAATCCATTGGCAGAAGGCTTGTAACACTTTTGAGTCTAATCAAGTTACAAGGCCATTTATAGTAAGAGGAGAACATGAGAGGTCAGATGCAATGTTCAATAAACACCATACCTTTTTGAAATTTGAGGAGAACAAAGAAAGAATGTTGAGGACACAAAGGTGGTGCCTCGGCCTTTGTATCAATCAATTAACTATTTTTCAAAAATAGGCCCTTGATTGTTGTCAGAGAAGGTGGATGATGTCACCGACAGCTATTCGGAACAGAGAGCCTTTTGGGGCACCCAACTTTGTGTGAGTACTCGCCAGAGTACCCAGATATATGGCATGTGTTCAAACATGTGGGATCCGATGGATGGGGCTTCGGTTTCAGTATCCTATTATTTGGTTGCCTTCATAAATTTACACCCTAGCATACAATGTTCCAGCAGATTGGTGGAAGGAAGTTCTCCTTTCAGATGGATTTAAAGTTCTAGGGACATAGATGGCTTTAGAGTATGATCTTGCCAGGCTTCATGAAGCTCACGGTTTGTAGAACCCAAACCTACGGAGGCGGCCGACTGCATGAGGGCATGCAGAAGGCTAGTTGGGGGGAGATGTTGGGCACCAAATCTGGCTACCTTTCTGACCATTTTTATCATCCTTTTTTATCCTTTTGTGTTTAATTACCTACATTTTCTATGCTAAATTTATGAGGTAAATACCCCTAACTTGTCCAATTGGAATATTTTAATTAATGAAGTAAAGCCACAGAGTCTTACCTATTTGCGACACTAAGATATGTGCTTGAATTTAGTTTGGAGAACAGGAACCCTCGCTCCAGTGTCTTGCAACAGATTTGGTAATGGTCAGCTATAGGGAGATCGCGCAACTGGAGTCATGATTCCTTGGGCCTATTCTTGGCCCTTGTTTTATCCTGGACATCTGATGTTCGTGCTGTTCTAACTGATGTGTATTTCTGAATGCATGATTACCACATTCCAGGGAGATCTGTCATTCTCTGGCGCTGTGTATAAAATGGATATTGTTCCTGTAAATGGGGGTTACCGAAAGGATATTGTAATCACATCTTACAGATTAATAAAATACTTATGTTTTTGTTGTTCTAAGCATCTTTGTGACTAACGCAACCCTGCTCAGAGAGCTGGGCCCGCTCTTTTGATCAGTTGCTGCATCTGCGTGTGTGTGAGTTGTTTCTTTGTTATGGTTGCTGTTATTATTCCTTACTGTTAATATTGTTTGAAGTTCAGTATTTGATTTAATATCATGGAAATGTTTTGAATCTTAATTATAAACCCTTGGTTAAAACAGATTATGTGTTTGTTCCTACATATACCTTGCACATTTCCTTGAAAGGATATGCTCCTAGATTAATAAAATTAATGTCGGATTAGGGTGGATAAGTCATTCTTACCTAGACACCAACACCATCCATAATAGAGAAAATGCAATAAGATCCATGGTATGGACACAACCATCCAATGGGAAGGATCATAAAATAGACTTAGGTATGGTCGCAACCATCCAATCATAATAGTTTTGTATACAGTTGCAACAAATCAAATCATCCCGCAGCCTGGATTGCATCATACAAAACCCAGGGTCTTGTGCTCTATCCTGACCCGAACAAGTACAAATTCAGGCATGTGAATGAATGAGATGAAGTCAAACATGCAAGAAAGTCGTCTTATTACCAGCCGATGATGGAAGCTGTTATTAGACGGGAGAGAAAATACCAATAATGACAATGGTTCTCAAGGTACTTCTAGTACAATCCACGGAATGTGAAGAATGAATTGGAGTCGAACATCCGCAAAATCACCCAATCAAAGGCCAATGATGAGAACCCGTCATCGAATATGAAGAAATTTACATTAATGCATGCAAGATATAAGGTACCACAAGGGAGTCTCTAGATCAGCTTCTTGGATAATGAGTTGAAATTGATAGGAAATGATCGGTCGAAGGAGGGCCATAATTTTTCCCACATCATCGACACGAGACACAGGAACAAGATGATAGTGAATCAAGACTGAATAGAGGATCAAGTGTTGAAAACTGCAGAAGCATCTACTCTTGAACATATTGGCGACATGACTCTGAAATATGGCAGTATTTGACATTGAGGGATCTGAGGTCATGGTTACGAAGCAAATAGTAGATGAGAGGTAAAAACAAATAACCCAAGCCCATGGAGGAAAAATGACGAATGTGGGATGTTCCCAACCCAACACAAACTGTAGACAAGTGTCATGTTCAAGAGTGACATACTGCCGATGTAACTGACAACTAGTTCCATTTTCCCCTACCATTTATGGCGAGTACCCAATTATTTTTTGAAACATGATTAAAGGGGATATCATATGATTTTCATGTAATTTTTTCCTTCAGACAAATCCATCCTAGCACATTTTATGAGCCCTAGGAAGGAATAACTCGGTAATGTCATGGCGACGGCTCCAATGTCATTTATATTTAACGTGTCTAACAAAGGAAAAACTTTGCGTCTTTTCATGTTTAGAGAGTTTGAAAATAGGCAGAAAATAAAACTCCAGAAGGTCCCTTTTTGTAGGTTGTCTCTCAAATCCAAAAATATATAAAACAATATCTAATAGAATCTCTTACCCATGTTCGACTAAGGTATTCCTTTTTCGTAAATAATTTGTCCCAGCCCGAAAAAGGGGTAAACGTATACTAGGCATATGATGTTTCAAAACCTTTAGTGAGTTCAAAATGACAAGAGCTTGGAAATATTTTCATATTTTGAGATTTAGAAAGAGCTGAAAGATACCTCCAAGGGTTGATTTTTTTGTGTTTTTACCGAGTATGAAAAAGTAATAAAATGCAACTCGTTTCCTCATCGTTTCTAGTTTTAGGAGTTGCCGCTACACAAGAAACAAACGTAAAACCCATTTTTGAAAATAAACTAATAAAAAATAACTGAACATGTACCCAAAAACCTTTATAAAATAACTTAATAGTAAAAACAATTCACTTTTACCTTTTCACTTTCTTGTGAGCACTTTCACTGGTTTTCACTATGATTTTGGGGAGCTGACTGCAGGTGATCTAGGATGCCATTGGTGAATCCACTCCTTCTAGGTAAGAGCCATGAAATTCCCCTACGATTTCATACATTTTCCATATGTTTTCATTTTTTGATAACTTTTATGGAAGAGTTTTAAAAATTCATATACGCAGCGGTCAATGTCGGTTCAAGGTACGGAGCCGCGCCGACCTATGTGATTTTTATACAAGGAAAGCACTAGTCGGCACTGATTTTTGAAAAACATATGCGCTGAGAATTGTGCATAATTAAAAAAAAAAAAAATCCAAGAATGCTTTTCAAAAGCGATTTAATTTTATAAATATGGCTAATGGAATCTTGTATTTTGTTTTGCAGGAAGAATCAACAGTTGTAAGGGAAATATAATGGAAAGAGCGGGAGCATGGGGCAGAAGATGCACATGTCGTGGAGTACCATGCATGCTTAGATGCTCTGAGGAACTTTGGGCTACTTAAAGTTTTCATGACCCCATGTTTGAGAGCTCAATTAGAGCTACTGCAATAAATGATTAGTGTATGAGACATTGACCAAGAGAATTTCATCATCCATGACTAGGAATTGGAGATAGAAGTCTTTGACATCTACTTCTTGACAGGATTGTCATGGAGGGGAGAGAGAACAAGAATGACAGATACTCGGATCCTTAGAGAGAGCATGGCCATGTTGATAGGGAGAGCTTGTCCTGAAGCAAGGAAAGCACATAAGAGCGTAAAATGGACATCCAGACAGTGCACAACTTACCTTTAAGGGTAGTGTTGCACACCATTACTCGGGCTGCCAAATCTCAGGCTCCTCATGAAGCCACAAAGACTCAACTCCAATTAGCCATAGATTGCATGTCTTCAAAAATCTTCAATTGCGCAGAAGTGGTGATGATAAATATGAAACTTCAGTTGACCAAGTGTAAAAACGGTAATCTAAAGCAGTTTGGGTATGGGTCCATTTTGATACCATTCATCCTAGAACGATTACTAATATTCCAATGTCAGGAGGTATTTTTACCTAGGCCACTATCACGAGAGCCATGAATGGTCTGTTGGGCTAAGTTGATGCCTCGATCAGGGGGTGGGAAACATATGTCGTGGAGACCAAATTTCTTTGACTGGTTGAGATGAAAACTCATTGTGGTGGAGGATTAGCCATATATCGGTACCAATTTTAGGGGTGATCCGGATCTTCCACTTCCAGGAGGGGACCACTGGGACGAGGATAGAGGTAAAAACTCAGTTTTTAGATTTTTATGAGTATTACGATTTTTTTTGGTTTATATATATGTGTGTTATGATATTTTCTCATGTGTTGAAGATGTTGGTCCAGAGAGACCCGTGGGGATGTCTTTGATAACGCGGAGGGTTGAAAGAGATTTCGAAGTGGCCCCTCATCGCGAGGGACTTGAGAACAAGGAAGAAATTGCATGTAACCTGGAGGGACTCATGAGCGGGATCTTAGAGTATGTGAGATTTGAGGACATTGCTCATCCTTACTAGTGGCACACTGTGGGGGTTTCTAACCACATTCATCGACTGTTGAGACGTGTCATACAGGCAGTGATGTGCTATAATGAGCACCATTTTGATTACACTCCTAGGTTTTATGTCTACAATTTTTTTAGAGACATGGCGTCTCAGGATGTAACTGAAACACATACATATTTTTTGAACTATGACGTACAAGCTGATGAAAACAATTGATATATATATATATATATATATATATATGCTTATTTTCCTGTCTAAATCTTACTATCTAATGATGATTGCTTTTACAAATTCCATAAATGTCTATCTAATACAAGATTATCTATTGTTTCAGTTAATGTATTCATTCTTCTGGGAATATGATGATATGTATTATAATAAAAATTCCTTTCTAACAAACGAACATGTAAATACATCCTTGAAATATAAGGGTTTCTAACAGAATAACGCCCATTGAGTTGGAGAACAACAAGATGCGATTCTAGGTTTACAATTAATTCACGAATGTCGAGGGAAGTAGATTCAGTTAGAAGTTTGATAACTCCACTGTATTTAGTGACATTGTTAGTTGTACATCCTAGAAAAATTTCTTGAAGGTCTACTAACTCACCGTTAGGATCATAAATTACCCAAGCCATGGAGGATAGGCTTCGGTACTGCGGGAGGCACCGTCAGCGAAACTGATATAAGGAGTGACAGACATCTACACAGTAAGCAAAGACATAATAAGTAGGAAAAACTTCTTGCAAAGCACACCAGGCCAAAAATGTACAAAAATGAAAAACACACTTATGTACAGAAGAAATTCATGAGAAAACTCATGCATAAAATTTTTTGAGATACAAACTCGTTCCAGGGCTGATCTAGGGGATTGGCTTCATAATCAATAAGCTCATAGGCCCCTTTTTGCAAAATTTTTTTAACATTGTAGGGCCCATGCCACATGGGTTCAAATTTACCTGCCCCCAACTTATCATGGGCTTGGTCATACAAAAGGACCAAGTCTCCTTCTACGAAGGTCTGAGGGGAAATGGTCTAGTCAAAGTGGGTTTTGAACTTTTTTTCTGTGCTTCTATAACTAAAGGAGTGAAGTGGGAGTTTCATCAAGCCTCTGCAAATATAGAAGACATTATTCCTCTGGCGAAGTATTCGACAGTAATTCAACATCTAGTTTGAGTGAAGGAATTTTACATTCAATAGGAAGGGTAGCTTCCAGACTGTAAATAAGTTGAAATGGTGTGAATCCAGTTGCATCCTTCACCAAGGTTTGGTAAGCCCAGAGAGATGAGAACAACATGAGATGCCAATTGGACTTATGCATCCTAATAGTACGCTGAATCATAGTGACTAACACTTTTTACATGGCTTTGACCTGACCATTAGCCTAGGGGTAGTACAGCGTTGAGCCGTTGTGACGCAGACCCAACTGAGTAGTCAGATTAGCCATCATATAATGGAAAAAATGGGAGCCATGGTCAGTGAAAATGGATTGAGGGACTCCAAACCTGGCAATCACGTGATTGAAGAGAAATTGAGTGGTCGTCTTACCGTCTGATGTTAAAGTAGGAATTGCTTCAGCCCATTTGGTGAAGTAGTAAACAACTACAATAATATAAGCATGCCCCCCGGCCGAGCGAGGGTTACATGTCATAAAATCGATACCCCACTTCACAAAAGGACCAATGCTAATGACGGGATGGAGGTGAGTGGGTGGCGTGCGCATCTTATGCTGGTAGATCTAGCACTCGTGACATTTACATACAACAAGGATACAATCTTTGAAAATGGTAGGCCATAAATACCTGGCATGAAGAATTTTTTGAGTAGTAGCATACCCAGACATGTGACCGCCACACATTCCAGAATGGCAGTCATTAAGGACTTTTTTAGTTTCCTCGAGGGTTAAACACCGACGAAGGATGGAATTATCTCCAATGCAGTATAAAGTATCTCTGACTATGTGATAGGGTTACGAATGATGACAGATACGTTGACGAGAATATTTCTTCAACTAGGACCAGAAAGTAGAAGTCTGGAGATAAACGATGATATCACCGTACCATGGATCGAGGGTGTTAATCAGGAAAAGAATATTTTTTGGAATGAGTTACTCAAAACTGGAAGGAGCAGAAGTAGAGGGTAAGGAGCAGATCAATTCAGCAAAAACAAACGATTTCTTTTATTTGGCGGCAGTAAACTCCAAATAAAAATCTTGGAGGATAGCTATCCACTTAGATTACTTTCCCCCCAACAACCGTTGAGTTAAAATATAGGTGATGGGGTTTCAATTAGAAATCACGGTCGTGGTGCGGAGTAAAATATAATGGCAAAAACGTTGTATGGCTTGAATAACTACCAAAGCCATTTTTTTGACATGAGCGTAACGTGGTTCAGTGTCGAGAATATTTTGGATGAGATAATAATTGGCATGCTCATTACCATCATCATCGTTTTGTACCAGAACCATGGCGATAGTGCTAAAAGCGGAAGCCATATAGAGTAAATAATCGCGATGATAATTTGGGCGATGCAAAAGAGGACCATTAACGAGAATGGTCTTCAGTGCATCGAAATATTTTTGGGAAATAGCATCCCATAGGAACGGGATGCCTTTCTTAAGAAATCATGTAAAACCTTTGGCTACCTCGGCATAGTTCGGTATGAAACGATGCAAGAAAATATCTTTCCCTTGCAAACTCTGCAACTAGTGTAAAGAGGAAGGGGAGGGGAGACTAATCATAGCCTTGAACTTAAGAGGATGGAGAAAAATACCGTCTTTGGAAACAACAAACCGAAGGATTCTGTCGTATTCGACGCAGAAGACACATTTGTGTGGATTAATCCGAATTTTGTAGCATATACAATATTTTTTTTTTTAACAAAGGTGTTCCAGGTGGTCTTGACGCTTAGCGCAATGAGTCGAGAGATCATCCAGGTAAGGCTGAACAATGTGCTTAATATCGTGAAAAGAATACGACATTTCCCGTTGGAACGTGGCACCAACATTTTTCAAGCCAAAAGGGAGATTTTTATATTCGAAATTTCCCCATGGACAGATGAAGGGGGTTTTATGTTGATCAACCGGTAGTATATTAATCTAGAAATAACAATAGAACCCGTCCATAAGGTATAAAATCTCACTCCCAGCACACTCGTCAATAATTTGGTCGATGAATGGAGTGGGATAGTTATCCTTGGGACAAGCATGATTGATATCGTGGTATTCCACACAAACTTGAATGGTGCCATGCTTTTTGGCCACAGGGACAATGTTAGAGACCCAATCTGTCAACGAGATTGGATAAATGATGCCTGCTTTGAGAAGTTTTTCAACTTCTCCCTTTATGACAACTGCCTTTCTAGGGTGCACAAGATGAAGATGTTGGCGAATAGGTTTCGCATCAGGGTAAGTGGGCAACTCGTCTACTAATATACTTGGATCAATTCTAGGCATTTCCTCGTAGGACCAAGTGAAAATGTCTTGAAATTCGTAGAATAGACTAGTATAAACTTTAATCTTATCAGGAGAACAGGTCACCCCAATATGGATTTTCTCGACAACCCCCGGTTTAAAGGATATGTCAATAGGAATCGTTTGAGTGATATTTCCCATGTTGCCTTTCGGAAAAAAATTATGTGTCAAAATAGGTGTTCAAAGCGGTTGGGAAGGAGCTCAAGAAGAAAAATTCTCAAGACAGGCAGACATTGCCCCAAGACTAGGTAAAAAGGAGGAACGATGATGATTATCGTCCCAGGGAGGATCCTTGAGAGACATGGTTTCCATGATGGCTTCATCACTTGGAAAGGTCTCGTTCAAGGGATCAGGAGAATCCGAAGCACCGAGCCAAGGGGATTGAGAATATGTGTCGAGAGGCACACTTAAAGAAGTATGATTAGAAGGAGAAGCCGAAGCCGAGAGAATTTTAGCGTAGTTGATTTCGGCGGGGCTTAACGGCATAATGTCGCAAAAGGAATCCATTTGATCAGAGGAAGGAAAAATCCATGGATTCAATTTGATGGATAGCATATTTACAGAGGCGACGTTGGGAGGCGGGCGATTGAAAATACCAATTAAGGTAGAATCTTTAAAAAGACCTACTCCCACACTCTCATATGGAATATTGGTATGATCCACATACAGAACATTTCCTTCAGAGGGAGTAGCATCGAAGAAAGTCAAATGGTCAGTCGTGACTATCTTCCCTTGGTTGGGAAAACGAAGCACATGGAATAGAGAGGAAGGAATGAAATTCATAGCATGGGTCCAACTCCGTCTGAGTAGAATATTTTAATTTAGATTGGCGTCAAAAACCTCTACCTTGATGTTGACTGTCTTGCCTTCCAACGTGATAGGAAAGCTAGGGAGAATACCAAATGGAGGAGAAAATCTTCCATAAAAAGCCTCCAAGGTATTAAGAGATTGACTCAAAGAAGGAGAACCAATGGCTTTCCAACAATATATGGACATAATGCAAGTAGATGCACCTTCATCGATTATAGTTCAATGAATGGTCTTTGAGTTAATGATAACCTGGATAAAAAAGTAAATATGGTGGGGTAGACGCAGAACATGGCTCTCCAAATCGAAATTAATAAGGTTAGAGTCAACCGGATCGATTTCTATAATGGTGGATAACAATTATTTCTATTGTGTAAGACAAATTTAAAGAACCTCCAATGCCAACATATCAGAAGGAGCTTGGGCAAAATCCTCAACAATATTTTAATGTTGAGTTTCTCCAGCATTAGGATTGTAAGAGGATTTTTGGAGCATGCCTTTAGAAGGAGGTCAGACAACAAAATAATTACTAGGAGTATCGACAGTTTCTTAAAGAGGGCCAACATTAGGTGGGGAAGAAGTAGAAGGAGTATCAACAGTTTCTTTCCCGGCCGACAGAGTTTAATATTTTGACCTAGTCACCACTTTGATGGGTATAGTGCCGGACATAAACACTTGAGAACCAGATGAGGAAGAGGATTGCGGTTGGTCTACCATTTGAGTCTATTTGGATGGGAACGGATCTTTTAGGACAACCATGGTCCCTTGAGTACTTTTAATCAATTAGCTCACTTCAGACCGCCGAGGATAGTCTTTAGTGAAGTGATCATCATCACATAGAAGACAAGGGTACTTAGGTTTGCGCTTTGAGCCATCATCAATGTTAGTTTTAGGATAATCTTGTTTCAGGGTATTGGCTTTGGTCTTGTCTTTACCCTTCTTCTTACCTTTGGAAGCTTTGTCTACCAAGGTAGACTCGACGACATTCACTTCCATAGTTTTACCAAGATTGGAAGGTCACTGAGAATCAGTATCAGTAGAAGGGGTGGATTTTCACTTCGCAGGAGCAAGAGAAGACTTACAGAAATTCTAAGAAACGAAACCAATGATACCATCGAAAGGTGTTGTCGTCGGTGCTTTGGAGGTTCCAACTCCTGGAGCATTGAGCAAGAGAACATAAAGCATGTCGGACTGGGAGTAAACTAGGTCAAGGTACTGGGCACAAGAAGTGGCCCGATCTTTGATGACACATGCCCCCATAGTAACGTCCTTAGCTATTAGATAGACGAAAGAGGTAGTGAACCATTCAGTCAGAAGCTAATCAAGAATTTCAAACTTGATCAAATGATAACACCGTATAAATTCATGGATGTGATCAGAGATATGTGTGGCCATATCTTATTTCAAGGATGTAAGGAGGTGCGTTCCAGTTTCATAGTGAACCGGTAACTGAAAATGTGTGAGAAATTCCATTGTAAGAGAATTGAAATCTTGGAAGATTCCATGAGAGAGTTCAATGTGCCACTTTGCAGTGGCACCTATGAGGGTCCTTTGGAAAACACATAAATGAATAGAATCATCAATCCAGGAGTTAGAGCAGTACCATAGGTGATATATCATAACATGTGCCTAGGGGTCCCTAGGGGTCTTCTCTGGATTTGCCTTCGAACTTGGGACAATCGCCAGACATCTTGGTGGGATCTGGGGGCCAATATGGATTATGAAGAATGGGATCATTAGTTAACTTCAACACATCAGGAAGTTCCAGTATAGCAAGGAATAGAAATTGTGGGTTAAAAGGCATCGCAGGACTTTGATAAAGACCTGTGTTAGCGTTTCAACTAGGTTGGCGGAAATTTTGAGCCCATATGTTTTGTCCTGGAGGATTTTTTCCATAGGGGGTCTAATTTTGGAAATTCTTCCCATATCCTGGTTGGGGACCAAGGTACTAGTTCTGAGTAAACCAACGAGGTCCATTTTGAGCAAAATATGGATTCTGTTATGAGATGAAAGCAATGCCTTGGGGTTGACCTTGTGCCATCAAATGTTGACCTTGGGAAAACAACGGTTGGCCTTGAGGAATTAAAGGATAGCCCTGAGACGGACCAGGTTGTCCCTGGGGTCTAGGTTGGCCCAGATGCTGAGGTTGGCCTGATGGTTGAGACGAGCCAGGCTGCCCCTGAAGACCAAGTTGACCTTGCTGGATGATGGAGGGTTGACCTTGTTGTAAAAGAGGTTGGACTTGCTGAACGTAAGGCTGGTTCTATTGTACAAAGGGTTGTCCCTGACATGGATAGGTTTTCCCCTGATGACAATAAGGTGCTCCCTGTTGAATGTAGGGTTGTCCTTGTTGGGCTAAAGGTTTTCCTTGTAAATGGTAAGGTTGTCCTGGCGGCCCATAGGGTTTTCCCTGTTGGTACATGAATTGATTTTTGTGAACTAGAGGTTGATATGTTTGAACATACAATGGACCTTACATGATAGGCCCATGGTAATATGCGTGGTTCCCAAACTCATCGTAGAGATGTGGTGGATTGATCGAAGCCTGAATCTGCTGAGAACCCTGAGGGAGGTAGTTCTGATGTTGAAAAACCATCATATATTGGTTGTACGGAAAACCTCCCGGAATAGGATTAGAAGGGATAGTCGCACTACCAATAGGTTGATTGACTCTTGATACGTGAGGTTGTGATGCACTCATAATGGGCCCGACAGACATTGTGAAAGCATTGGGATGTTTTACTCGAACATTAGTAACCGATGGAGATGATTTAACCATAATGACAGATGGTGCAGAGGAAGCCACACAAACAGTGGGCTGGGTTGGGACAGCCATGACAACTGTCTGAACATCGGGAATTGAGGAGGATGGACCCGACACAAACAACCCTGAAGAAGGAGCTGCAGTACTTGACCATATTGGGTTCCGGTACAAACATGAAGCACCATAAATCAACTATCCCAAAGTACGGTAACCAGCTGGGCATGGTTGAGAGGAAGGTCGAGACATCTCATAACCAAAATTTTTGAGAGGGAATTGATATTCCCCCGTAGATATGAGAGTTTATTCACTACTAACAGGACTCGAGGCATCCATGTTGGATGAGGACATGCCGTCAGGGAAATTTTGGTGAGTGGCAGAGGGAAATTCACGTGACAATGGTGTCACAGGCGGGCCCAAGCATCAAGGGGAATCCTCTCTTAGAAATAAAAAAGGATCTGGGGGCTGCCAGTTGATATCAAATGGCTCCTCATGGGAAGATCGAGAGGCAAGAGGTTGAATGCTCGGGATGACGACATGTTCGAGGCCTTGAGTCTCAACAGACGGGGGTGTCTCCGAAGAGACTCTTCACAACGAGGTAATGAAGAGGAGGTTGAAACAGGTGGTTCCGACACAGTGAATTTGTCTTAGAAGAAGAAGAGAAAAGAGATGATTAATTAAAGGCTTTGACAATAATCATTAAGGATTTACTCATGATTCGGCCAAGAAATAACTTAATGGGGATGTGATGTAATCGTGGGAAATTAATTTTTATAACATTAAATAAGACTCTACCTTTTCATGTTTTAAGAGTCGAGAAAAGGACAAAATGTGACTCTAGTCACTTTCAGCTTGAACGAGCTCCAAATGAAAAGTGCTCAATGATATTTTCAAATTTAAAGAGTCATGGAAAGATCAAAATGACTACTCAGGAACTCTAGTCAAAATGGTGTACTAAGCTCCCGTGAACTCCAATATACACCTTGGCAAATGAATTTACCAAGGACTTAATGTATGTGCAGGAAGTATCCCCAAATGTTGTGTTCAGTGTATCACGGTTATAGGGCGGCAAACTTGGTTTCCTATGGATAAAGGATTGCAACCTAAAAGGGTCTCCCTTTATATACGCGATGGAATGGGGAGCACAAGTCTATACTAGAATTGTCTAATGCAAGATCGCAAGCGACAAATGCTAGGTTTAATGACGTCGGAACACATCACTAGCCTAGACATCTAAGTGTGAGCATTAGGTTTCAATTTTTCCTTAGGTTGTTTGAGTTAATTTTATGGTTTATCTTGAAATTAGGTTTCAATTTCAAGGCCCTACTGAATGTTATCTCAAATCCCTAAAGTGCAACTATATGAGAGAAAGAATACCATTTCATTTTGATGAAAAGCTAACTAAGTGAAGGATAGAGGTTCACAACAAATTAGTAGTCAAGAAGATGGAAGAATGACACTTTCCCTATTATACTAACATAGCCAAAGCAGAAAACGAAAATTTTCTTTGTTCCTTCACTTTCCAATGAAAAAGGGAACCTAATAACACGAAAGAGTACTTTTCATTTCTGAATGAGTAGGAAGAATGAATTTTTTTTTTTTGTATAAGTGATAAGAAACAATGCAATGCTACACTAAAAAAAATATACTAGCTTCGAGTAGCTTTGAACAAGATTGTCAAAACATGAAGAAATCAACTCCAAGCAAACATAAACAGGCACTCAAAACTAGGCATCCATTTCCTTATGAAAAATAAAGGGATTTTAATTCGACTCAATGAGCAATGTTATCTATGCTTGGGACGATAAAGGGAGAATCAAATGGACACGGAATGAAATATTGACAAACCTACTTCATGTACAATCAAATGAAAAGGCCAAGCAACCACACAAAAGTCTGAAAATGAATGACCAAACTAACTCATGAACAGATTAGACACCCAACGAACATGCAACCAAGTGAATGGTTTGAAACACCTAGAAACCCTAGGATGGATAAGCCACACTGTTCAAATGAGAGATAACAAAACTGGAATGAATGAGACAGCCTTAGGAAACAAGACTCCTAGATTGATCAATTGAAACAAGGAAAAAAAAAAAACCTAAAGTATAAGACAAAGTAGAAAATTAGTGCAAAAGGCCCAAAATTCAATATTACAAGAATCGACGCAGCTGTTTAGCAACATTTGGCGTCAAGAAGGCAAAAGCGCACTTGTATAAATGACCACTTGCACAGGTGGGTGCGATTTTCAGATAATCAGAAGCACTGAGCAAGGAAATAAAGGAAAAAATAAAAGGCTTGTTGAGAAAAACTAGACTTATCACTCTAGAAAAAAGGTAAATGGCTAGAAGCAGTTGAACAAGCCAAAAACAACAGAGATATGACAATTCGACCAAATTTGGACAGAAAATAAAAAATTCAAAATGAACAATAACAGACAACAGGCATTGACCTTCCCAGCAGAGTCGCCAACTTGTTGTGTAGGAAAATCCCCTCTATGGGCAGAGGCGATCCCTCTAGCCCTAGGACAAGGGAACATGCTGGTTTCTAATTTCCTAGTTCATAAACGAAATGCATATTGGAATAGATGTCCTACCTCCATCCAACGCCCTTGACTTAGCACGTTGCAGTGATCCCTCAATATTTTTCCTTCAAGCCTTGCACTCCGTTGGTAGCGATATCCACACACCTGTACAAAGATCAAGCAAACACTAAAAGTTTATGAGCATACATATTCATTTATGACTATCTAACTAGTCAAGGAGAGTTAGAAACTTTGAGTATTAACATAGACAAAGATGGAACTAGAAATCATTCATGTCATATTAATGTATAAAATGGAGTTTAAAACCTATGCCTCGATGTTGTAGACCTCCTTTGATGGGTTCAATCAAGCATGTCTCCAAAGCATTCATTCATTGATTTGGCTCACAAAGGCAAAAGGCTCAAACTCTCTCTCATAACTATGGACTATTCTCTGCTATCTTCTGCACACTAGCTCTTGGTCTATTCTAGCTAGTAGAATCAATGGGATGAAGAGGAATTTATAGGAGTGGAGTAATATCTTTGGGATCCACTTATGGTGGAGGGAACATTTATCCCTTTGGGAAGTTGCTTTTTTTTAGGAACTAGAAGGCCAAAGGGAGAAACTCGACCACATCTAGTCGAACAAACATCCATGATTCCACCCACGAAGCTGTTACATATTAGAAGCTTCATTTCCATATTAAAAAAATTTATAAAAGTAGCTCGACGGGGGGGTTCTTCAGAGACATAGTGACCACAGCACGAGGCTTAGTGCAAATTTGGCCATGGGCGCAAGGACATAACCACACCACAATGCCGACCCAAAATTACATGTTTTTAAGGGTCTACATAAGGAATGGTCCACAGAGATTTTGTTCCTGGAATTTTAAGGGATGCAATGACATTCATTATGATGTGTCACAATACACATGGGTCACTATGATGGTCCTCCAGTATTTGGAAAAGGAAATGCAGAGATGGTGACAAAATGCTGTGTAAGAGGATACGATTTACGAAAAGGGACATGATAGAGTTTTCTTTTTCGTTTCTTTTTCAAACTCCGTAAACATGAAAAAGACACTGATTTACCCTTCTATCAGACTCATTCAATATTAAACGATGAAAGACTTGTCACCATGATGATATCTAGTTCCTCCTTCATAGGGCTCGTTAAAATTACTAGGATGTATTCATTTTAAGAATGAACTTACATGCTCAAAATATGCTATCCTCTTCATGCTAGCTATAAAAAATAAAGAGGTACTCGTTAGAAATAACGGGGGAAAATTGAAAGTGGAACATATTGTGTGTTTTTGGCATCTTGTCGCTCTTGAACATGACACTCATCTGTAGTTTATGTCGGGTTGGGGATATCCTTCATTCGTCGTTTTTCCTTTGTGGGTTTGGGAAATCCATTTTCCTCCTATTCGATCACCATTTTTGTCATCATGACCTTTGATCCCATTTGAGTCAAATGCTGCCACACTCTACAGTTGTGTCACTGATATGTTCGAGAGAATTCCTTGTTTTCAAAGTCAAACATCCTTTGCTTATATGAACCTCTTTATTACAATCCTGAGTCACTCCTATTATATTGAGATACCCATTGTTTCGCATCGATGATGTGGGAATAATTATGGCCCTCCTTTGATGAATCAATTCCTATCAACTTCAGCTCATTATCATGGCAGATGGTTTAGAAACTCCTTTTTAATCCCTTGGAGCTTGCATGCCTCAAGGACAAGTTATTTGTGTTCAACAATAGGTTCACCTCATTGGCCTCTGATCGGACGATTCTACAAGTATTCAACCTCAACACATTTATTCATACTTGTACTTTGTGTTGTTGTACCTTCAAGACCATTGCCATTATTGGCAGGTTCTCTTGTGCTTGTTAAAGGTTTTCATCATTGACTGGTAATCATGTGGTTTCTACCATGTTTGATATCATCTCATCTATTCACATGGCTACATTCGTATGTTGGGTATATTAGGATTGTGAATAAGACCCTGAATCGCACTTTTCATTATCCAGGTTGCGTGGAGTTATTGAGTATTCATCATTGTAATTATGATCTTGTCTATATGGATCGATGCGACCATACCATGGATCCGTTTCCATGATCTCTTTCATATGGATGGTTGCAACCATGCCATGGGTTCATATATTTTTTTATTCCTCGTTCATATATATGTTATTAGGAATATCTATATCAGAGATGTCACATATTGTATTGTGTTTAATTTGGTAGGTTTCATAGCAGTATTCCCAGTTCCTTTGCCTTGGTTCACAAAGCATTTCACCCATTACTCCTCGTCCTACCTTCATTCTTTAAAGGGAATTTGTTACATAGTAATATGTCAGTCTACTCACTTCCTATCCCTGATCCTAAAGTTATGATGCAGAGTAAATCAGTCTCAGATAAATCCTGCTCATTCTCCTTTTTTTCATGCAAAGATAGGTGAAACCGTAGCGTCTCAAGGAAATGCGTAGCGGCTTCATAGCATACGCAGTGATTGCGTAGCGAAAAGGTAGCGTCTACAAAAAAAGGGTAGCACCTACGTAGCAAATGCGTAGTGAAAATTTAGAGTCTACAGCAAAACGGTAGTTCCTACGCAGTGAATGCGTATCGTAAAGGTAGCATCTATAGCGAAAGGGTAGTGCCTACGCATCGAATGCGTAGCGAAAAGGTGACGTCTACACCAAAAGGGTAGCGCCTACGCAGTGAATGCACACGATCATCCTGTAGCTTCAACATTCAATGATTGCGGGGATATCAATTGCAACTGGTATCTTCCTCAATGATTTCCAAAATCAACAGATCGATCCAATCTTTCGAAAATCATCAAAACTTCTTGAGACCAAAATATTCCTTGAATTTATCTCTATGTAATAAACTGTGCTTTCTCTATATTATCGATTCGAGGGTCTAATCCGTAGTTTGAAGAGAAGAATAGATATTATGTCCATACTGGAAGCCTTCCATTGAATGTGTAATAAGTGATCCAGAGCTTGATCCAACAATATAGTGCCACAAAGGAGCATAAGACGTATCAAATTCCCTTTTCAACTATACGCAGAAGATTTTGTCACACACAATTTCCTTCACAAAAATAGAGGATTCAACATCTTATTTTCATAGGTAGCATAGAGATCGAATTTCACATAATATTTATTCATTAATTTAATTAGTAAATCTACTCAGAATCTCATCTTAGCAATGATGATATCAAATCAAATCCACCTACAAGTATTTTGACAATTTCTCCTTTCAAACAAAATACCACAGTGAATTCACTGTCTTGATTTAATATTAACTAAGACCATATTTAACGATTGAAACACACAACATCTATCCTCTGACAAAATTAATAATTACAAACCAATTAATATATAGGATTTCTATAATAAGTCAAAACTTAGATTCACCCATCCTATATGGAGAGTTTTCGTATCTCACATTCGAGTGTACAGTAAGTCCATCAATTTGAATTACACACTGCAACTTAACACGAAGACAATCATGAGCCATACAATGCTCTATTTCTACCAATCAAAATATTATACTAACCCTCTTACAAGGAATAGTTTTTTTTCCTCTAGGGCCTGATCATACACACAAATTCAAAATAATTCCATTAACCAGTTTCAAATACAATACTTGGCCTTATTTTCAACATTGAATTGGCCTTCTACACAGCTCATCTCTCTCACACACACTCTATCATCTACCTCTACCTCTATTTATCTCTTCATCTTCCCATATGCAGGCTTACATTTATAGAAATAATTACATAGTTATGGATTATTCTAAATCCATGATACTTTGCATAGATCACTCAACTAATTCCTAAATCTCTCAATGATCCCTTGAGGATCTCAACAACTCAACTAAATCCTATTCGAGGATTTCCTAACCCCTAAGATTTTTATGAGATCTTCATAAAGATAATATCTCTCATATTCTCAATGATGTGAGAATATTTAAATTAAAACCTCGCACACCTATTCCTCACTCAATAATTAAAATATAAAAATTTCATATTAATAAATTAAAAAATTCACACCCCCTAAGTCAACCAAATATATAATGATTTTCTAATCAGGATGCTCCTGCATCAAACTCCTGATGTATAAAAGAAAAATTCATAGGCTCCTGTCTATGAGGTCTGTCACTTTTATGTAGTAATGTGACAGCTACAATTATTAATAAGTTTCTACCTCCAGGATTCAAAACTCTATTTTGTTGCCGGTCCTTCAATCTTTCTTCTTCATGCTATTGTGGTTTTGTACATGTCATCTTTCTTTCTCCTGGAATCCAAATTTTATGTTGTAGCCTTCCTTTCATCCCGCTGATCAATTCTGCTATCATCATTTTATTTCTGCTGTTGTTTATCTCCTTCACATTCATGTACCTTTTGCTGGGTACTTTCATCATCAAATTCTTTAATATCTCAATTTCAACATTTAAATAATAATAATTTTCTTCAAAATTACTTATAATAATTACTTATAATAATTTCAAAATTCTTATTTTCCTCTTCATCATGCTTCATTTTATAAAAATGAAAATGTCTTCTCACTTGCAAATTATCTTCATTTGTACCACTACTTTGTGGTCATGCAATCCACTTCTTTTATTTAATTAAGTCTTCCTCATCTGCATTTCTCTCTAAACATTCTTATGAAAATTTCATTTTGTCTTCAAAATCATTAAATGTAAAACTTACATTATTTAGCTAAGGTTCTTTCTTTGACTCAGATTCTTCCAGCAACCTTTCCAACAAATCCATTTCAGCATCATACCTCTCAAGCATAGCATCTGAATGTTTGACTTCATCTGTGCTTAGAAAAAAATTCAAATTGTGTTCTTATTCCTCTCCCTCTATCTTCATATCAGCTGTAGATTATTTTCCTGCACCTGTGACAAAATATAAATGATCAAAATTTAAAATATAAGGCTCTCTAGCCTCATTTGATGTTTCAAGTATCAAATATCTTCAAACATATTTTCCATTCTCTCCAAAGATCCTTCTAGGTTCACATAAGTGATCATCCTTTACTTCTTTTTCCTTCTCTAATTGAGCTGAAAACTCAACTTCATGGAATGAAAAACAATCATCCCAATTTCCTTCAGGTTCCCAATCATCCATAATTTCTTTCTGGATCTTTTCTATGGTCATTAGCTATCATAATTTTCTTCTCCTTCATAGCAACAACCTCATCATTGGGTACTGTACTTGCATACAAAAATAAACTATCAGGTTTAAAAATATAATACCTTTCAGCCTCATTTGATGCTTCAAGCACCAATCTTTCACAATGTACTTTCTAGGTTTCAACACATCCTCATTGATGTGACTCAATTCCTTTGAGTTTCTCCTTTTCCAACAAAGCAATATGTATTTTTTCAAGTTCTCTGTACTTTTTTATCAGCTTGGCATTCAATTTATTTTATGATAGGTTCCATTTAACCCGTTTACTCATTCTCCATCCATGTCTTCGGTATTCATTTTCTTTTCCTTGTAGCCATTCTGTTAGTATATCCAACAATGCTCTCATCACTGCAAGCCTTATCTCACACTCTTCATCACTCATCTTACCTTCATGAAATTTATCTCAACCCATTATATGATCCTCCATGATCATTTCTCTCATGAGCTCGTCCATGCTCATCTTGGTGATCTGAAATTGTCCTTTGCAACTAAGTACCCTATCAAGCTTTCTCCCTAAGCTCGATCACATAATGGGTATTCTCTCTCTTGGTTCACACTCTTGAACCTTCTAGAGCTTCCCTTCTCTTTTGCAGTCAATCACCTTCCTCCTTTCTTCCAACCTCTAGTTGGATAGGTTCATCATCATCAAAACTTTATGGTTCTGGCTACAATCATTAAAACATCCTCATATTTTTACTTGCAATCAATATTTCATCAATAATTAACAAGAAGACCATACCTCACTGTCCAATCTCTATTGCATATGTTGTTGCTTAATTTCCTCTTCTACTGATTCTACTTTTACTGTTGCAGTCATCAATGCTATATATATCTCAAAACAATCTTCTCAATTTTACTTTAAAGAAAATATGATCTACTTTCTCTCATAGTCGAGTTACCTTCCATCTCTCTTCACTAATTCTTCAAGCTTAAATCATGCAATCATCAGTCTTCCAAATTTAATTAAAAAAACAATATTCACCTTAATCAAATTTCAAATATGATTCCTCTTCTTTTCTGCTTCACTTATGCTACACCTCTGATTCTCTGAAATTTTCCTCCTACTTTGGTTTTCAATGGATGTTCTTCTCCTTTACTTTCTTTCCAGAATCACACTTAATTTATATAGCAGGGTAAGTATTTTATCGATGACTTTATAACACATGACTATACCCTTTCAACTCAGGATCTCATAAACCCATGTCACATGAAATCCAATGAAATTAGAATTTGAGTACATATTTGGTGTTTCCACCAATGTGCTATGAAATACAAATGAAAAAAATGTAGCAAAATTTCAATTGTAGCAACAATCTCCAGCAATCGGAATTTTATTAACCGAGTCGGTTCCTCTGTCTATTGAGCTTTGTCTAACAGCTTCCTGATAGCTCTGTGATTTCTTTCTATGACACATAGTGCTAATACTCCAACAAAAATAAATTAAATTTCTACGAGCTCCGTGTTTTATTTATGCACAAGCCAGCTACACCTTCTCAACAAATGATCTTTCAAGAAACCAGTCTCGATGTCCATCAAAATTATTTTTTTACATGGAGTGACTCTATGTTGTTTTCATCGACATCTGCAACATTTCTCCGCATAGGATTTATCAATCCTTCTCTGATACCAAATTTATTTAGGGTAAATTAGTCTCAAATCAATCCTTCTCATTCTCCTTTTTTTCATGCAAAGATAAACCGTAGCGTCTCAAGGAAATGTGTAGCGGATTTGGAGCATATGCAACACCTGTGTAGCGAAAAGGTAGCATCTACAATCTAATTCTTCGCGTAGGATTTATCAATCCTTCTCTGATACCAAATTTATGTAGGGTAAATAAGTCTCAGATCAATCCTTCTCATTCTCCTTTTTTTCATGCAAAGATAAACCGTAGTGTCTCAAGGAAATGTGTAGCAGCTTTGGAGCATATGCAACACCTGCGTAGCGAAAAGGTAGCATCTACAACAAAAGGGTAGCGCCTACGTAGCGAATGCGTAGCAAAAAGGTAGTGTCTACAACAAAATTTTATCGCCTACGCAATGAATGCATAGCGAAAAGGTAGCGTCTACAATTAAAGGGTAGCGCCTACGCATCGATTCCATAGCGAAAAGGTAATGTCTACATTGAAAGGGTAGCGCCTATGCAGCGAATGCATAGCGATCATCCTGTAGCTTCAACATTCAACGATTGCGGGGCATCTCAATTTCAACTGGTATATTCCTCAACGATTTACAAAATCAACAGATCGATCCAATCTTTCACAAATCATCAAAACTACTTGAGTCCAAAACCTTCCTCAAATTTATCTCTGTGCAATAAACTGTGCTTTCTCTATATTATTGATCGAAGGGTTCAATATGCAGTTTGAAGAGAAGAATAGAAATTCTGTCCATACAAGAAGCCTTCTATTGAATGCGTAACAAATGATACAAATAATTTTTCAACAATATAGTGCCACAAAGGACCATAAGACGTATCAAATTCCTTCTTCAACTATACGCAGAAGATTTTGTCACACCCAATTTCCTTCACAAAATAAAGGATTCAACATCTTATTTTGTTGTGAAACCAGCTCCAAAAATAGAAGAAAAGAGATATCAATGCCTTAGAAATAAGCCACTTCAAGGGGGCAACCTCCAATACATTACATGAATGGACAATTCTTGGATGATACAAATTATAAAACCTCCTTTCTATATATAGGATTCCATGGGGCCACAATGTAATCCTAGTGGGGCCATAATGTAATCCTAGCTGACCTAACAATAATAATTTAAGGGCACAATAATAAAAATATGGGGGTTACAGGGGTACAATAATAAAAATAAGGGGGTTACACTAACAACAATGAGGACTATACTAGTAATATGGGGACTAACATGCCTGCCTTCAAAAAAGGGAATGTTTGTCTCTCAATGCTTGATGAAAAAGCTGCGCATGTACCCTTGTAAAATTCTCATCCTCCATTTAGATCTCCAAAATCTCCAATGGGTAAGTTTTTAAAAATCCTGAGTGTCCTCCTAAAGGAGAAGTGTACAATTCCAAAAGAATATTTTGTTTTAGTTGGGAATTCTTACAAAGATATAAGCGATATTTGTACCATAAGGAATCATTTTTCCAACTAAATGTATCAGATGTATGAGGATCTTGCTGCAACTTTTGAATGAGTGTCCACACTTCTTCGTCCTTCTTTCATTCATCCCTTGCTTCGGTTATCCAATCTAGTTGGATAATAGATAAGGCACAAATAAATGCTTCCACCTCTTCATTCTTTCTTGAGAGTGCATCTGCAACAACATTAAGCTTCCCTTTTTTGTAGATTATTTCAAAGTCATAACCCAACATCTTTGTGACCAATTTTTTCTGCTCTTTTGAAGATAATATTTGTTCCAAAAAGTGTTTAAGACTATCATGATCAGTTTTTACCTTGAAATGTCTTCCCATTAAGTAAGTTCACCCTTTATTTAGTGCATGCAGTATTGCTAACATTTCCTTCTCATAAATAGCTTTATGTAAATACTTTCCTTTGATTGGACGACTTTCAAAAGCAATGGGTCTTCCTTCTTGCATTAAAACAACACCAATTCCATTTCCTGAGGCATCACATTCCATAATAAAGGTTTTTGTGAAATCTGGCATAGCTAAGACCGATGCTAGGCACATTGCTTCTTTAATATGTTCAAAGGCCTTAGTTTATTCAAGAGTCCATGAAAATGCATCTTTCTTCAATAATGTTGTTAGAGGTGGTGCTATTCTCCCATAATTCTTAACAATCTTGCGATAATACCCTGTTAACCCAAGAAATCCTTGCAACTGCTTTATGGTTGTGGGGACTTTCCATTCCTTAATGGATTTAATTTTTTTAGGGTCTACTTTAACACCCTCGTGAGATACAATATGACCCAGATATTCCACCTCTTGTACTCCAAAGAAATATTTGGATTTTTTTGCATATAATTGTTTCTCCTGTGATAGTTTGAGCACCCTATCAACCTGTTCAACATGATCCTTCCAAGACCTGTTGTATATTAGAATATCATCAAAAAATACTAGCACAAATTTTCTAAGGAAGGGTTTGAAAATGGAATTCATCAACCCTTGAAATGTAGAAGGTGCATTGGTAAGGCCAAAAGGCATGACCAAAAATTCATAATGACCCTCATGAGTTCGAAATGATGTTTTTGGAATATCTTCAGTCTTCTTTCTAATTTGATGATATCCTGAACGAAGATCCAACTTGGTAAAATAAATTGCTCCATGTAATTCATCCAATAATTCATCAATCACAGGAATGGGAAATTTGTCTTTAATGGTGAGCTTATTGAGCTCCCTATAATCTGGACACATTTGCCATGATCATCCTTCTTGTGTACCAATACTACAGGAGCAGAGAAAAAACTTTGACTAGGTTGAATTATACCCGCCTCTAACATTTCTGCAATCATACGTTCAATTTCGCTCTTTTGGAAGTAAGGATATCTATAAGGCCTGATGTTTGGAGGAACACTTCCTGGAATCAAATGAATATCATGACCATGATAACGAATAGGTGGGAGTCCTTTGGGAGTTTCAAACACCTTGGAATGATTAACCAAGACTTTTTGGAGATCTGAAGAAATAGATGATTTTGATGTTGCAACTTCTAGTGAGCATAATTGTGAAATTACGCCTCGTTGTTCTTTATTTAGAAGATTTGTTATGAAATTAGAGCTTATTATCTTTCTCGGCTTCCCTAAAATGCCCCGTAATTCTACTTCCTTTCCTTCTGAAAAAAATTTCAAGAAAAGTTCTTGAAAATTAAAATCTACCGTCCCCAAAGATTGTAACCATTGTACTCCTAGTACAACATCAGCACCTCCCATAGGAATGGAAAGCATTGGAATATTCAGTACATATTCCCCCATGGTTAGCTTGATATTATAGCATTTTCCAAAGCAATTTATAGTTTTTCCATTTCCAACCATCACTTGACATTCTGGTGCTTCTGAACCTTCATAGAAAAATAGTTATAGCAAAAATTCCACGATGACCTGTTTGGAGCAGTGAAACCCTAGAATCCAAAGCTTTGATACCAAATGTTGTGAAACCATCTCCAAAAATAGAAGAAAAGAGATATCAATGCCTTAGAAATAATCCACTTCGAGGGGGAAACCTCCAATACATTACATGAATGAAAAATTCTTGGATGATACAAATTATAAAACCTCCTTTCTATATATTGGAGTCCATGGGGCCACAATGTAATCCTAGTGGGGCCACAATGTAATCCTAGACTACCTAAAAATAATAATTTAAGGGCACAATAATAACAATATGGGGGTTACAGGGGTACAATAATAACAATAAAGGGGTTACGCTAACAACAATAAGGGACTATACTAGTAATATAGGGACCTAACATATTTTCACAGGTAGCGTAGAGATCGAATTTCACAGAATATTTATTCATTAATTTAATGAGTAAATCTACTCATAATCTGATCTTAGCAACAATGATATCAAATCAAATCCACCTACAAGTATTCTGACAATTTCACCTTTCAAGAAAAATACCACAGTGAATTCACTATTTCGATTTAATATGAACTACAACCATATTTAATGATTTAAACACATGGCATCTATCCTCTGACCAAATTGTTCATTAAAAATCAATTAATATATAGGATTTCTATAATAAGCCAAAACTCAGATTCACCCATCCTATATGGAAAGTTCCAGGATTTCACATTCAAGTGTACAATAAATCCATCAATTTGAATTATGCACTGCAACTTAACACGAAGAAAATCATGAGCCATACAGTTCTCTATTTATATGAATCAAAATATTATACTAACCCTCTTACAAGGACTAGTTTTGTTTCCTCTAGGGCTCGATCATACACACAAATTCAAAATAATTCCATTAACTAGTTTCAAATACAATTCTTGGCCTGGTTTTCAAAATTGAATTGGCCTTCTACACATATCATCTCTCACACACACTCTATCATCTACTTCTACATCTATTTCTCTCTTCATCTTCCCATATGCAGGCTTACATTTCTAGAAATAATTACATAGTTATGGATTATTCTAAATCCATGATCTTATCCATAGATCACTGAACTAAGTCCTAAAATATCTCAATGATCCCTTGAGGATCTCAACAACTCAACTAAATATTATTATAGGATTTCCTAACCCCTAAGATTTTTATGAGATCTTCCTAAAGCTAATATCTCTCTTATTCTCAATGATGTGATAATATTTACATTTAAAACCTCACACTCCTATTTCTCACTCAATAATTAAAATATACAAAATTTCATATTAATAAATTAAAAACATCACACCCCCTAAGTAAACCAAATATACAATGATTTTCTGAGCAGGATGCTCCTACGTCAAGTTCCTTCTAAAGAATCTGGTGCAGTATATCCACCTAGGAAAAATACATAAAGATATCCTCTAAAGACTCAAAGACAACTGCCTTGAAAGATCACTGGAGAAACTTAATCAAAACCCTAATTTTTTGGGTCAACGCTCTTCTCTAGTGGCCTTCTCGTGCTGATGGTAGGTTGATAGTTTTTCCCTAGTGCGGTCAATGCCATTTTTCTTGGGAAAACTGTGATGAACCCTTTCTGGCAGTGTTTCCTCAAATGGAGGAGAAGCTTCGACCTCTAGAAGTTCCAGGGCAACGAGTTGGTTGTTAGTCGGTGGTGATAGGGTCAAGCTCTCTAATTTTAGAGCTTTGATGTTATCAATGGGGGTTTATCCCTTAGAAAGTAGACCTACCTCCTCCTTTCATGGGCTGCCAACTTCTTCTCACTTCCTATAAATTGATCCCCATCCTTCCACTATTGGTTGGTCATTGTTGGGATGGTTTGATCATTCACTTTCCTTGCATCCCTGTATTGTGATAATGCCTAAGCTATCTAGGAGAAGGAGTGATTTAAGAGCTTCAGTGAAGGACTCAAACATCACCAAAGGGAGGCCTCCAACATCAAGGCCATGGTTGTAAGCTCTCTCTTTCATATTTATTAATAAAAAATCTGGTGTTTTCTTTATATATTTTTCTAATAATTTTCACAAACAGTCTAATGTTCCTTGATCGGTTAGATAGTTGATATTCAATGTATGTTTTGTATTGAATTACATTTGGTGTTGTATCTTGATCTCCGGCAGGTAATAATACGCCACTAGGAGTGAGGTGCGAGCTTGAGGGACTGGGGATCGAGGCCATCATCAAAGGATTTGAGCGTAGCATCAGGAAGATGTAGGTCTATCCCTTTTCTCATCTTGTTTTGGATATTATCAAAGAAATATTGCATTAGATAGTCTCTTAAGTTGTTAGACCCACTCTAGGGCTAGAGAGATCACCTCTGTCTACAAAGGAGATTTATCTTCACAACACTTATCCCAAGTATCCGATGATGGCTTCTGTTCTACACAAATATTGTAATATTGCATGCTTACATCCACAAATGTAACAATACGCCCTGATCATGCAACATAGCTCGTGTTTCTACCATAATAGTTTTGTTCTTTCTTTCTGCAACCCCATTCTGTTGTGGGTAATGAGGTGCAATCAATTCTCTTTGAATTTCTTCTTAAGAAAAAAAGTTCTTGAATTTGTTAGATATGTATTATCCACCATTGTTGCTCCTCAAAGGCTTCACCTTCTTCCATGTATATTTTTAGACAAGAGCCTTGAACTCACAAAACTTGGAGAATGTCTAACCTTTCTTTTACATGAATAAAATCCAACACTTTACTGAAAAATCATCAACAAAAATCACATAATACCTGTGCTTTTCTATGGAACCTGTCAAGAACGCTCCACACACGTCTAAGTGAAATATCTCAAGGATTTCCACTGCTCATTTTTCCTTCTCGTGAAATGTGACATTCGTATACTTACACATAGTACACCCTTTTCATGTGTCTCTCTACACAAGTGTACCCTTTGGAAGCCCTATAGAAATCTTCTTCATGATCCTCAAAGCGTTGTGGTATAGATGGCCTAACCTCTTGTGCAATAACTCACCGATGTCATGGATTTCCACCTTCTCTGCTTTACTGTTCAATAGTGTGCAATCATCTACATCAATTTTGTAGAGGTTCTTGACTCGAACCACAATTTTTTTCACCTGTCCCGTGGCTTTGTGACGAAGCAACACCTTTACTTCACTGAAAATCACATCATATCCACGATCTTCCATGATAGCAACATAAAACAAATTATTCTTTAAACTAGGTACATGCATGACATATTTTAGTATGAGGGGTTTACCTGACTCTCTCTGGAAAGTAACTGTACTAATATCGGTAGTGTTATACCTCCCATCGTCACCCATATCGATGTGCATCTAGAGATCCTTGTCCTCCAAGTTGTTGAATAATTATTTGTTTCCGGTCATGTGGAATGAAGCTCTACTATCTAGGTACCACACAAATCCCATCATCGATGACACCATGCATGCGATGAGGGTGAAGTCCAACTCAAATTGTGAAGCCAATGCTTCACCTAATGCTCCTCCTGAGGCCTTCTTTTTGTTCTTATTTTGTGGAAAGTTTGTGGCATAGTGTCCATGCTCATGACAATTGAAACATTTCACCTTTGACAAGTCTCGCTTCTTGCCTACCTTTCTGGTCTCGGATTTGGAATGGAACACCTTCCCTTTTCCTTTGTTCAGTTTTCCTGCCAAGGCATTCTCGTCATCATCAGTCTTTGATGAGGATCAATCTCTGGTGCTCCGTCGAGTTTCTTCTTATGAAAAATTGAAACATAGTCTCTCCCAATCTGGTAGCTTCTCCCTCCCATTATGAGAGCCCTAGTAGTTATGCCAGCTCTTGGGAAGGCCTATAAGATCTAGGCTCAACAAATCATCTGAGGCAACAAAGATCCCAATGCTTCCAAGCTCATCTTGACATTGAGTGAACCTAGCCAAGTATTTTTGGATCATATCTCCCTTCTCCGTTTTGATCTTCCTGAGCTTGTCTTTCAACGCTAGCTTCCTGTGGTCGTTGCTATTCTGATTTGTTAAGGCCTTCCACATTACATATGGAGTCACCTTCCTGTGGAGGCTAGAGACAATATGGTCTCAAACTCCCTCTAACAAGATCCTTCTCTCCTTTAATTAAGGTAATTTTGAGGTATAAAATGGGCCTCCTGAGGAAATTATAAAATAATAACGGAAATAAGAAAATAAGATTTGATTACATCATCAAATTTTAGAGGGAAAAAAGAAAAAAAATGTTTTTTTCAACTTGTATTTTGAACTTATCTCCCTATGGGTTTACTCAAATTTCGAGCGAAAATAGTTGTTGGATGCATAATTTGATTCCTCATCCAAGAAGTACCCATGTTGTATACTTTTGATGGACTGCGCTACACGAAAAATGAGAAATACATGAAAAAACGTGATTGCAATCACATTTTTTCATGTATTTCTCATTTTTCATGTAGCAGGGTCCATTGAAAGTATGCAACATGGGTACTCCTTAGATGAGGAATTACATTTTTCATCCAATGAGTACTCCCGCTCGAAATTTGAGTAAAACCTTAGGAAGATAAGTTGAAAAAGTAGTTTTATTATTTTATTATTTTTACTTTTCTACTCCAAAAATGGTGAATCATCCCCCATGGTTGACATCATCATCTTAAATCCTATTGGTTCTTATAAAATTTATTTTGGTTGTGCATTTTTCTTAGGAGGCCCATTTTGTACCTCAAAATTCCTCTAATGGAAACATTCTTTTCGATGCATCAAGAAGTTGAGGATCTACTGCTGCGGGCTTCGAAATATAAGTGTCAATGAGTTCATTCAATATGTTGTCCTCAAGCACTTTCTCCATCCTTTCCTTCCATGAAACAAAATTCAAATTTCCCTCAAGTACATATTTGAGTCTCAAGCCATTGAAAGACATCTTGATCCGCTATTGGATACCGAAGAATAAATATGGAAATTCAAACCTGATCAAAACAAACTTTGTTCTTCTCTTCATATTGTGATTCCTCGCACTCTAATATCATGTATAAAATTTAACAATGGGATTCAATATGATCTTATAATGTACTAGAACAAGATAGAGAATCCTTCTATAATTTGCGAAAACAAAACACGATCACACAATTACAAAACAAGTAAGAGAAAGAGAAAATAAATCGCACAACACAAGATGTATATGGGGAAAGTACATTGCCTAAAAGCCCGATATATTTAGATTGTATAAAGTCAAGGATCATGAAACAATTTAATTCTCTCTCTCAAGAGAACTCTCGCACTCTACCAACTGTGTCACACTAATCTAGGAAAAATCGGACAAACACTTAGCCAATTATCTGCCTCTGCTCAACCTGCCTTGGTCACACATTAATTGAGGAATTAAATCCCTATTAAATAGTAAAATCCCTTGCCTTGATTGCGTAATCCTTCCTAGGAATCCAACTGACTCTATAACTAACATGTACAATTTTCTAATTATACAACTAATAGTTATCTTCCGTTTAACCTCTGTCTCAACTGGTTCTTCCTTAGAAATGAAATGAAACAACTATTTATAGTGAATTATTAGTTAATTGATTGATTGCTCAATGTGAATTAAATCAGATTTAATTCAATGGACCTATCTCTAGCTCATCACTCAGTTAGAACCACTTGAAGTGATTTTAACTCAATTAATTGAGTTAAATAATTATAACTCATGCATAACTGCAACTGGACCCCCTTAAATCATGCAGTCACTCTACATGCATCCTATTAGACCCTCAACTCAAATTTCCTAAGCTAACTCAGTCATTATGAATTAGTTAACTAATACAAGTTGTTATGAGATGAAATTATATTTTCTCTTCCAATTTAATTAAGGAAAAGTTAAAACAGAAGCCCTGCTTTAGGGTGCCATTTCTTAGTGCCATTTCAACAGATGCTCATATCATCTTTAAAGTCAGACACTCGACTTGGGTTTCTAATTTTTTCCTAGTCAGAAAGAAGTATGGTGAAATAAGGTTATGTGTATATTTACAAAATCTCAACTGGGCATCTGATAAAGATAATTATCCAATGCCATCCATGGAACAGATCCTCCAAAAAATATTTGGTTCTGAGATGTTCTTGCTACTAGATGGTTCATGTGGTTACAATTGCGGGCTAGTAGCGGAACTAGATCAATTTAAAACTACCTTTAGTACCATATGAGGAACATTCAATTTCAAGAGAATTCCATTTGTCTCGAGGAAAATTCACTTCCAATAGAATGCCATTCAAACTAATCAACGCTAGTGCCACATTTAAAAGAGCGATGGACATCACCTTCCATGACCTAATTGGTCAAAGTGTAGTGGTGTATTTAGATGATATTAATGTGTTTTCAAAAATAAGATAAAATCATCTATGCCATATGAAACGAATATTCATTAGGGGAAATTTGAGGTTTAAAATGGGCATCATAAGGAAATTATAAAATAATAGTGGGAATAATAAAATAAGATTAGATTACATCATCATTTTTTAGAGGGAAAAAAGAAAAAACTACTTTTTTCAACTCGTATTTTCAACTTATCTCCCTATGGGTTTCCTCAAATATCGAGTGCGACCACTCGTTGGATGAAGAATTTGATTCCTTATCCAAAGAGTACCCATGTTTCATACTTTTTATGGACCTTGCTACACAAAAAATGAGAAATACATGAAAAGCGTGGCAATCACATTTTTTATGTATTTCTCATTTTTCATGTATAAAGGTTCATTGAAAGTATGCAACATGGGCACTCTTTGGATGAGGAATTAATTTTTTCATCCAACGAGTACTCCCACTCGAAATATGAGTAAAATCTTAAGGAGATAAGTTGAAAATACAAGTTGAAAAAGTAGTTTTATTATTTTATTAATTTTTAATATTTTTACTTTTTTACCCAAAAAATGGTGAATCATCACCCATGGTTGACATCATCATCTTGAATACTATTGGTTCTTATAAATTTTATTTTGGTTGTACATTTTTTTTAGGAGGCCCCACTTTAAACCTCAAAAGTTATCTAATGTGAGCAGTGTCATAAATATGAGATTTATCTTAATCCCAAGAAAAGCATCTTCGATGAGTGAGAAGTGACTCTCTTAGGGAACATCATTGCAAAGAGTGGAATTAAATTTGATATCAAGAGGCTCAAATTTATTTTTCAGATTTCGTTCTTGATGAATAAGAAGGTTATGAAATCTTTCTTAGTAAAGATCAATTTCCTGAGAAAATTCATCTTTGATTATGCTCAAATAGTTAAGCCTTTACAAGAGATGATTAAGAAAGACGCAACATACAAATGGATGCTTTCGCTCAAATAAAGAAGGATATTATTGATGCACCCAAGTTATTTACTCCTGACTATGGAAATGATTTCCTGCTTTATAACTTCACTTCAAATTCATCTATTGTGGCTATATTGACTCAAAAGGATGTTGAAGGAAATGAGGAACCTATTTCTTTTATGAGCACCAACCTATAGGGGTCAAAATTAAATTATCCTGCCATCGAAAAATAAGCATATTTTGTATACAAGGAAGTTAAGTATTTTAGGCCCTATGTTTTAAAATCTTACACGATCATATTTGTGTCTCATCCAATAGTAAGAACACTCTTTGTCCAACAAGATCTGGGTGATAAGAGGGGAAAGTGGATGACCTGCTTACAAGAATATGATTTGGAATTTAAATCAATTCATATAATAAATGGTCATGGCCTCTGTTAGCTAGCATCCAAAGAAAAATATTCTCCCAAGCAAGATCTTTCAAGTTGGGAGGAAGAGATAAAAATGGACAATGTTGAACGTATTCCCCTGTTTGCGTCTACACTTCCATGGTATTCCGATATACGATAATTTCTAGAGCACAAAACCTTTCCCACACACTTATCAAATAAAAAACAGAGGAAAATTCACTTTAAATATCTATCTTACCAGCTTATTCATGAAGTGTCTTTTAGAAAGCACCACTATGGTGTCCTGTTGAGATGCCTTGACCCATAGGATACAAAGAAGGTACTTAGAGACTTGCACGATGGACTACCAAGTGGTCACTATGCGGGTGACACAACTGCACATAAGGTAATGAGGGCTGGTTATTATTGGCCCACTTTATTCAAATATGCTCACGCTTACGCCTGCAAGTTCCTAGCTTGTCAGATATACGCCGTTCAGGAACATAGGTCAGCTGCCCCGCTGATACTAGTAGTAGTTGAGGAACCTTTACAAAAATGGGGCCTAGATGTTATCGGGAAAATATTCCTAGAATCGTGAAAGAAACATTAATAAATTTTGACAACAACAAACTATTTTACTCAGTGGTCAGAAGCAGTTCCCTTGAGACAAGTAAATGACCAGGAAGTTATCCACTTCTTACAACATAATATTATAAATAGGTTTTCCGTTCCAATGTCACTTGTATTTGATAATGAAACTTATTTTTCGTCATTGAAACTTTATGAATTAACATTAGAAAATGGGATTGTATTAAAACATGCATCTAATTATTACCCGCACAGAAATGGTGTAGGCGAATCAACAAATACAAATATCATCTGCATAATCAAGAAAACCATCTTCTATGAGCAAAGGAACTAGCGCAATTGTTTGACCAATGCATTATGGGATGACCCTGTAATTCCTAAGACTTTCCTTAAGACCTCATCATACTTTTTGGTTTATGGTAAAGAAGCTATCTTTCCCACGAACTTGTATCTCATAGCCTTGCAACTCTCCCAAAAGTCCCAAGGTAGACCTTGCCTTCTATTTTAGATCAAGATAGATACTTTACTTGAGCTTGAGGAAGAAAGGCTCAAAGCCAAAGACATATTTACCATTCACAAAAACCGTGTTAAGCGTTGGTTCGACAAGAAATCCATTGGGGCTAAGAGTTTCAATGTGGGTGACCTAGTACTAAAGTGGGATAAAGCCCATGAAGAGAAAGAAAAACACACAAAGTTCCAACCTTTGTGGATAAGTCCTTCCACTATCAATGAAAATCTCAGTCCTAATACCTTCAAGCTAAAATCATTAGACTGGAGGATTGACTCCCTTCCCATAAATGGTCGAGATTTGAAACATTATTTTTAGTAACAGCTAGAAGCTACGCTTCCTATATAGTTTTTTATTTTTTGTTCATTAGTGTCGCTCCTATATGTGTCATATTAGTTGTGTCCTGTCCTATTTTTGTGTCTTGGTCATTGTATATAAATAATATCTTTTGTAAAAGTGCATGGCTCAAAAGGACATTATGGTGGAATAAAAAGAGAAAATGTGACAACCACAATACTTGGATTTCTGTTTTTTCTCCTTCTTTTTTTAGGAAGATTCCATAGGTTGAGTTAAGTATTAATGGAAAATACGATGCATCCAAAAGGAAAACCTCGAGGGAACCTATTAGATCCGCACCTATGCTAGTATTTGAACTACTCAACTTGGTACAAATTTTCCTATGTCTTAACGGTTTTCCAATCTAGTAGAGTAATGATAAGCGGAAAATATAACATGAGAAAACCAATATCAGAGGTCTTAAAATACTTCTTTGAAGGGGAAACCTCCTCTGCTCTCAATAAGTCAGGATATCTCTTCCACCCATTGAAAATAGTAAATGTTTATGCATAATCATTTTAAATAAATAAATAAATGATGAAAGAAGAGAAAGGCTTCTTGTGTAGGGAGGTGAAGCAAGCGACTTCGTCGAGATATTGTCCAGGCTTGCTGACAAAAAAGCAATGTTTGTGCTCCTGAAGTGACTCTTCCAGTGTACTGTCCAGGTCTCCTGGCAGTGGATAAACACTAGAGATGAAAACACATACTCTAAATATGATAAAATCGATGTGCACATTTCCCTTTTCCTGAATTGAAACAATTGTGACATGGTATACATTTTTGTGTTCAACCAAGAATAATGTAGTGAGGTACTATGTGTGTAACCAAGTCGAAAGGGGGAATTCAAGAGAATATAATTGGTGAATAAATACTTACTAAGGCATTGGCCCTTTAACTTAAAATCCATTCCTAAATATAGAAGCTGAAGCTCACCCAATGTGTCGCCAAGTGTTGTCGTTGCTACAACACCCTAATTTTTTTTCACTATATTCAAATTTTGGAGCCTAATTCACCATCGTATCTATTGTCGCCTAGGTCGCTAAGTGTTGTTTCAAGATATTATATATGTTTCAAGTGTTCTCAATCATTCTTAAGTGTCTTTGAATTGATTAGAGCATATTTTGTGTACTTCACAGTTGTAACACCTTTGTTGTTGTAAAACAACACTTTTGGGTCGTAGTCATACACACTTCGCTTGTTGTACTTGGGGAATGTTTGTAAAGTGGTGTTTTGATGTTTCCTTATCATTTTTAAAGCTTGTATAAGTTTTACTGATGAGTTGGAATGTGTCACACTTGATTTTATATATATACTCATCATGTTCGCCCCTTTTCCTATCTTCCAAACTTACGAAAATTTTGGTTTCAAAGAGAACCAATTAAGGAAGAGCACATGAGCACATTCTAAAGCCTTGATCAAGAATCCTTCATTGTTCAAAAGTGTGTCCTGCGCCCTCCAAAAGTGCATAATGTACTCGTAAATCACCTTACGCTTTCTTGTTCCGAATTGCGCCCTTTGAAAAATCTAAGTCTTCCTTTGAGTACACTCCTTTGAATCGAAGAAGTGTGCCCTCCTTAAGAGCATGAGCGTACTCCGAAGGCATGAAGCTTCAACCATCATCCTTAATACTTTCACCATGCACCATATTTGATCTCTTGAGCACATGAGTGCACTCAGAAGGTACGAATCTTCACCCTTCAACCTTAAGACTTGCACCATGCACCTTTCTTGGTTTCTTGAGTGCATGAGGCACCTCAAAGGCACAAAGCTCCATCCTTCAACCTTTAGGAGTGGGCCCTGCACCCTCCTTCTCTCCCTTGAGCACAAAATGCACTTGGGAATCCAAAATCCTGCTCCTTCTACCTTTGGACATGCGCCATGCACCCTCCCTTGAATACCTCTCTTCTTTGAGCACATACCAAAGCCTTGAAGCATTCCCACTTAATCCTTTCAGCCTTTTGAAGTGCACCCTTGTGCCCAAAAGATATCTTTCTCCTTCTAAGTGAACTATTAATACATGGAAAGAAAATATGCATGAAACATGTTAGAATATGATATTTTCAGGCTGATGGTTACTTTTCATCAGCGGTTTCAGTTACACTTATTCCAGGAGAAACATGGAAAACATGCGTGTAGAATATCAGGAAAAGAAGGAAAAAAAAAAAGCATCTAAGAACAAAGAACAAATTGAAAGCTTTTTTATTGAAGCACCCTGAAGAAGCCAATATCAAAGAACCTTTGGAGGGTGAAGGCATCAATGATTAGAAGTTGCACGAAGAAAAAAGACATGAGCGGTATCCATGTCACCATTGAAGAAAGTCCATGTCATCAATCACTATCAGTGCTAGTCATCAAGGATAGTGAAATTTCATGTCTTCATCACATTGTGATGTGGAAGTTATGATGTAGCGGTGTAATCATTGTAAATACAAATAAGTGGAAGTACAAGAGTCATGCATGGAGAAAAGAGTCATGGAATTCCAGAAGACATGTAATACCAAGAGTCATATGTAATTCCAAAATTCATGTGGAAGTCCAAAGGTTATATAAGTCCAAAGATAATTAGGAGTTGGGAAGTCAAGAAGCATGGGATGTGAGAGGTCAATCCTCAAGTTACAAGAGGACCCTCATTACTCATGTAAGGAATTTTAACCTTGGATTCTCCTATAAGGCATTAGAGAGATAGAGTTAGTACTTTTGGGGAGCAATTAGTGGCTCTAACGCTACACTATTGGTGCTAGAATTAGGGGAATTTTTAGGTCTAAAATGGACCTCTTAAGGAAATTATAAAATAATAGTGGAAATAATAAAATAAGATTTGATGACATCATCAAATTTTAGAGGGAAAAAAGAAAAACCTACTTTTTCAACTCGTATTTTCAACTTATCTCCAAAAGTTTTTACTCAAATTTCGAGTGGGAGTACTCATTGGATGAAAAATTTAATTCCTCATCAAATGATTACCCATGTTGCATACTTTTGATGGACTCTGCTACATGAAAAATGAGAAATACATGAAATACATGATTGCAATCACGTGGTTTCATGTATTTCTCATTTTTCATGTATCAGGGTCAATCAAAAGTATGCAACATGGGTACTCTTTGGATGAGGAATTAAATTTTGCATCCAATGAGTACTCTCGCTCGAAATTTGAGTAAACAATTTGGGAGATAAGTTGAAAATACGAGTTGAAAAAAGTAGTTTTATTATTTTATTATTTTTTAATCTTTTTACCCTTTTACTTAAAAAATGGTGAATCACCCCCCATGGTTGACATCATCATCTTGAATCCTATTGGTTGTTATAAAGTTTATTTTGGTTGGAAATTTCTCTTAGGAGGCCCATTTTAGACCTCAAAATTCCCCTAATGTGATGTTAATTGTACTTATGTATCTTGGATATTTAGCTTAATACTTTAAGCCTTTCAGCCATCAAATTTTCACACATGGATTGTGGATTTTTCTAAGTCTATTCTTCTAATTTTTGTGGTTCATGTTCACTTTCACATGTTCTAAAGTAATTGAACTATTTCAGTGACTTTAGTGCTTAACTTATTGGAAAATTTTTGTAATGATTGAAATTATTGTCACATCTATGTGAACTATTTCACTTGATGTTAGATGAATCTTTCTCATATGTGTGTGTCTCTATTAGGGTAGTACTATTACTTCTCTCTTAAAGGCTCATTTTCTTTCCCCTCTGCAGTGAAAGAAACTTGATACATATGTAATCAAGCATTCACAAGGCACACTCTCTTTCTCATTCCAAAGGAACATGAACACCTCTCTCTCATGTTAATAGTTAAAGCCAAGGAATATCTTTAAGTAAACAGTAGCCGGACCATATTTCAGATGGGACTCTTACACCAAATGGTGTGAGGTCTAATTGGGACCTCATATCAGAGAGACCCCATATATGTTGGCAGTATCCAACACTGTCAACACCACCCTAGGCTATGGTCAATCGTTCTAGACTTGGTCCCATTTTTGTTAATTCATTATTTTATAGGTTTGTGTCTTATAAATGGTAGAGGCCTATGTTGGTGTGACCTTATTATTTATGTCCAACTTGAGAGGCCATTGATACTCGAATTTACATAGAGGCTCATAAAAAATGGGTATAGTGTCTCCCTGAGTTGGCTATACTATCACCTTAATATGAGTCTACTTTCTCTTGGGGGGTCTGCTATCAATGGTTTAGAACATCCTTGGTTTGAAAATTGCGCTCCCTTTATCCAAGGGCTGTAGTCTAGGAGCTTTATTTCCATGGTTTATTATAATTGGCTAGGTATGGAATGAAAAATTATGTGATGTAGATATTGGGGAGGGGGTTGCGGTCCTCAAGGATATAGTAGAGCCCATCAACAAGCTCAGGATGTTGCTAATAAATACCATGCAGTGGTCCCTCCTATACCCATAATGAAATCCATAACTTGAGTCTTGTGTTGTTAGCGAAATATAAGTCTTCTCATATTCTAAGATCATGGAATATGTAGCCACTTGGGCTCCTGATGTGAGGCATACCTGGGGATGAAGGAAGCATTATTTTGGAGCATTGAATCTCTATTGGAAAATGAAGACTCAGTTGGGCATGATTTTAATGGATAAGCAGGATGAGAGATACACCATATTTATTGTTTTGGGAGATGTTAAAAGATACCAATGTAATCAAAATTACCACTTAGACAGAATTTAAGAAAGGATTTTCCCATATTGAGCTCCAATTATAATGTAAATCAACTTCACATGATCCTCTAGGATCAATACTAGGGATATTGTTCCAACTTCCTCCGAGAAACTTGAGTCTACAAGATTATCTACAATTTTTGTTGTTACAATTCATGCATAGATAGTTTGGTCATGTTAGAAACACTAAAACTTCTTGAATATTGGACTAATTACTCTATTGGTAGGTGGTCAAAAACATGGCAGATTTGGCCACCTACCTACCTGATGACATATGGCCTGACAAAGATTGATGAATGTATTGTATACGTAAAAATAGTTCCAACCAAAACGAAATAAGATTTTATTAAATCTAAAAAAAATGATTTGATTAAATTTAATTTAACACGTTTTTAATAAAATTTAATTCATTATTTATATTTGTTAGCCACCCATAAAATTCTGTTATACCAAAAGGTGGCTAAAACATTTTGGAGCCTCCAAGGAACAAATTTTATTACTAAAAATTGTTGGCTCTTGAAGTCTCTCTAAGGCCTCATGCCTCTGTCCAAATCCCTTATTGCTGTTTACATCCTAAAAGCCTCTGAAATCCTTCAAAAATCCCAAGTTAAATACTGCTGCAGAACCCCTTGGTCCCCTTCCTTTTCTTCCATCACTAACCTCATTTTCTATTCTCCATTTCCCATGAAAAACCCATAATTTCATGTTTCTCCCTTTCCATTTCATTAAAATCCCTTTTATAAGGTTAAAAACCCACTTTTTAACCTTACCGAAACCTTCATTTCCTTCAAGAAACCCTTCAAAAACCATGAAAATACATGTTTTTATGTATAGGTCTTAAGCCCCTCGAGCTTAAGCCCTTAGCCCCTTTCTTCCATACGCCCGCGCCCTGGAACCAAGTTTTAACCCTTTCGCGCTTATCGCAAAGCGCAGATCGCAGAATTTCCAAATTGTTATTTTTTAAACTGAGCCATCTCAAACTTTTGCGCTGCGATCCATCGCAGATCGCAGATCGCAATTTTCAGTTTTCCTCCAAAGAGCCATCACAAATATTTGCAATGCGATCCATCGCATTTTCCGCCCATTGCATAATCGCAATATCTCATTTTCTCTCCGTTGCATAATCCGCCATCGCGTTTTCCACTTTTACGATTTGTGATCAATCCCGTCGGGCCCACCATACGATACCCCCCGCCATTCATATAAATAAATCCTTTTTCCTTTGTAAAGTGGAGAAATGTCAATTTTTGTTGTTTACAAAGGTTTTTTCATTTATATCCCGACGTCGCATCTCCGCTGTTGATCTGCTTCCCCGCTCCACGATCTAACGGTCCTCTGCGCACTCTCCCACCTGACCCCTCTTTACGTCATTTCATTGCTTTTTTCCGTTGTTTTCACATAACCACGCCGATTTCTTCCGCACCGCCTTTGGATGGGTGGTGGTTTTTCCCCGTTGCCCAGCGAATCCATACATCCAGCGACGCGTGTCCCTTGTACTATTTCAAAACCACCGTATAACCGTAGTCCCCCACGCATTAACGTTCAGACCATGGATACCCAACGAAATTTACCGCAGTCGTCCGATCTGTGGCACCTCATCCAACGGTTGTTGATCGCCGAAGTTGTTTGCTAGTTAACCAAAGTGCCTGCGCGATAACCAAGCTATTGTACAGTGGCAATCACATTCCCACCATCTATCTTGCGCGATTGACAACTCTGATTTAATCACCTTTCCACCTCCCCTTTGACTCCATTCGATTAATCCCGATCGTTGGATGATGCCATCCAACGGCCCTGCTTCCTCCTCACACCTTCCAACGCAGTTTGACCTATAAATGCATGATTTCATAAATTTTGTTTGTATTTTGCAGGGTTTAACATTTTTTGCTATATTCAGATGAAATTTGAAAGATGAGGGTGACGACCCTCCCTCCTTCGATTTATCAAAGGAAATCATTTGCAGGTGTTAAATTCATGCTGTCATCAGTGTTTCATGACGCATTGATGCCATATAGCCCTGTGCGGCCCTATGTAACAACGAAGCACCAAGAATCCGGCACAGTCAAAGAGTATCAGCTGTAGAAGACCAGAAATGTGCCAGCACAGAGAATTGAAGACAGTTTTATGGGGATTACGGCTAAGACTATTATCAAAAGCCTAATCCCCCAATCTAAAACACAGTTTGCAGAATACCTAAAGTGTTTTAGTGACAGAAAACCCTCCACCACCACAAAAAGGAGGCGAATTAATTCCTCCCAGCAACTAAACGCCACCTATTGCCTCAAACCTTTCAAACCAGGGCCAAAGTTATTGCAAAGGAAGATGTTTTGCCTCAACACAGCCAGGGAGTTACTTCTGCAAGGAAATCAATGCAGAAAATATCTACAGAGTTACTCCACACAGCACACAGAGCCTCAAAGTAAAATTAAGCTTCCGCCGAGCTTTGATATCTATTGTAAACAGATAATACAGCGATCCACCTGTAAACTTCTCCATCGAGCCCCTCAAAAGGCCGCGAAGTCTTGAAACTATATTAATTGTCTTAGATATTTTTATATTTCACTTCCTCATTATTCTATAAATACCTCTGTAGAAGAAGAGAAGTTGTTGGTTGTTGGTTGCTGTTTGATCACAAGTTGTAACATTGAAACTCTCTGAAATAAATATAAAAGTCTGTTGAAGTTGAAAACAAATTGAAGTCTTGGATGTATTGATGATGTTGTTGCATGCCCGTTCCTGAGAAGGCTCTATCATTGGATTCATGAGCTTGGTTTTTGGTGAAGTATTCTAACTGTTTAATGTTTCCTCCTGTTTTCATTATGTCTCATAATCTCTTACTACAGTAGGCTGAAAGTTTTAGGCTAAGAAATGACTCCTGGAAGCACCTTAGACCTATTCACCCTTCACTGTTTTATGTTTTCTTCTGCTAAAGTATTTTAGAGGCTTTAAACCTTCTCTTTAGTCTTCATGCTTGTTTATTTCCTTGATAGCTCAAATAGTTGGTTTCAGCATGATTTATGGTTCTCCCTGCTTGTCTGCCATCACTTGAAAGCTATTATTGAAGTCTCCCTTTGAAGTACCATTGTCTTAAGTTAATCGAAGAGGTCGGTTTTGATCTTACCCTTTGCCCCTGCTTGAACAGTTGTTTTGAAGGTCTTTATAGTTGCAAGCATAGATGTTATTTAGGTGTTCCCTCTTCTATGAATGCAGCTATCAGTGAATCTTTTATGTTTTCTAATTCCTTTAAAATAAAATCTTTGAGGAAATAGGGAGTTCCCCGAATCTTAGATTTCATTTTAAAAGTTGTCTTGAAGTCATTATTTGCTTAAAGAATGTTTGTCGAATTTATGGTTAGCCCTGTCTATCAAATATCTCTTTATTGTTAAGTTATGTTTTCAAGTTCCCTTTGTTGAGAATTAATCTTCTCTTTCCAAAACATTAATGTCCATCTCATTCCAAAACAAAAGATCCTGTGGCCAAACTAGATTTTCCCTTTGATATCCCATATCCCTTGAAGAGTTTGTCATGACCTTATTTTGACTCCATTTCCCAATGAACCAGATATTTCCTCTTTCTGTCTATCTTTCCTAGACCTTTCATATTATGCTGTATCAACTCAACCCAACCAAACAAACATATGCACTTAATAACTAGTCTAAAATCCATAACCAAAGCAAACAAGATAAACCTTTGCAAACAAATATTTGAGAGATCCCTCTGTGAGAACAGGAGGACTAGATCCTGGAACTCTAAGATTGGTTCTGATGTTGCCTTGTCTTTTGATTTTCCAAACTGTCAAAACACGGGATACCAACATAATGGCGATCACGGTGGGACCTCTGAGTCAGTAACAATCCAAATACCCCTTAGGACTTCAGAAATCCCTTATTTTCAAGAATATCCAGTGATTATTAGTCACCTCATCGCCACCAACATAATGGCGATCACGGTGGGACCCTACTGAGAATTAGAGGTTTCAAAACCTTTCTTAAAACCTTTAGGTCTAGTATAACATAAGTAACTTTCTTCAAGCACTGCCTAACATAATGGCAATCATGATAGGACTTGATTGAATCAGTGACAAACTAAGTAACCCTTAGGATTCCTTTTAAATCCTTATAAAACCTTAAAGGAACCAATTACCAAGCCATAAGAGCAACTCTGTTTGTTTGAACACCTTATCTAAGTGTAAAATCAGACTTAGAACACTCTCTTAACCTTTAAAACCAAAATAAACTCAGAAAAACCCAAAATATTTCAAGTTTGGCTTCATAATAAACATGGTAGTGGACCACAAAACCTTTTACCTCCTTAGGAGCTAAAAAATTCCACTTGGCGACTCCACAATCCTTAGCAGACCTCAACACTCCACTGGGAAGAACCCTTATCATTATAATATCTTTCAAACTCATTTAGAGGACTGTAGGATTAAGATTTGTGTAAACAGATTAGTTAACCTCTCAAAGATTGTCATACTTGGTTAAACTTTTATTATTAGTTGGGTCTCAAAAACACAGCATAGTGGCTTCTAAAAAGTTTCACACTAGAGCCCATCCAGACCCTAATCCACTCAAGATAGTTGATAACCCAGAAAGTATCCTTTGGAATTCTCCTAGGATTAAATTATCAACTGTTTTCAGATCACCCTTGAGAGCTAATTCAGTCCCTGAAAATCTTTCAGCTCTAGAACAATCACAAGTTGACCTAGTAAACCTGTTTAGGACTAGGTCATTTGATGATATAATCCAGTTAGACTCTGAATCTTTGCTTTCATCCCCAGAGACAAGTAAACATCCTAGTAGTAGAGAAACAAAACCTCCTGATTTACATTTCCTTCACAACCTAGGTGTCTCTCATCCAAGGTCAACTCAACAGTCTACTCTGGGTCCATCCACTTCTACTCATCCTACATCCACTGTTCAAACCACCACACCTCAGCCTGTTTTCCCTTTTGTCAATCCACTTGTTAATCCACCCCCACCACATACCATGGCAGCATGGTATTCTCCCTTAGCCCTTACTGTACCACTAGTCAATCTTCCACAGGACTATCAGTCCAAAATTCCATTATATGATGCTAATAATGCTACAACTGCATCACAACATGTGGATAAGATGAATGACTATTTTGACCGAAATGAAATTGATGATGATTATGTCAAACTTAGATTATTTGCCCAGAGCTTAGGGGGAGAATTAAGAAAATGGTTTAAATGTTTAGCCCCCCCGTAGTATTAACGATCTCCAAGCCTTTCATCAAACATTCCTAAACAAATGGGAAGTAAAGAAGAATCCTCTCCAAGTCCTTGCTGATTACAACAATCTCCGTAGGAATCCTGGGGAAAGTGTACAAGCATATTGTACTAGATTTAACAGTGTATATAATGCACTTTCCCCATAACTAAAACCTCCACAAGGCTGAGCCTTAAACAAGTTTCCTGAAGGATTTGACTCTGACATGACTTATTCACTGAGAGAAAGAGATTTTGCAACTCTTGAAGATATGCAAAGGGGTGCCCTTTCTGTGGAAGTCAACTTAATAGAAAAGAGAGCAAGAATGAAAACTGAAAAGAGATTATCTTTCAGAGAGGAATCCCCTCCCTCTACTTCAAGCTCAAAAATGGAGAGAATGTTGGAAGAAATGATGAAAGAGATGAGCATAATTAAGAAAGCACAAGCAAATGAAAACCAGACTGCACTTTAAAACAATCAAAACAAGAATAGAAATCATAATTATAGAAGAGATAACAATCAAGATAAGCAAAAGGAAAGTGACCAACAAATTAGACCTCCCTTTCAACAGAACTATGTAGATCAATATGAGGAAGACAGGGAGTTGGAAAGGTTGGAAGAATCACATGTACACTTGATTGGATCAGACAGTGGGGATGATGTTTTCCTCACTGAGGAAGAACAAGGTTTCTTCTCTAATGATCAAAATACAAACACCTATGAATATTCTGATGACTATAGATTGGGTTTTGAAAATGAAATCATGGAGGTACACAAACAGTATGATCTTAGGAGCAAGGGAAGTGTAGAAAATCCAAAGGATAAGAATACTAGCACTGCTGTCAAGAAAAACACAGAAAACCAGCCCAAAAAGACAGCAGAAAAAACCAACATTTCGGCCAAAAAACCAGATTTAAATAAAGACAAGGGAATCCAGCCAAATGTTGAACAAAGCTCCCCTAGCACTTCAGCTAGTGGTCCTAGTAAAACTATTCCTATTACTAGTTCAAGCAAGGTTCAGCAAATCAAAGCTGCTGAAAAGAATTCAATTGAAAAAAAAGATGTAAATATTAACAAGTCAATTATTCCTTTCAGCCTTGAGGGAGAGATTGCTAAGATAAAAATTACCATCCCCCTAGCTGAACTAGTAACCCAAGAAGTGTACAAAAACCAATTTTTGAAGGCTTTGAACCTAGGAAGTGATACTGACACCTTAAACTTGACAAATGACAAACCTGAGCTATTGTTTGGCCCAGAGGTTGAAGGAAAATATCAAGAAGGACCAATTCCTCCCTTCTATGTCAGTTTGAACATACACGATAAAATTCTACACAATGCCATGTTAGATTCTGGAGCTTCACACAATCTAATGCCCAAAGTAGTAATGGAAAGTCTAGGCTTAGAGATTACTAAACCATACAAATATTTGTATTCTTTTGACTCAAGAAGAGTCAAATTTTTGGGTTTAATCAAAGATTTATGTGTTAACTTAGCTCAGATCCCCGCCAAGAATCTAGTAATGGATATAGTTGTAGCTGACATTCCCCCTAAGTATGTCATGCTCTTATCAAGATCATGGGGAGCCAAACTTCAGGGAAGCCTTCAAATGGATATGTCTTATGCCACCATCCCTGTTTTTAACCAAAACATAAGACTATACAGAGAATCCCACATGAAGTACATGGTGAGTAACATGGACAAACCAAAAAACACTCCAATCTATTCTATTCAATCAAGTTTAGACTCCTTTATCTTGTGTAACGAAGATGAAATTACCCAACAAGGTAAAGAAAACATGGACCCAATCAATTCACCAGAACAATCCAATCTTACGTCGAATCAACTTCAAAATATTGACAATCAACAACAACAAGAAAGTGAAAATGAGTCAAACATACTCTGGACAGTAAATTTTGATGGATCCTGCAATAAAACTAGTGCAGGGGCAGGTGTCTGGATTCAAAACACAAATCAAAGTTTTTCATACAAATTAGATTTCCCGTGCACTAACAACATCGCTGAGTATGAAGCCCTCCTCCTAAGTTTACAATTTCTCAAACAGTTAAAGGCCCAAAGGATATCTATCTTAGGAGATTCTGAACTTATCATCAAACAAATCAAAGGAGAATGCTCATCCAAGAATCCAAGGCTTAGGGAATATCGAAATGCTGCCCTAGACCTACTAAAAACTTTCGAAGAATATGAACTCATTTTCATTCCTAGAGCACTGAATCATCTAGGAAATGCACTTGCCTTCATGGCCAGCAATTGCCAAGTACCTGAAATAAATGAACAACTCAGTATAAAGGTGAAACATAGACCTGTTGTGCCTAATAATGAATATCACTGGAAAGTGTTTGAATCTGACAAACACATAGATGATTTCTTGAAATCAGAAAATGATTTCAGCATACCAACACCAGAAACTAGCCATGAAGAAAACTGTTTGTATATTGAACAAATCCCAGAGGCTGAAATGACATATCTTGCTGATATAAATCATTGCGAAAATCCTTTTGAAGTAGAGGTAGTGAACAATGAAGACCAAGAAGACTTGGAAGTCTTACAATGCAAAAATGATAAGATCCCAAGAGGTCTCACACCTTTAGAACACCTGTTTGATCTCAACGATGTAGCTAAAGAACCCAGAATGGAGCCTGTGGAAACAAATGTAGAAGAACATAACATAGGCAGTCTAGTAGAACCCAAGATGATCAAGCTATCCAGCACCCTCCCAGCCCACATAAAATTGCAGTACATAGATCTTTTCAAAGAGTTTAAAGATGTGTTTGCTTGGGAATACAAAGACTTGAAATCATATGATACCAGCATCATCCAGCATAAAATTCCCTTGAAGGAAAATCAAAAGCCTTTCAAGAAAAAACTAAGGAGAATAAATCCTCTTTTACTACCTTTGGTTAAGGCAGAAATTGAGAAAATGTATAATGCTGGGATCATAGTACCCATTAGATTTTCAGAATGGGTATCAAACTTAGTTTCTGTTAGAAAGAAAACTGGGGAAATCAGGCTCTGTATTGACTTCAGAAATTTAAACAGAGCCTCTTTCAAAGACAACTACCCCTTGCCCAAAATGGACCATATACTTCAAAGGGTAGTTGGGTCAAGAAGAATATCCCTATTAGATGGGTTCTCATGTTACAATCAGGTGTTAGTGTTCCTAAGTGATCAAATCAAAACTGCTTTTACCACACCTTGGGGCACCTTTATGTATGTCAAAATGCCTTTCGGATTAATGAACGCAGGGGCCACTTTCCAAAGGGCCATGGACATAGCCTTATCTGAAGATATTGGCTATTTTATAATTATTTACCTTGATGACATAACTGTTTTCTCGAAAACTGATGAAGAACATTTGATTCACCTAAGAAAGGTTTTTGATAAGTGTAGGAAATTTGGCTTATCACTGAATCCCAAGAAGACCCTCTTTGGTCTCCAAGAAGGAAAACTTCTTGGTCATATAATTTCAGAAGAAGGAATAAAAATAGACCCTACAAAGATAGATGGCATATTGCAAATTAGCCATCCTAGAAGCCTCAAAGAATTGCAATCCTTCATTGGAAAGATAAATTTTTTGAGAAGGTTTATTCCCAACCTTGTTGAGCTATTAAAAAACATTACAAACATGCTTAAGAAAAACGTGGGTGTGAAATGGACTTTACCAGCTAAACAATCATTCGAACTGGTCAAACAAGCTCTTACTCAAACACCAGTCCTGATTAGTCCTGATTTTACCAAAGATTTTTACATCTTTTCTTTTGCATCTGAGCATACAATAGCTACAGTTCTACTTCGAAAGAATGATTTGGGGTAGGAACAACCAATATCCTTCTTTAGTAGGGCCTTAAGAGACGCTCCTCTCAATTATAATATCATGGAGAAACAAGCCTTAGCATTAGTGAAAGCATTAAAGGACTTTAGGGTCTATATTTTACACTCTCACATAATTTCTTTTGTCCCACATACTGTTGTTAAGGACATTCTGAGTCAATACCCTGATGGTAAAAGGGGAAAATGGATTGCAACTATTCTTGAATATGACTTAGAAATCAGGCCCACCAAACTAGTTAAAGGGCAAGGATTAGCAAAACTTATGGCCAAGTCTAACTTCCAAGCACTAGACATGAATATGGTAGATGTGTTGGAAGAAATAGAAGAGTCTGATGCTCCTTTTATTGAAGAAACATTTCTAAACTCTCCTTGGTATGCTGATATTGTTTATGTGCTTTTATATTTAAATACCCCTCCCTCTTTATCTAAAACTAATGCTAGATTCTTGAAACAAAAAGCTTTGAGTTTTTGCATATTAGATGGAGTATTATATTGGAAAAATGTTGTTGGAATTTTGCTTAAATGTTTACTTGAAGATGATGCAGGAAAAATCATGCATGAATTGCACGATGGTGAATGTGGAGGACACCTCTACTGGAAGGCCACAGCAAACAAAATTCTCAGATCAGGTTACTATTGGCCTACCCTTTTCCCAGACACTCAGAATTTGGTCATGTCTTTCCATAAGTGTCAAATCTTTGATGGCAAGAGAAAGCTCCTTCCCTTACCCCTACATGCTATCAGAGTTGAGGCACCTTTTCAACAATGGCGGCTGGACTTCATTGGATAAATTCATCCATCTTCCTCAGCTCAACATAAGTGGATCCTCACAGCCACTGACTTCTTCACCAAATGGATAGAAGCTATACCTACCAGGAATTCTAATGACTCTGTCATTATCAAGTTTCTTGAAACCCATATCCTATCCAGATTTGGTTGTCCCAGAAAAATCATAACGGACAATGCTGCTGCTTTCAAATCCAAAAATATGGTTGATTTATGTCACAAATACCATATAACCTTGGGCCATTCCACTGCTTACTATCCCCAAGGGAATGGATTAGCTGAATCCTCCAACAAGAGTCTCATTAATATCATTAAAAAGCTGTTGGAAGAAAATAGAAAATCATGGCACAGTAAGCTAGTTCATGCCTTATGGGTTGATCAACTAACCACAAAGAAATCAATAAATATGTCCCCCTATTAGTTAGTTTATGGCATGGATGCAATATTTCCTACCTCATTAGGAGTTCCAGTCATGAAGCTCCTTCAAGAAGTACAGGTTGAAGAAAATGATATGCAGAGGAGGATCAACCAAACAATTCATTTGCAGCAGACCCGAGAAGAAGTTTATGAAAGAACACAGTTAATCCAAGAAAATATGAAGAAGCAATTTGATAAAAGGACTAAGGCAAACAACTTCCAGATTGGAAGTGTTGTTCTTAAATGGGATTCAAGGAGAGAAGAGAGGGGGAAACATGGAAAGTTTGAGAACTTGTGGAAAGGGCCATACATTATTCATGCTGAGAGGGGTCATAATACATTTTTCTTGAAAGAAATGAATGGAGAAGACCTATATGGAGGTCCAGTCAATGGCAGGATGCTCAAGCATTACTTCTCCCAAGAATCTTAAGTTTCAAAGCATTTGTGTTTTTATCATTGTAAATATCATAGTCTAACCATGGCATTCAAAGTTATGAAAAATAAAAAACACAAAAACAAAGAAAAGAAAAGAGGGCAGATTGTGAAAACAAGAAAGGCAAAGCCCCATGCCAAAAAAGAGAAACAAATCTGAAAGTGTGCAAGCTTAAATGCCACTCCTGATAACCACACTTCTAGTTAGTCAAACAACCTAATCTTGACTAATTAGTTTTAAATTTTCTGCTGATAGGGTAGTGAATTTGGTTTTCCAAACTGTTTAATCTTGGCTTATCAGTAGATAGATTAGGATAGAAATTAAAAGGTTCAAACAAATTCAAACTCTGAAACAAAATTTCCAAAGAGATATGACTCAAAAACTGTTTTATTTTTCAGAGTCATAAAAGAGAAAAACTGGTTTTAATTTGCCCAAAATCTGAATCAGTTATCAAGGAAAAGACAACACAAACAAAAGCAAAGACAGAGCTGTGAAGAGAAGAGAAGACCATGATGAGAAACTTTCAGATCTTAAGCCTTCCATTTTGATTTTAATTTTCTGCAAATAATAATCTATGTGCAGCTTGTTTTTATGCCATAGATCACAACAAGTTAAAAAGCTTAATCTTGACTTGGCTGTTTTTGAATTTATGCTATAGAATTTAGAGAATGGAAGTCTGTTGGACAACTTAATCCCAACAGACAGTAGATTAGGTAGAGAATCATATGGATCCAACTGTTTAATTTGGATCCATGAAGAAATAAGGAGTAGAGTTAGATTAGTTTTTATGCTTTCAAAAGAATAAAATTTTGTAAGAGAGTTTGCCAATCCAAGTGCACTCTGATGAAGAGAAAATGTTAGATCAGCAGGATTGGGTAGGTAGAAAGTTTGTTGATAAGAGTTCCATTGTTTTCCAAAGATTGACAAATGGTTTCCAGAGCAAAGAAAGATCTTTCAAAGCAGAAGGAACAACCCAATGGATGAGGCAACCAATCAGCCTCCCAGAGAATACAAGTCTGCAGTTCTTGATGCCTTCAAAAAGACACCATCCCCAAGTGGAGCCACTGTTAGCCACCCATAAAATTCTGTTATACCAAAAGGTGGCTAAAACGTTTTGGAGCCTCCAAGGAACAAATTTTATTACTAAAAATTGTTGGCTCTTGAAGTCTCTCTAAGGCCTCATGCCTCTGTCCAGATCCCTTATTGCTGTTTACATCCTAAAAGCCTCTGAAATCCTTCAAAAATCCCAAGTTAAATACTGCTGTAGAACCCCTTGGTCCCCTTCCTTTTCTTCCATCACTAACCTCATTTTCTATTCTCCATTTCCCATGAAAAACCCATAATTTCATGTTTCTCCCTTTCCATTTCATTAAAACCCTTTTTATAAGGTTAAAAAACCATTTTTTAACCTTACCGAAACCTTCATTTCCTCCAAGAAACCCTTCAAAAACCATGAAAATACATGTTTTTATGTATAGGTCTTAAGCCCCTCGAGCTTAAGCCCTTAGCCCCTTTCTTCCATACGCCCGCGCCCTGGAACCAAGTTTTAACCCTTTGGCGCTTATCGCAAAGCGCAGATCGCAGAATTTCCAAATTGTTATTTTTTAAACTGAGCCATTGCAAACTTTTGAGCTGCGACCCATCGCAGATCACAGATCGCAATTTTCAGTTTTCCTCCAAAGAGCCATCGCAAATATTTGCGATGCGATCCATCGCATTTTCCACCCATCGCATAATCGCAATATCGCATTTTCTCTTCGTCGCATAATCCGCCATCGCGTTTTCCACTTTTGCGATTTACGATCAATTCCACCGGGCCCACCATATGATACCCCCCGACATTCATATAAATAAATCCTTTTTCCTTTGTAAAGTGGAGAAATGTCAATTTTTGTTGTTTACAAAGGTTTTTTCATTTATATCCCGATGCCGCATCTCCGCCGTTGATCTGCATCCCCGCTCCACGATCTAACGGTCCTCTGCGCATTCTCTCGCCTGACCCCCCTTTACGTCATTTCATTGCTTTTTTCCTCTATTTTCACATAACCACGTCGGTTTCTTCCGCACTGCCTTTGGACGGGTTGTGGTTTTTCCCCGTTACCCAGCGAATCCATACATCCAGCGACGTGTGTCCCTTGTACTATTTCAAAACCACCGTATAACCGTAGTCCCGCACGCATTAACGTTCAGACCATGGATACCCAGCGAAATTTACCGCAGCCGTCCGATCTGTGGCACCTCATCCAACGGTTGTTGATCGCTTAAGTTTTCTGCTGGTTAACCAAAGTGCCTGCGCGATAGCCAAGCTATTGTACAGTGGCAATCGCATTTCCACCATCGATCTTGCACGATCGATGGCTCTGATTTAATCACCTTTTCGCCTCCCCTTTGACTCCATTCGATTAATCTCGACCGTTGGATGATGCCATCCAATGGCCCTGCTTCCTCCTCACACCACCCAATGCAGTTTGACCTATAAACGCAGGATTTCATAACTTTTTTTTGTATTTTGTAGGGTTTAATGTTTTTCACTATATTCAGATGAAATTCGAAAGATGAGGGTGACGACCCTCCCTCCTTCGATTTATCAAAGGAAATCGTTCGCAGGTGTTAAATTCATGTTGTCATCAGTGTTTCATGAGGCATTGATGCCATATAGCCCTGCACGGCTCTATGTAACAGCGAAGCACCAAGAATCCGGCACAGTCAAAGAGTATCAGTTGTAGAAGACCAGAAATGTGCCAGCACAGAGAATTGAAGACAGTTTTATGGGGATTACGGCTAAGACTGTTATCAAAAGCCTAATCCCCCAATCTAAAACACAGTTTGCAGAATACCTAAAGTGTTTTAGTGACAGCAAACCCTCCACCACCACAAAAAGGAGGCGAATTGATTCCTCCCAGCAACTAAACGCCACCTATTGCCTCAAACCTTTCAAACCAGGGCCAAAGTTATTGCAAAGGAAGATGTTTTGCCTCAACACAGCCAGGAAGTTACTTCTGCAAGGAAATCAATGCAGAAAATATCTACAGAGTTACTCCACACTGCACTTAGAGCCTCAAAGTCAAATTAAGCTTCCGCCGAGCTTTGATATTTATTGTAAACAGATAATACAGCGATCCACCTGTAAACTTCTCCATCGAGCCCCTCAAAAGGCCGCGAAGTCTTGAAATTGTATTAATTGTCTTATATCTTTTTAGATTTCACTTCCTCATTATTCTATAAATACCTCTGTAGAATAAGAGAAGTTGTTGGTTGTTGGTTGCTGTTTGATCACAAGTTGTAACATTGAAACTCTCTAAAATAAATATACAAGTCTATTGAAGTTGAAAACAAATTGAAGTCTTGGATGTATTGATGATGTTGTTGCATGCCCGTTCCTGAGAAGGCTCTATCATTGGATTCATGAGCTTTGTTGTTGGTGAAGTATTCTAACTGTTTAATGTTTTTTTCCTGTTTTCATTATGTTTCATAATCTCTTACTACAGTAGGCTGAAAGTTTTAGGCTAAGAAATGACTCCTGGAAGCACCTTAGACCTGTTCACCCTTCACTGTTTTATGTTTTCTTCTGCTGAAGTATTTTAGAGGCTTTAAACCTTCTCTTTAGTCTTCATGCTTGTTTATTTCCTTGATAGCTCAAATAGTTGGTTTCAGCATGATTTATTGTTCTCCCTGCTTGTCTGCCATCACTTAAAAGCTGTTATTGAAGTCTCCCTTTGAAGTACCATTGTCTTAAGTTAATCAAGGAGGTCGGTTTTGATCTTACCCTTTGCCCCTGCTTGAACAGTTGTTTTGAAGGTCTTTATAGTTGCAAGAATAGATGTTATTTAGGTGTTCCCTCTTCTATGAATGCAGCTATCAGTGAATCTTTTATGTTTTCTAAGTCCTTTAAAATAAAATCTTTGAGGAAATAGGGAGTTCCCCGAATCTTAGATTTCATTTTAAAAGTTGTCTTGAAGTCATTATTTTCTTAAAGAATGTTTGTGGAATCTATGGTTAACCCTATCTATCAAATATCTCTTTATTGTTAAGTTATGTTTTCAAGTTCCCTTTGTTGAGAATTAAGCTTCTCTTTTCAAAACATTAATGTCCATCTCATTCCAAAACAAAAGATCCTGTGGCCAAACTAGATTTTCCCTTTGATATCCCATATCCCTTGAAGAGTTTGTCATGACCTTATTTTGACTCCATTTCCCAATGAACCAGATATTTCCTCTTTCTATCTATCTTTCCTAGACCTTTCATATTCTGTTGTATCAACTCAATCCAACCAAAAAAACATCTGCACTTAATAAATAGTCTAAAATCCATAACCAAAGCAAACAAGATAAACCTTTGCAAACAAATATTTGAGAGATCCCTCTCTGAGAACAGGAGGACTAGATCCTGGAACTCTAAAGATTGGGTTTTGATGTTGCCTTGTCTTTTGATTTGCCAAATTGTCAAAACACTGATACCAACACATTCTACATGTAAATAATTTTCAATACTTTGTTATTAGTGAATTGAAGTTTTGTTTTTTGTTGTAGCTCTATTTTTATGTTTATATATATATTTGATTTCGTTCCTTCACAAATCCATATCAGTCCATGATAGAATTCGACACAAAATATACTATCCTCTCAATGATGTTCCAAGTCTCGAAACCTTAAAGAGTGCCAACCTTAGATAAGGATTTTGTTCATGTGTTTATTTCCCAAATTGATATGAAAATAGGAAATATGATCAAGAACTTATTTTAGATGAAAAAATATCTTCTAAAATAAGATACAATGTGTACACATGACATATTTGAATGGTATTGAACCAATTTATGACAATCATAGAATCTCCAAAAATTTGAATCAAAGGGCGACATTCTTTCTCAATAGAAAATAAAAGAACCAATTTTTCGACAAAGGATTTCCACATAATTGTTGGATCCTCTTCCTATACCACTCTCATAGTTGTAAGACTCGTTGTTCCCTATGAGATTGAGAACTACCCCCTCTCCACATTCACCTCCCAATAATGAGGCCACCGCCAAAATAGGCCCAAGGAAAAGAATGATCAATATCTTCAGCAATGATATTATGCGGAATGTGCATAGATTTAGAGTCAAGGGGAAGTGAGTAAATTTCAAAACTTGAGTTGTCACAATATCATGAGAAGAATATTTGTCCTTAAAAAATACCATTATTTCTATGAGAGCCATATGCCCTAGTTTATAATGTTTATAATGGGGGAAGTCTTTTGAATTTTTTTGGGGAGGCCTTATCCCACCATAACTTCCAAGCAACATTTAAATTCCTCCCTTGTCAACTTGTAACAAACCCCAATCTATTCCTAATCAAAGCCCATAATCCAACAAAAAATGGGCAATTAATGAATAAGTGTTCCATTGATTCCTCTCGCATCTTTACATAGGACGCACTCGCATCTTTACATAGGATGCACCAACCGGGACCGAGGCTCTTTTTCTTTAAAATTATCCCCACTTGGTGCCTTACTTTGTAGAATTGGAAAAAATTGGGCTTTTGCGCGGACAAACAAAGCTTCCACAGCTTTCTTCCATTGCACTATCATCACCTCCAATTTACGATTTTTCAATAATGAATAAATAACTTGTTTTAGGTCTATATTCTCTAAATAAAGAGTGAACTCGAGACTAAAAAATCTTCTCTCCATCTAAGGCATACATGGCAAGTATTTAGAGCTATAGTATAATTATGCCACACAACTAAACAATTTCCTAACACGTAAAATTTAAGAATTAATAAGTTCTTATTTACAATTATATTTACAAATATATTGAAAAAATATATAAAATAAATGAAAATTACTCCAACAAAATATAATCTGTTAAAACCTTATATTTGGTCCAACATTGCCTACAATATACAAATAGAGACTAATTAAGCCAACGCTATGGAATATAAAAAGTAAACTCAAAAAATATCTTCAATGAGAATAGCCAATTTTGTAAACATAAATGGAAAATGTAGAGCATCATGAAATATACAAAATTATATTTACGCCGGGAGGTGTTTCCTTTGTGGGCTTGGGGTGAGCAAACACTGGTTCACCCCATCCAATCAAAGAGTTTTAGTTTCGTCCTTCTAACTTATCGAAAACTCGGACACGTGCTTATTATAATATTGCGGGCTTGGGGTGAGAAAACACTGTTCACCCCCAGCCAATAAGAGAAATCCCGTACCGCCCTTCGCGCTAATCAAATTTCGCCACGTGGAGATCAAAATGAGACTGGCCACGGTTTTGCTTGCGGTTGGACGCGGTTAAGGGCAAGGCATATGTGGCATATGATGTCGGGATCCAAACTCTCCTCGTAGAAAGCGTCGTAGGAACCGTAACGAGCCCCTCGAAGGGCAATTTCAACAAATCATCTTCAAAAGTCGAAAGAACGTTGCTCCCTAAAATTTGTAGATACCCCTACAACAATAAGAGGACTTCAACTCGAGGCCTAGATAACCTCCGAAGCTCTCTTAAAGCATTCTATGTCGAAATTCCTCTTCTTCATCGAGCCTGATCCGCTTGGCACTCGAAGCGAATATTGAAGAAGCTCTTGAATGATGGATTTGTGGTTGTGTTAAGGAAGAATAGATATCCCCGCCATAAATTAAATTGAGGCAAGAAAGTAGCATACGAGCTCCATCACATACCATGTCGGCTCCCAAAATTTCAACCTCATTAAAGCCGCTGTTTGAAGCCCGAAAAATCCCAATCCCAACCGTAATTCAAACCATGGCGTGACTCTTAGCTTCTCGATCACTCTCCGCCTTTTATTTCTCCAATTTCTGCAGCTCCTCCTCGCAAATATTTCTCTTTGGTGCTACGTAAACGGGCATTTCCCTTCTCAAAAGCTCTTGCAATCGAAACCACGTAAAAAAATAAAGAATTTTCAGATCAAACATTAACACCAAAAGCCCTAAATCAGCGAATTCCCAATTCGGAAATACTAAAGGGTCTGAATTAAATGGGATACCTTGTCGGGATGAAGATACGAGTGTTGTTTAAAATGTGGATATGTCCCGATTCGTCCGGTAGCTTAGCAATCCCCCCTCACTTCCACCATTGAAGATCCCTCGGACTCCATGAAAACTCGCAACAACTCTTCATACGAAATGTAGTTGTTCGAATCCTTTCCGTACCAAGATATGACCGTCTCGGGCACCGACGCTGATAAGATATGACTTCTGCAAATATTTCTCTTCGATGCTACGTGAAACGGCATTGCCTTCTCAACAATCTCTTGCAATGTGAAACCACGTAAAAAATTAAAGAATTTTCGAAATAAACATTAACACCAAAAGCCCTAAATCGTGAATTCCCAATTCTAGAAATACTAAAGGGCTGAATTAAATGGGATACCTTGTTAGGATGAAGATACAGAGTGTTGTTTAAAATGAGGATATGTCTCGATTCTGTCCGAGTAGCTTAGCAATTCCCCTCCCTTCCACCATTGAAGATCCCTCAAAATCCATGCAAACTCGCAACAACCTCTTCGATACGAAATGCGGTCGTTCCGAATCCTTTCCGATCTAAAGATATGACCATCCGGGACACCGAGGGTTGATAAGCGAGGGATTGAATTGCAGTAGTGGCAGTTATGAAAGAGAGAATGAATCTCATGCAACGAAACATGTTTCTTCTACCAACGCCATCTCGTATAATTAGTCCCGCCCCATATTTTTAATAAACTTCGAGTCTCCAATACAACACTTAGCCATGAAGGAGGTTTCAAAAATATCCAAACCGGTGGTCTCGTGCAACTTTTAAATGGTAATCGATATTCTCATGAGGGAACACGATATCGTTCATTGATGGATGGTCTGAGAATTTGTAAAAAGTTAAAAACATTCGAAAGCATAAATGTTATGGCTTTGTACACTTCAAAATAAATATCTCTCGTGAGACTCGAGAGTGCAAGAATTTTTGACTTTCTTAGTGGTTTCCATTATTGAGATCATAGTGTAGACAATATCTTAGCTAGAAACATCAACGTTCAGCTTTGAATCGGACTACAAGCTCCAAATCCTCGTACCACGACCAGGATGATGTGCAATCAATAATCTCAAATAAATAAAACTAACAAAAGAACTTTAGGCAAAGGAGACTCGTAATTACTGTTTCGACACAAGCTCTAAAAATTTTGTTGAGAACCCAAATGCGATGTGCCGTATAGTTACTACTTCTCGGTAGCACCTTCATACGGTCCATCTTTGCATTAAGTGTCGCTTTCTTCTCTCGCATCCGCCATTTGCTTCCATTGATCACCGAATCTAGAATAGCTTTTAAGTCCCCTCGTTGGTGAGATCCATGGTTTTGTCACCCCCTAAACGTCTTTGTGAATCCATTAGTTGCAAAACCACACTGCAAACAGAAGCAAAGCCGGATGAGAGTGAATAAAAGCACCGGTGCATATAATCCATGAAATAAATAGGTTCAAAAACTATTTGGCATTCATCTTCTTTCATAAATTCATTGCAAATGAAAATTGTAACACCGTTAGGTGGAGCCTACCGATGTTTAAAGAAGAGAAAGGTTGACTCTTGCTCTAATTTTTTGCATGCCGTATATATTGCATCATTGGATTAACATTGTGTGACCTTAGCTTTAAGCAGTATTCGCAATCACTACCCAAAAAAAATTACAAAACCACTAACCTAGGTTGAAACTCGCTTTCCAATGAGGTATTTGTTGGAATCTAGTACTTGTCTCATATGCATGTGCTCTAAATCGTGGGCTTTGTCAAGCAAAGGCCCGAGATGTTTTTTAAGGGACAAAAAAGGCTTTAGTGAACTAATTGAGAGCCCCATAACTATAGTTTAGGTATATTTTTTTGATTCATCTCGATATACCAAAATTTCTAAAACGAAAATTTCCAAACCATTGTGTATAAACAATATATTAAACCTATACCCAAGTCACTTTATCCCATCATCAACAGACCAACACATAAACATACAACAATCACAATCACTGAATCTACATGCTAAAATTAAACAAAAAAGTTCGTGTAATCATTATTGTTTTTAAACCTATTTTCAAAGAAAAAGGACACCGAAGGTCCCGCCATAAAAAACATTGCTACAACAATTTTTTTTTGAAAAATTCCAAACACTCACAAATCAAATTTTAAAAAAAACTTCACTCTCACAATCAGAATTTTTTTTGGATTTGGACAACTTTCTCACCTAGAAATGGGCTTAACAATGACACCACATTGTAAGGAGTGAGAGCATCCCATCTATCTAGACACTTCATTATCTTCATAACTTACAAGTTTATTTTATTTTTTTGTTATATCTATAATGTTTAGAACTCTAGCTACTTTGATTATTGTTCAAATAATTGAGTTTTTTTACAATTTAGACAATTCAATTTTGATTGTCTATGTCAAACAATCTATTTTTATTGGATTTGAAACTATTCAATATTAGTCTATATCAAATAATTGATTTTTCCCCCTTTGAACTTAGACTATTCAATTAGTATTGTCTATGTAAATTTTATATTCAATTGAATTATTTATGTCAAATAATAATTTTCAACATTCTAACAAATTAATTATCATTTTTTTATTAAATAAATTATTTATCCGTTTAAAAACCTTTAATTTATTTTTTAAAAGATTTAAAAATCTTTGATTTTTTAGTCTTCAAATAGTTGGACCTCAATGCATTTATGGTTGGACATTCTAACCTATCAAAAATTGGAAACATGCTTATTTATAATTGGTCCCAGCGGCGGAGAGCATGTCAATTTGTCAACCGAGGCTAGAAGGTCCGGAACCTTGTGATCGCTCCGCAATTTCACTAGCCCCGCAGTTCGAGCAATCATGCCGACCGATCATGTGCCACACTCGCCCAAAAATTTTCAACCAGGCTAGAAGGTCCCGGAACCTTCCGATCACTCTGCAATTTCACAAACAAAATCGAATGTTGAGATCCACTATTATGTCTTTGCTTTTATGAATATCCGTGCCTCCGAAGGCCACCACAAAAACTCAAAAGTGCGTCGAGCGTCGGAACGGAACGCCGACGATCTCCCCGCTCCACTTATATACGACACCGAAAATTATCCTCGTCATCCTCCAGATGTTTCCACTAGCTCGAACCGTAGGCAGCTCGACCAATTCTCAACTAGTGAGCTCGAGGCCACCCTTCACTCCCGGCGTTTCGTGGTCTAAGAAGAATACGCACTTGATCGCCTAGACAAAACAATTGTTTTTGTGCTTTCGATTGGACTCGCATAAATAGAATAAGAAATCATCGAAAGCATGAAAAGAAAAAAATTGCTAAGAAATGGTAGTGTGTGGGTTACCAATTGATGTTAGTGAGATGCCCAGTGCTCAGTACAAAGATCCAATATTCGTGGTTCGAGCTGCCATGTTAGATTACGACTGGCAATGTTATTACAAGTTTTAACAAGTTGTCGATTCAAAAACCAGTCGCTCAAATACTTATCAAGAAAGAGAAAGCGATTTATGATTGAGAAGAAGAACATGTACAAGAGTAAAATAGAGGGCCAAGAAAATAATAGGGAGGCTCAAATGAAACAAGGATAGAAACACAAGCATTTTATTATGGCAGATTGGGAGAGGATGTAAAGGAGAAAGAAAGGAGGGCCCGAAAAAGAGCAGGGAGGGGCACATGAAAAGTGAAGAAAACACGAACGTTTTATTGTGACGGATGGGGAGGACATGTATAGAAGCAATAAGCGAGGGCCTGCCAAAGAGAATGGTGACGCAAATGGAACAAGGGTAGAAAACACGAAGGTTTGATTGTGACGGATGGGGAGGGCATGTACAGTAGCAAGAAGAGAGGACTAGCAAAAGAGTAGCGAGGCACAAATGAAACACGGATAGAAAACATAAACACTTGGTTGTGACGGACGGGGAGGGCACGTCAAAAGAGAAAGAAGAGAGGGCATGTAAAGGAGAAAGAAGAGAAGACCAGTTAAAAAAAATACCGACATGTTGAATCATCGACATTATAACACGATATCCCAAAAACCACAAATGGATTACGGGAGGGGTTCATAGCCGTAAATGGTTTTTAAGTGAGGGAGTGCCGCAATTTACCAAACGTTGCCACTGGGTTGTAGAGACGGGATTGCGGACCCCCTCCCTTCGTTAAAATTTAAATGGGCAAGGGGCCCCGCAATCCAACCCGGACCTTCGATCCGTTAGCGATCATCTCGACCATTCAAAACTGCAAGAATTTTATTCCTATGCATTTTTTGTTAACGCCCGGATAGTCAAGGGGATTCACAATGCTTCTTTGCTACTTCTATCACGTGGGATTCACAATCCTTCTTTTTCTACTTCTTATCAAGCAAGCACACGAATCTCATGATGTTTATGTACACCATGTTTTTCACGTAATACGCTCCTCCCTTGGATTCGCAGTTGATGTGACTTAGCTTGAAATTGACCTCATACGTTAGTTGGTAAATTATGATGATTAATAGACTTTCAATCATCGTTGAATTTCAAGATTGGCTAGGCCCCCTATTTTCATATAAAATTAATTTTAATAATATATTTTTTATTTTTTATAAAATTACATTTATAAAATAAAAATTAGTATTAATATATAACCCAACTAATATTTTATATAGAACCATTGTGTTCAGAAATTAATTAGTAAGTTTCGAAAAAAAATTATAGCTTTTTTTTTTTACAAGAACGTTATATTGGCACTGGCCTTATAGTTAGGTCCGGATATATATATGGCGGACATTCATGCATAATGGCGTTTTAATGAATATGTGAAAGTGTCTATGGTATCATCGATTGATGTCCGCAGTATTAAAATTAAGGTATGTCGTGATCCCATATTAATGATCTAATGACATGATAAGACTTGGGGTTTTAACTCTAAGGTTTGGTCAATGCTTATTAAACTAAAGTCCACCGTGAGCCTTTCGGGAGGGCATATACTTGTTATTGCTTGGGGTTATGGTCTAAGAAGTTTGAACATCAAAATATAATGAGAGGATATTGCCTTTTAATACAGCTTTCATAAAGGGGAGGATTTCTATTAATATTCGAGCGCTTTATAAAAGAGGGAGATAGCCTCGGTGCATTATTCAAAGGATATTCAATTGTTTATATTATTATCGAATAAATTAAATGTTAAAAGTAATTAAATAATATATAAAGTTGGAATTTATATATTTATTTTATTTTTAATAATTACATGCTATGATAAGAAAAGATTTCAAAACCAATTAAAAAAAAAGAGAAAATAATAATAATATTTAAATAAATAAATAAAATATGAATAAATAAATAGAAATAAAATAAAATAAAGATAAAATTAAATTTAAAAATAAAATAGATAAAAAAAATATTTCTTAATTACAAAAATAAGAATAAAATAAATAAATAGAAACAAAATAAAATAAAGATTAATAAATAAATAAATAAAATGAAATAAAAAATAAAATTACATAAATTACAACTTAATAATATTAAATTAAAAAATTAATATTTTTTATTAAAATAAATATAAATATTTAAAATTCAAATTATAAACTTTCATCATTTGGTTTACTTTTCCCCGGCATTCTCGTGATCAAAATCCAAGGCATATCTCACCTGGATTTAACAAGCACACCTCAAATAAAATGCATAATTCATGAATCTTACAATGACAATGGCTCCATGAACCAATATGGACCACTTCCGTACTCAATTGGTGGACTTGTGTACAAGAGAAATCCAAATATAGGAATATTCCGTATAAACAAGAACCAAATCATGACCAAGATGATCTTCTTTAACATGTGCCTGAATTATCAATTTTCTTTACACTGATCTGAAAAGGCAGCCAGACCACAGAGAATCATAAAGTCTCTTGCAAAGGAACGTGATGCCTCGTCATTTGTTACAAGCCAAATGTGTTACCAACTCAACAGCTTGTTGTTTTGACTTGGAAAAATGGCACCCATTCAAACTAAATTTTTCTCGTCCAAATAACATGGCTTAAATGGTGCATAAGTTTTGAAATAGTTCTTCAACCAAAAGTATTTGAAAAATATGTTTTGACATATGGTCTCGATGACTTGTACTGCTCTTGTTATGGTTTCCGTAACTGGCTTTGAGCAATTTTTTTGTAGACCAATAACAACCATCTACCGTTTCCTTTCAACAATTGATACTCACGTCCAATGATCTGTGAGAGGCATATAAACCCTTTGTCAACCAAGAATCAAAATCGGCAAAATATCTGTTCTCTAATACATGTCCATAAAAAATATTGCCTATGTCAACACAATATCTGACTCACTAACATTTTCTACTCTTAATATGTCGTAATTTTTTTTCTACAATGAAACATGCATCATTCATTTGAAAAAAATACACTAGAAGAAATAAATTTGAATGGAATTGCATTGCATTTTGAACAATGAAATAGGCATCATTCATTCTAAACAATGACAAGAAAAAGAAATAAATTTATATTGAAATGTATTGCAAAAATCTAGAAGAATACAATCCCGACCATCAACAACGAAGTAAGAGATTTTTTTTGTACATTTCCACTCACAAAACAACAAACTCCTCTCGTAAAATTTTCAACCTTCAAATCCAATTGAACAATTTTCCGGATCTTTGGAAGCATTAAAATTTAACAGTGATGGAAGGAGAAGAAATAAGTGATGATGAATCGTAATCCATGGTCATCACTCCCATTACATTCCTTGCGGGCCTCGTGGTCATGACCTCCTCCTCCTTTCGTCGCCTTCTTACCCTCGAAGCCTCCGCATCGGTGTGAAAATAGGGTTTCGTAATTTAGCAAAGAACATACTCGGAGAGCTACGAGCTTTGAAATGGGTCGCCGATGTTGGCTCGAATTTTTTGCCGACGCATTACGTGACCGCCTCGTGATGAATGTCTAACCAATCGGCGATTTCTCGAATTTTGGAACCGTGAGTCGGTAAGAGGGTGAGAGTCGTTGATGTCACGTTTCACCATTATTTCAAAGATTAATTTTCGAATCATGCAATGGGTAGATTTAGAAACCGTGAGTCGGTAAGAGGAGGAGGTGCCAAATGTTAGATTTTCACCTGGGCCGGAAGGGCGATGAGAAAGCCCTCTCATTGGTCTGGAGTGAACAAAGGACATTCATCCAAAGCCCAGCAAAGGGAACACCTTTCGGCGTAATTAAAGTCATGGAAATGAAATTACTTACCTTCTTTCCTCCTTCAAGTTGAGCAAACAACATATTTAATTTTCATAGTTTTAAATATAAAAAATTCATGTAATCAATCAATGGCAGATTTTACCCCTCATAAATTCACATTCATCATGTTCCCTAACATGTACCACAAAATGATTCATGTCTCCTCCTTCCGGCGTTCCCTTGCACCCTCGATGCAATTGCTAGTTTTAATTGTGATTACGCTTTAACAAAATTTAAACTCTAATTAAATAACAAGTAAGGAAATCTTTCCATATCATTTATACTAAGTCTCGATTTACATATTACTTCTACTTTTCTTTAATGATACCAAAAATGAAAGTAAGGAATAATTTTTAGGGAACATTTTAAAACATGTACATTTTTTTAATTTATTTTCTACCCTCGTTGAAGAATATAGAATTTATTATTCGATTTGATCATTTATCGGCCTCCACCCGTTTCCATTTCACGACCTTTATTTTAGAATGAAATGAGAGTATCAACTTTAGTAGATCTAGATTTAAGATCCAAACTAGTTAAATAATAAATATATAATTTTGTAATAAAGAGTTATTTTATGGATTTATTGAGAATATAATTTATAATTAATTTATATTTTGAAGGTGGATATAAGAATTTGTAAACTCGTTTTGGTTTCATAAACGAGAAGAAATAATTGGAAGAGAAGCGAGGGAAGATGAACCCTAAAGTATTTTTCTACTCGCGGCTCTCTCACCGCCGTCGTCAAGACCTTCCTCGCCCATGTGGATCATGGCATCCACAGGCCGAGCGCACTCCACTCCCCTCCCGTGCTCGGGCCGCAGTGTAGCCCCACTGAGGACAAAGGGGAAAAGACAATAAATGGGCACAATGCATGCCTAGCCCCATCTCGATGAAGACTCGTCGCGACTACTACCCATACGCAGTATATGGTAGCCTCACGGATCGTAAAGGGACAACCCCGATTCCCGATGAAATTCTCGAAGGTCGCCATGAACCTATGCGTAATACCTCACATTGAGCAAGGCAACGATTTTTTCTAGCCCGCCCCCACGCCCCAACAGTCCCATTGTTTCAATGGGCTACCTCGGAGTTCACCAGCTTAGCGAAGCCCTAGCACCAGGGGAAATGGCAACAGTAAAACTGACCGACTAGGAGCATCAATCCGGCCTCTCGTATGCACTCTAACGATCAAGGTTTCTCATATCCATCGCCTCCTCTTTATCAGATTCAAATATAGTTATATTCGGAAAAACCATCCTCCAATGGGTGTGCTCAACAGATCTGGTCCGAAACCTCGCTCGTGCCCTCGAACAAACGCTAGGGATTCCTCGACTCTTCAAAGATTTCTATATGGAGGTAAACAACTAGAGGATTCTCTTCGCCTCTCATCTTATAACATTGAAATAAATGCTTCTATAGTTTTAACTCTTCGTCTGTGAGGGAGAGAAACAGAGGCAGACTTTCTTCTTCTCTCGGCATTCTCTTACAAGGATGTTGTCCGTGCACGGTCTCCCAAGAAAACTCGCTCAACCCTCGGAGGCTCCCAAGCCCTTTTTGGTCGATAAACTAGAGGAAGTCCCCTCCACAAAAATCTCCCATCCAACTCTTGAAGATCAACTTCAAATATAAGAAGAATCCGCCATCATCCGTCGATTTAATGGACTCGCCTCGCACAACAAATCTCTACCAATGGATTCACTCCACTTGGACCAACAACTACAAGGTTATCTTCTCGCTCAAAGGGTTTCTTCATAGTGGTGCTTGCCTTTAGCGAAGACTATTAAAAAGCCTTAACTCGGGGGTCCATGGTTTTGGGGAACATCAGGGGCTATTCCTCACCCCTTGGTTCCCGTACTTTGACCCTCTACAATAGTCATCACCAAGCTCCCTATTTTGGGTTAGGCTTCCAAATTTACCTGCACATTTATGACACTTTTCCATCTTCCAAGGAATTGGAAACACCCTAGGCCACTTCTTGGCGATGAATACCTCCAGGGGAGAGAAAGGAATATACACCTACATCACAATATGCACTCGAAATATACATAAGTAAAGGTCCGCCCAATCGAATCAATCTCAAAATTGGGGATTTCCCCCGTGGACGCAGACCTCGGATTATAAGAACACAACCTTTTGTTTCCATCACCGCCATAAAACAGAGCACCTTCAAAAATCTTGCACCGCATTCCTCGCCCAAAAGAATAAAAGCAATCACAAATAAAAATCTAAAATTTGGAAGCCATTCGATCCACCCCCCATGGATGACATTGATTCCTTCAACTTTGGATGAGGAGGAGACCGAGGCGTAAGTGGAGGCCGCAATGCGTACGAAGGACACACCCTCGACCGGCCTTGAGGGACCCACCGCTTCCTTGAATTCTCGTAAACAAACGCATGAGTACTCCTCCTCCGATTCGGATAAGGAGGTTCTCCCCACAATCAACAACAATCTACAAGTGGCTCTTGGCCATCCGCACCAAACTAGTTGGGTCAAAGTCAACAAAAAAGAAAGGAAATAAATGTCGTATGGAGGATTCGACCCACTGGGTAGATTCCAATGACTATCTCTTTTTTCTCTTGGTAACACTTGTTAGTTCTTTTTGCTTATTCTTTGATCACTTTCGGATCGAGGTTGATAGTTTATCATTTTTTGGCTTCCCGCTCTCTTGCTTCTATTGACCGTATCTACAATTTGTACCACATGATCTCTTAATAGAATTAGTCTTATTTACCAAAAAAAATTATATTTTGAAGGTATAGAAATTGTAATATTGAAAAGTTATGCGGGAATTAAAAATGCATATAAATTTTTAATAGATATTTTTATAATAGTACATCAAATTTCAAAATCTATAATTTTTTTAATATATTTTTGAATTTTTTGGTTTAAATTTTAAACATTAATTATAAACAAATTGTAAAAGTCATATATTTTATTCTTATTTTTAAATTTAATAAAATATATATTTTTTTAATTTGTAGAGTTATTAAAAAAAATCAGATAAAATTAAAAAATGAAAATATAAAAAATAGTTAAAATTGAAAAAGTGTTGTCTATGGAGCCAACAAATTTGTCTCAGCATACCAAAAATGATTGGAATCTAGAATTCTTACTACAAGAATGTTTGAATCTTGTTTTTAATGGAGGAAATGAATTCGACACCTAAAAAACCCCGAGGTACCCAAAATCTTGAACTTTAACAATTGTAACCTAAATTTACAAAAAAATTCTTATCGTTTTTTATCAACACCTTACCGAAATTTCAATTTTCGAGCAAATTTGAAAACTAAACAAACTACAACAATTGCAAATTGTCAAAAATTTTAAATTTATTATAATGATTATCTAAAACAAGTCAAATGCATTTTATTTATAACATACAAATCATCCGGGGCAATAAATTGCCAATAACAATAAATGTAACATTGAGACAAACTAATACAACTTAGAGCTTGCGATGGAGATTGTTAGGGTTTTGCTCCTCGTCGTTGTTGAAGCTTGCAATGTTACTTCCTTAGAATCCGATGTCGCCTATCCGGAATGCAGCCTTCGGAATCGACCATCGTCCCATCAATCTGCAAAGAACAAGGTATCTCGCATCGGCGACAAAGACTATTGCGAGATCAACTCATCTATGCTAGGGATTCCGGATCAATCCGGATGAGATCCGCATTATCCACACCCTCTCGCGCCAGGAGAGACAACAAAAAAATAGATCTCGCCTCGCTTAAAATGATGGAAAAAAATCGATCCCGTCTTGTTCATCGATCGATCCTTTGACACATTCATCTCAAATATTCAACTTCTTGCAATCTAAGACCAAATCTATGAATTTGTCATCAAACCAAACGATTCATATGGACCGCATTGTATTGGGATACATCCCGGTACACATATAGCACCGGATCTTGGGGCGTATCATGCTCGGTGTATTAGATCTCACCCTCACAAACGCATATCCATGCACTACTCTACAGTTTCTTGCAGGGTCTACCACATTTGCAAATGAATGCAACCATGAAGGATATATGTTGGCCAAGACAACTCTATTGATCCGCCTATTTTTTGGATCTACGACTAGATCAGGGACAAGATCATGACCTAAAAAAAATTAGCGCTCTCAAATCCACTTAGTATAAGCCCCGCATCTACTCCCACATACCTCAAAAACAGTCATATCATAGATATAGAGATAGAGGATGCACATCAAGCCTCGTGTGAAGACCTCAAATGAAGGAGATATGAATCAATTTTTTTGTCGAACCCCGAGTGGGAAATCTTTATGTATGTGGATCTCGACGGGGATGTAGATACTAACCTCAAACATGAGCTTTAAAAAAAAATAGGCATACCAAAGACAACTCCAAACTATGATTTATGCAAGGAAACTGCTACAGCTTTGACCACACGATGAAGGATTATGGTGTCCGTCCCGATGCGTCCATCACCCTCACCCCGAGACTGATTGAAGGATGCTCGAGATCTAGCTCAAAAGGCCCTTCATCATTCAAGGATGTTGTTAAAGGGAAGGGGGGTGACTCAAACCAAACCAGAAATTTCACCAAATCTCCCTAGGCCATATATTGTGGAGCAGAAAAACTTTGAAAAGAATTGATAAACCGAAATGTAAAATGGAGCAGAGAGTTCGCTTTTCACAATATTACGAATAGATTAAATAGGATTACATTGGGAACATCAACAATAAATGACCGTAGTGTAACTCGGACTAAACTCGACAACCGAAATCGAACTAAGACACTTGTACTGGATGGTTTCGACACCTAGCAAAGTGGTTGAGATTACATTCTTTAACACTCCCCTTTAATTTCAACCACATAAAAATTTAATTCGGATACTTGCTGGTCTATGTCTCAGTGAGGCTTACAATTTAAAAAAAATTGACTTCAATTAGATTTGGTTTTCTTCTTCTCTTCTTCCAAATTCTGTAGCCTCTAAATTGTTTCATATTTTTCGCTTTGTTGTATCCTTCAAACTTCAGCTTTTTTGATTTGTTGGTGCGCTTATTTTTACCTGTTTCTAGGTTGTCGAAGCATGTCATGGAATTCTTCAAGAAATGTGGGTCGTCGCCACATATGGTCTTTCTGTAGTGCGCTTATCATCATCAATCTCATTGCAACATAAGATTAGAATAATATCTTATCTCTTCATAACTCCAATACTCGAAAATTTCATTGACATGTTCATCATGCATGTCATATTCATCATTCATATCTACATCTTCCGTGTAGATCTCAACTAGACATGGTGTTGCAAGCCATGTTTCAATAAACTTTAGTTCTTCTTCATAATCAATCTGTGTCCCTCGCACACCGAAAATCAATGTTAGAATTAAAAATATCTTGAGAACGACATTGGTTCTGGTCTTTTTTGCTCAGTAATGAGAGATTTCTTCAGCTTGTGTTTCCTCTTCCGCTTCGCCTCTATCTCTCGTTTATGCTTTTCCCTTTGAAGACAACTTTATTTTCTTCCGTCTCTCGCTACTTTCTCTCGTTTCTTCCTTTTGTTCTCGCAATGAGAGATTTCGCTATTGCGCTTCCTTTGTCGCATCTTCCTCCGTCTCTCGTCTCTCGTCTTTGTCTCCGCCTTTATCTCTCGTATTTGTTTCTGTTCTCTGTTTTTTCATCACTAACTCTGTGTCGTCATGAACAGAGTTGTCTTCCACTAATCGAAGTGGGATTATCTCACCAAATAACATCATGTCGATATCATATTTTTGTTGCATCATCTCGCAACCAATCATCATTAGCCAAAAAATTCATTATCAAAGTTTACATCTACCATCAAATTTTCATCGCAAGTCGTGTTGTCTGGGTTCGAGCATATCTTCATCGACAAGCTATGTTGCTTTGGAATCATCAAGTATTCATTAGCAAACTCGTTGTCGGAATCACCATATCATCAACAAGCTCATTGTTGGATTCATCAAAACATCATCAGCAAGTCGTGTTTTCGGATTCATCAAAACATCATCGCCAAGCTCGTTTCGTCGGAATAATCAAATCATCGCCAAGCAAGTCGTGTTGCTAGATTCATTGCATCTTCGTCAAGCAAGCCATGTTGTCTGGTATTATCAAATCTTCGTCAAGAAACTCTATTGTTAGATTCTCTTCATCCACTTGGCTTTGCACAAATGGGGTTCACAAGCATCTTTGTGCTCTCTCTCTCGCTTCTTCCGACTCTTCATCCGGCTATAGATCTACCGCTACGCATCCACCTTCATATTCAACTTCAACGCTCCCATTTGCACCAAAAAATCTCTCAAGGGTATCCCATGCCTCCTTGGCTGTCTTGGCATCTGAAATCAAGGGAAGTATACTTTCATCGATCGATTCTTTTATGCATCTTAATGCATAAGCATCTTTTTGCCTTCGTATTTCCGCATCTAAAAAGATCTCGAACATCTTTTGTTTCTCGCTTTAGCCTCTTGGCTTTTCCCATGACCTCGTTGCTTGGCTTCCACAAACAGTACGAGTCTATATGTGCATCAAAAAATACCTTGCTTCCCAAAAAAAATTTTCTCAAATAATCTCCTTTTAACGTATTCACTTTCACTTTCTCACATCACAATTTTTTTTTATTTTATTTTTTTTAAAGCAAAAAAATTCTTCTCCTTTCACATGTGCTCTTTTTTAAAAAAAATTCATGGCAAAAAATACTCAAAATCCCCCCTTCTTTTTAAAATGGGCTTCTTCCCTTTTCAAAAACTTTAAAATAAAGCTTTTAAAATCCATTAGAAAAAATACGTCGAATGCTCTTTCATTATCTTATGAGCCATTTTCACATTTTATGTTTTTTTTTAATAAAAAAAACTTAAACTTTTCCCTTGACACTTGAAATCTTCGAATAAGGATTTTTAAAACTTCACATGCATACTTTCCCTTCACACTTTAAAAAACATTCGAATGATTGATTACACCAACGCTGCTACACATTCATGCATTTTTTTTAAAACCTTGAATACGTTGACCTTAACGCAACGGATTATATTAAAAAATACCTTAATCGCAATTGTTCCGTGAAAGATTTGGATTTCGTAAAAAATTACCTTAACGCAGCTCGATGTTGACTTGTTTTGTGTGTAGCTTAACGCAGCTCATTCTCTTAGCTCTGCGTGTAGATCGGCGCAGTCTCGATTTGAACAGATGCGACTATTGAAAAAACAACGTGAGGCAAAAAATCAGCGCGGGTATGGCTTGCATTCTTGCACCAATCCCTTGTTTCGGCGCGTGGGTGCGAGTATTAGCTCTTACGATCATGCGCCCAACCAAAAAATTTCTTCGCTTTCTTCGAACAACCTTTTCGCAATTCGTAGGAGGCTTTTTTCTTCAAAAATTTTGTTACTCTTCAATGAGTCTTATGCAAGCTTGCTTCTCCTCTCATCGCTTCCTTCTTGGCTCCGTTGTCTGCTCTCCGGAGAGGCTTATGCAAGCTTGCTCCGATACCATGAAAAGAATTGATAAACTGAAATGTAAAATGGAGCAGAGAGTTCGTTCTTCACAATATTATGAATAGATTAAATAGGATTACATTGGGAACATCAACAATAAATGACCGTAGTGTAATCGGACTAAACTCGACTAACTAAAATCGAACTAAGACACTTGTACGGATGGTTTCGACACCTAGCAGGTGGTTGAGATTACATTCTTTAACAAACTTAGATTTCAAAGTTGATAAAGTCATCATGGACAAGGTAAATGATCTTTATGAAGATTTATACACCAAAGCAAGTATCCGCATATTTATTGGATTCTCGGCCCAAATCGGAGGTGATTCATCAATGGGTATTCTCAATTGGATGCTCAATTGTGATATTCAGCTATGCTCTAAAGGGTTTTTTTATTGTCCAGCTTTGATACAGAAAAAGATAAGGAATACGTATTAAATGAAGGACCATGATTTTGGGGCAATGTTGGGCTCTTCACGATACCCCTCGTTCCCTCGAATTCGATGCTACTACCATGGTGGTATCCAAAATGCCCATTTGTATAAGGTTACATAATCTACCTCTACACTTCTCGCATCATAAACTATTAAAATGTATAAGGAATTACATGGGGAAATTTCTTAAGATTGGTTTAGAACAAACCCATAAAGGCATATTTAGTTTTTTCCAGAATTTGTGTTGAAGATGATCTCAATCAAGGATTACCCTGATTGCATCATATTGATCTACAATAATAAACAATGGTCACAACCTCTTGATTAAGAAAATATGGCATTCCCGATGTCGTACATGTATACAAACGAGACATCTCCAAAGCACATTTCCACAAACTAAAAAATGACTCCAATAAAGACACAAGCACAAAATCCCAAAGGTTGGAATTTTTCAAAACCATAGGAAGCGTAAATGAAGGATGCAAATATCCCAGTGAAATGAAACAAATATCGATCCTTGGAATGACAAGACTACCACATAGAAGGATGAGCTTGAGCACAACTCTGTGCTAGTTCCAATACATACACATCCCACATATGCAAAATGCAAAAATTACCCCTAAAAAAAGAGGTAAGTGTATCCAAACGAGAATCACCGGTGGTTAGCAAAAACTGGAAAAAAAGAAAGATAAAAAAGGAATAGTTTTTGTCTCTTTGATGAGTTTGTATGGATCCAAGCAATAATCAAATTAAATTTTGCATATGCTTTTTAGCATCTACTAAATGTAAATTTTTTCAATATAAATAAAGTTACGATTTTTTTCTTGGAAAAAACATACAAATCATCTTAATTTGAATTCTTCTCAAAATTTAAAATTTTGTATTTAAATTTATTTTTAATTAAAAATACATGTATTTCAACTTTCACCGCCTTTTAAAATGAGTAGTCTATAATGCGACTTTTTTGAAGGCTTTTACGGTAGGTTTTTTCCGGTCAAATTTCTCTAAATTCGATAGTAATTTAGTGAAAATAGAAGTTTAATGGGTAACCTTGCACAATCAAAGTGCCCTAGGGGTTTTTTAGGGTGCTGGATCCATATAAACAAACCAAAAAACCAATTTAAATAACAGAAATCAAGATTTTTACCTCAATTATTTTCACCGGATTCGGCACCTAAATCTCCAAAAAAGTCGCACTAAAGACAACTCCCTTTTAAAATCTTCTTTAAATAAATTTTTATTTCACCCCTTTTTTATATTCTTTTAATAAATCTTATTTAAAAAAATAAATTTAAAACCTCCTTTACATTTACTTCGATTTTTTTTAAAATAATGTTTAAAATTTATTTTTCCGTAAAAACACTCATTAAACATTCCGTAAGAATAATCTAATAAAATTAGAAATTGAAGATGATGATTGTTAAACTTGGGATGAGACGTTTTATGAATTTTTAAAGGAATATATCACCCTTTTTTTTTAATATTTGATTATTGATTTTTATTAATATCTAGAAACAAAATTATATTGGTAAATTTTTTGAAGCACAATGTTAATTTGATCAAACCATAAGTAGTTTGCAAGAAACGGAATAAAAGAAAAACCACTTAGCTATTAACACTTAACATGGTGGATTTCCAACCATACAAAAATACAATAGATACCTGACATAAGAGAGTTTATAAATTGACAACAAGGAAAGTATTAAGAAGTAGATGATAGTACTAAGAATAAAAAAGCAAATCGTTGATTGTCAAATCAAGAAGACAAAAAACAAAGTTAGAGATGGACTTCTTCATCCAAAATTATCACCAGCTAGTCTCGAGAGGAGTTTTCTTTGGCCATGTTGAGGGGTGGGACATTGGTATCTCGCTTCCTCATTTTAAGGAGTATATTAGTCAATATCCGAATCTCGGACTATATAGTGCTTTACTCTATAATTCATTCTAACCACAATATCATCCATACCATAACGAATGTCCCTTAGTATCATATTCAACTCCCCCGGCTTGCAAAGAGAGTATAGTTATCAACCTATTTATCATGAAGCACCATATTAAGAAGAGTCTCCATCTATCTCGTGTGTTGATATAGAATGTAGAAAATAGAGTCTTGTCTTCCTTAAATTTCCTAGGTCTCGACACCCATTTGGTGTTACCACTGCAAGTTTCAGTTGTATGAGTGATACATCCAATCCACAAACTCCTTAGCTTCCGTAGTGTGTATTTCCTTTCTCACTTCCATAGGAGTCGAATCAAATAAACTCGCAACCGACTCCCACCCAAATAGCCGACAGTGCTAGCAACAAGACACCCCTTGAAACCCTCCCCTACAATTGAGCAATCTTTGGCAAGGTGCCATAAAAACCCGATACCTATAAAAAGACTGCAAAACAGAAGTTTTGGAAGACCGATTAAACTTACTATTATATCGAACTAGAGATTGGAACCCTTCTAAGACATGAGATGTCGAATACGAGATGACATACAACTTAAAAATACCCACTCAATTTCTATACATAAGTCATCAAGGAACCTTCGAAAGTGTGGTCCCTAACTAGAAAAGACACCGAAACCTTTTCCGACTGTAACCAAAGATTGACTTACTTCCCCGTAAGTCGTTAATGTTGGATTAGGCAATATATCACCTTTCTCGTTTCAGTAAATGACCCTTTGAACTCTCAAACGTAGACGAAATTAAAACTAGATGGAAAAAAACCCACTAAAACCAGCAGTCCAAAAAACCAATACAAGGAAATTAAATGAAATCCTAGAGGGTTAGAGGGATTGAATTTTTTTCATTGAGAGGATGAAACCAGCTCAAAGGATGGACCAAAAGTCAGTATTATGTAAGAAGCACACGAAAAAAATTAACTCTCTATACGAAACCACCTAAGACTCGCAGGAATACGTTTGGCTTTAAGATGACAACTGAAGAATTAGATTGATAACCAACAATAGATCTTGATTTGGCTTGATCCTCAGAGATTTTGACATGAAAACACGAGTGTGGGAAAACATCTCTTGGGAGTAAACCAAACAACTGAGAAACAAATATGTAGCTCCAGAAAATTCCCATACAGTAAAGGAAACTATTTTTCTCCACCTTGAAACAATAAGCAAGCTGGTAAATATAACTGCGAACAAAATACAACTTTTACTTGAGAAGAATGAGGCTCTTTGTAGTTCGTAGGAAAATCGCCAAGTGAATTTCTTCCCGAAGGCTCCACCATCCCAAGACAATGTATCATGGTGAGGTCATAAATGATCCTTAAGCGACTATCAGGGAAATTCGTTGCCACATCCAAACCACCATATGGTAGCAGATCCATACTCGAAATGTTTGAGCAATTGGAATATCCAAGATCCTTCGTGAGCTCAATAATCCGATCTCCCACCCTTGTGTAGTTAATATAAAGAGACTTCAACCATATGGAGCCATAACATGAAAACCATATTACGCCATGCGTGTCTTGTGTTGAGCCAAACAAAAGCCAAGGTTCGCTCTCCAAAGGCCGCTTTTTGTCTTCACCATACAAACTTCCCGCATTTCACTCATTACCACATGTAGACCCTCGTTGTTGGAGAGTTGTTTGATGTATTTTTTCTGGTGGGTTAAGGCGATTAAAAGACCCCATGAAGGAAAAGGAGTTGTCTTTAAGTGCGACTTTTTGGAGTTTTTCGATGGATTTTTTTTGTTAGAATCTAGTGAAAAATTGTGGTGAAATCTTGATTTGTGTTGTTTAAACTGATTTTTTTGACCGCATATATGGATTCAACACCCTTAAAAACGTCTGGGGCACTTCTATTATGAAAATTTCACCTATCAAACTTGTGATTTCAATGAATCCTTGTAAGATTTTAGACAAATTAAATCGAAAAATAAACCGTAAAAACTTTTCAAAAAATCACACTCAAAAAATAACTTGCAAGGAAAATATATCACCTATTCATAAATTTGATATACTTTATTAGTAATGCAAACTCTCTTATGCTTTCTTTATTTTTTTCCAATAATTTTTATAAATATATATTACTAGATTCTTTTTAAAATTTTATGAATATATATTATCGTATCTTTATTATCGATATCAATTTTACCTATTATGTTCATAATACGGATATTTTTTTCTTTCTTAAAGGTTTTTAAGAACGTTGTTCAAAGAGTTGATTTACTTTTAAAATAAAAAATAAAAAACATATTCAAAACTTAATTCCATAATAATCCTTTCGAGTATTTTATAAATAAATTATAAATAAATTTTGGAATAAAATTTTATTTGGTTTTAATAATATATTTTTAATATATCTATGAGTAAATTCATATGCAATTCACTCACGCTGTGCACTAATCGAATGTGAGGTGGACTCCACATATCCCTTAGACTTTATGGTGGTTGTGACAAGAAATACATGACAAGGACAGGGTGATGTTGTGGAGTTATCTATCCAGGACAGAGAATAGCCCGAACGTACGCTATTTGCAAATACAGTAAAAAAATTCAAAAAAATCAGGTAGTTGGAATGTTTGAATTGCATTTTTGATAGTGGAAATGGATTCAACACTATCAAAAACCCTTAGGCCACCCAAAAATATTTGAATTTTAACAACTCGTGAAACAAGATTATGATAAACCTTTGTCAGAATTTGTCAAAATCTTTGCTAGGATGCTGAGGTTATTCTATGGATTTTTTAGACTATGGCGTGATGTTGTTGTCACTGTCATGTGGGCCATACACGTGCGAATGTCTGGGGTGTATTTAGTGACTTAGCCTGTGATATAATACTATTAAATTATATATTCAATAGATAGTTCCCGGTCCAGGACGGTGGCGAGCAAGGCGGCGCCCATGCACGTATCTCCGATGGCGACCGCCCTCCCCAATATATATATATATATATATATATATATATATATATATATATATATATATATATATATATTTATTATTTTAGGACGGTGGCGGGCAAGGCGACGCTCATGCACGATTTCCGGCAACCAATATTTCTTGGGCTATTGGCCCATTAATACTCCTAAGAGTACCAATGACCATATATATGCCATGCCATGCCATCGATATCGAGTACCTGTGACTATTAACAACTATTAAATTCTGATGTATACAACGATTAAATTCCTCGCGTCTTCGCAACATCGAAAATCGATGTATGCAACGATTAAATAGAAAATTTGGATTTTGAATTTCCCCACCATAGATTTAAATTTGAATTTTGCCCACCCGCTTGCTCAGTGTGATTTTGATTTTTTCCCTCGGTTAGAACCGCAAAATATATACACATGTATATATTTTTTTTGTTAATGAAAATTACTTTATTAGTTACTCGCAAACAATATCAGATATAACTGAAGATCCAAATCTTACACATGAATTGGTTGAGGTGGAAGCTTAATTATACCTTCCATTCATGGAAAATAAAAAACATGTTAACAAGGGTTTGTTTGACCATGTAAACGTGGGGTGTTGTCTTTATCACTCCCCGTGGACAAACATTTATTATAAGTATTATGCATTTTGGTAACACAATTTTACACATAAATTTGACTCAATAAATACTTCAAATTAGGACTTTTATATAAAAAAGTGTTTGTTTTATAGCTTAATCATCTTCAATATAGGACGAAGAATTTTGGCAAAAGAATTACCCCATTGAAGGACCATTTAGTTAAATGAGGGCTTCAATTATTATATTATGTCCAATTAAGAACTCTTTAGTTGAAAATATGTTTTTGTAATTTATGAGGTACTCTACCACATTGTAATATCTCACATCAACTATCAAATAATAATAGATCTTAATATGTTTACTTTTAGAAGTCATGACATAAGAACACTCAACAAAATTTTTTTAAACATTAATGTGTTTATCCTTAAAAGACATGACATAAAAATACACAAACCAATTTTTTTAACTATCATTGCTTTCCTAGGTTTGGCCAACAAGACTAATAGCGCATATATATATAATTTTTTTTGTGACTTAAAATACTTTTTTTATATCGTATAAATGAATTTAAAAATTTGAAAAAAAAATCAAAACACTTATATTGTACTAACTCAACATTCCGACTTTCCAATTCCAATAATTTCTAATGCAATTTCAAATCAAATTGATAAAAAATAAATATACTTAAAAAATCCAAAATTTAAAAAATTTAAAAATATTCTATCAACCATACCACCCAACTCTCTTATGGGCCAACACTCTTACTATATTCATATATTGATTAAAACACATACACACAACTCATATCATTGAAATTATATTTTTCATTTTAAAAATAGATGAAAATTGCTTGATGTCTTATATCTACCAAATTTGATTAAACCATCTACCAAATTCTAGCGAAACCTCACCAAACTTAAAGCAATTTGATCGTGGAATTTCACCAATTACCCAAAAGGTATGTTAAAAACCAAAAAATGACAATTTCAATATAAATTATAAAAAGACCATTATATTATAATAATAAAGTTATATATCTAATATTTCGAGAAAGCTAGAGCCTTTTTCTCTGACACATGTCCGCATGGTCCCACCCATTACATAGAAATATTAATTTATAATATATCTTGGAGCGGCACCTATGAATTCTCGAAATCGTGATTTACCATGCCCGTACTATCGTTGTAGCTTGTCCCTACAAAGTGGTACTTCGCTTTCCTGCTCTACATGGCATGGGCTCATATGGACATGAGCTATGGTATTGGTACGATTATGATTCTCATCTCAAGCATTAATGTGCCAATAGCCCAACAAATAAGGCTCGAAAACCAATATTTCCTATGCTATTGGCCCATTAATACTCTTAAGAGTACTAATGACCATATCTATGCCATGCCATGCCATCGATCATCGAGACATTCTGTAGCTATTAATAATTATTAAATCTGATGTATACAGTGATTAAATTCCCCGCCTCTTCGCAACGTCACACAAAATCTGATGTATGCGAGCGATTAAATAGAAAATTTGGATTTTGAATTTCCTGCCATAGATTTAAATTTGAATTCACCCACCCGCCTGCTCAAAGTGTGATTTTGATTTTTCCTGGTTAAACGCAAATTTGAATGCTATAGGGGCCGTGAGGGCACTATGAGTAGATAGGATACCAAATGAAAGAAATCAATTCACCTCTAACTCTAGTGGGAATGCTAGACACTAGTGTTCATGTGTAGGTTGCCTCTTTTGGCAAAGGCAATGTTGTTCGTGAATTTTTTGTGGGCATGAGATTAGTAGTGTCGGCTTCGAAAGAGGGATATGGTATGGTTGTGAGGCGAGTGAAGGCGACGAGGATCTAAATGCGCTCAAAGTTTATTTTGGGGTTCTCAAAGTCATTTCTTAGGTATGAATGGATTGTAATATATATACAATATCTTTTTGTTCCATCATTTTACTTAATGATCAAATGTATAAGATTTATTTTACAAATTCATTATATTGATGGATGATTTGATCATTGGGATGAAATATTATAGCAAGGCCGATAATTTCTTTTTCATCAATACTACTGATTTTAAGTTTTTCTCTGTCTGTATGAGCAACCCTCCAATTGCAATATATGTTCAAGTGATCTATCACCAAATTTGAGCAAGATGACTTCGATCTTGAAACGGATAACATATTTTAGTCTTCGACATGAATTCACGGATATTACGTGGGCATCCTTCTTAGCCAAAGGTCATTTATCTAGCAGATGACCATTCCCTGTTAACATCTGGGAATGGAGTAAATGATTTCATCGGGTTTCGCCCTACTTTTTCTCCTCTCCTAACCACTACCAGGAACATGTATTTTTATCGGCGGACACAACAGGCATATATGAGAAACACACTTCTTTTTCTTTTCTTTTTTAAATGACAAACCTCTGCCCAAATGGCCGATAAATGCAGACAAGATTGACCATTTCAAGATCTACTTCAATGTCTCTTGCACAGTATAGCCTCCAACGAAACGGTTGGAAACTCTCCTCAATTGGACATTATCACATTCTATTTAAGAAAAAATAAATTAAAACTGCAAAGCCCAAATGCTTACATATTGATGAATTTTGTGTATGATAACGAGTATTTAGGATGAGAAATCATTTTTATAAGTTATCACTACATTGCTTAATTTAGCAAATTTTCGTGAGCAACTCAAATGAGAGGGCTCATAGAATTTATGATGTTATAAGTTAAAACATCATTTATTTATTTATATAATATGTTTTTGTTTTTCTCGTTAAATTGGTATCCAATTTTATTAATATCATAATTATATTTAATTATTTTGAAAATCTAAAATCTAGATTTGATTATTTTCTTTCATTTTTGCTATAGATATGGGAGGGAGAAGTTATGCAAGCTCACTCCCCTCTCCAATAGTGTGCATACTTAATCTAGCTCCAATATTTAGCCTTTGTCATTCCTTTAGGTGATCATCTTGGCTATGGATTTGGGAGTGCAGATTTATACAAACTCACTCCCCTTTCTAAGAGTGTGCTTACCTTTTAACATTACTCACTGCATTCAAGAAAACTCCCCAAACTCACTTCTCAATTTGTAAAGAGAGTAAAATCCATTCTTAATGTCTAACTTACTCCCACAATAACTCAAACTTATAACTCTTGTAGAAAGAACTTCTACTCATGAATTCATTAACCTACAACCTTTCCCAAAAGCCATGGATGAATGGATTAAAATAGTCTTGATGGAATTGTTCAATAAATCTTCTCTTATATTTTCTTCTATCGAAGAGGGTATTACGCTATCTTGTTTGAGCTTAAAGAGGATAGGGATATGAATTTCTAGACTAGCCCTACCTTCATGGCCCCAAGAGATATGCATTGGGCATATAGACCTTAACCTTGACTTTATTTCAAGGTGGATGTGCTCTCAATATTGTTGTTTGGGTCCATATTCCTCATGTCACTCCTCATTGTTGAATCAATAAATCACTAGAAGCAATGTGTTATTCCTAAGGAAACACATAGATACGTTTGAATCAAAATTGGGATTGTATGCTTGAGCTTGAATCTATGTAAAAGTTGATTTGATAAAATGAATTCTAGAAGCCATAAACGTAACCTTGGATAATTGCACACATCCTCAATAAATTGGTTATGGGTATCTTCCTCTAAAGTGTAAATCTCACATGAATACGACCATTTTGAAAAACATCACAAACTTATTGCTCTTTTGTAGTTCCCCTTTTCCACTTGGGATACTAGTAGTGGTAAAAAAAAATCCCTCTGGAGCTTCTTAAAGCATTTCTTGATACATTTTTTCTTCTTTGAATTCTTTGAATTAATACTCCAATCCTTCTTAGTGTGATTTAGCCCCTCCCTCCACTCCAACCTCTTCGCCTCCTACCCTCATTCCTCCTCTTTCTAACATCCTTTCATGCCCCCTTATCACACACTAATATAGTAGATCATGGAACATCCTTTCCATAATCCTCTCCCTTTCTCACCTCTAAACCCTCCTCTTAGAATATTTTGATCACATTAATGTCCTCTAAATATTTTTTGCAAAAACCATAATCCCTTCTTAATGGGATTTAAAACAGTAAACAATATTTCTAGATCTAGAAAGAAGATGCGAAGGAAGAAGGGTGTACCTTAATGAAGACTAGAAGAAAAAATAAAACAAGGAAGGGTAGAAGAAACCAGTGAATATAAGAATCATGAGTCCCAACATACAGTAGAATTGGCCTTCATTCATTGGACCAAAATTCTTCTACTATGAAATGAAGTTGACCTCTTGACATTATTAAGTGATAAGTAATTTTTCTATTAGAAGTTGTGAGGGATTTGATATGATGTGATAAGATTGTTGTCTCCCTTGTCTAGGAATCCAAATTAGAATATTGTACTGTGATGGAAACATAAAACAAACTTTGGAAAATTAATAACATTGACGTGGTTAGTTCATGGAGGGCCACCCAAATTCTTTGCACTTTATGGGACTAATCCTTAATGGAAATACAAAGAAATCAACATACTTCATCCTCATAGTGCTAACTTCAACATATTTCAGTAAGAAATAATTCAATATTTATTCACCAATTCATTTTTGGGTAAAATGAGAATGTGATGCTTCATTCAAAAATTCTTCAAAGATCCCATCCATCTTGATAATTATGTAAATGATTGATAGCACATATGTCATTGTGTCTTCTAAAAAAATAGGCGGAGTACATATTTGAGACTCTTTTAGAAAATAGTTGGATGATATCATTATGGACCATAACCTTTTTGTCTCCAAACCCTCCAAGGTTAGATTGATATTGAAAAATATAAGACCAGGCCCTTGTCATATAATTGAGTTCCTAGTTCACTTATCTTATATCACTTTCATTATTGATAATCTACACATCTCTTCCATTATCCCTTTTCCATTTAGGACCACGAACCTATTTTTTTGACTTTCTAAGAGGACCTCCACTATATACCCATCCCTTACAAGTCTAACCATTGTTGCTCCATGTTCCAAGTTTCTAAATATCATATGTTTGATGTATTCTTTGGGTTCAAGCATCATGATCTTTTCTCTAGGATACTAACATAAAGAAAAATCAACAAAAACTAGGAGCACGGAAAAATCATTTCTCATCGTGATGAAAGGAAAGAGAATATTTGTACATTAAATTGATTTCTCTTAATACCGAAATGGATTAAAAACATATTACTCCCATGTTTGAGAAGAGTGAAAAATGTTGGTTATACACCTACACAAATCCTATAGAAAAGAGTTGAAGCATTGGAGTTTAAAATCCAATTGTTTCTCCCCTGATCGAGGTGTGTGCTAGATCAAGGTTGATTGTGGGATTCACGATGCCATGGTCACAAGTTCAAAGGTAATAAAGGATGGAGGGTGGTGTGGCCACCCCATCACATGCACCAGCATGTGTAAATCCCTAGAGATGTACGCAAGATTAATGCAAGAAAGATTTCCCGCGAGGCGAAATATGGAAAGGTGGCAACTCTTGTTGTTCGAGCATTATTTCAAGGGTAGTATAATCATGGCTATAACCCTTGTAGAGAGAAGTGACGACAAGTCCTGGGACTAGAGAAGGATGAGATTCCATTCTCATGTGTTACTTAGAGGATGGTGAGTTTTAGGAATAGTTAATTACTTGACCTCAGCACCAGAAGGTGTCTTTGTGGCGTGTCTTCAATTGGGCTCATAGATACTATTATTTAATCCCTATGGCTCTTAATTACTTTCATTCTGTGTTGAATTTCCAAGCCTGGAGAAAGGCCTTCAATTGGAATTTTGGCTCCCTTACGTGCCCTATGGGTCTGTTAGAATAAGTAAGGTGGCAACGATTATATCTTACTTTCTTGATCCTTGATACTTGCTTGTGAATATTTAGTTATCTTGTTTATGTTCTTTAGCTATATCTCTTCATCAAACAATATCAAGAAAAGAGGACGTAGATATAGGCTCTCAGTTAAGGAAATACCCCTCCAAGGGGAAAACCTAGAAACTCTTCTCTTCTTAGAATATGCTTCAAATGTGATACAAAGACACAATCCCTAGACCAAATCCTTCTCTCACTACCAAGCCAACCCTTCCTCAAGTTCTTCCTTGAATTTGCACAAAAACTGCTACACATTGTAACTTCGACCTGTTAGCTACGACACTACTACACCACCTAGAACTTCAACCCTAAAATTTCTGTATTAAAACTTCTATGGAAACCCTAAGACAACCTCCTCCTAAGACCTTCCAAGAGAAAGGGAGCTTTTGAAAATCCAATGTAAAAAGCACAAAACACTATCAACTTTGTTCCATCGAAATTTTTTGACAATAGTGGACGCAAAATATTGCACTTTTGTTTGCACCTGTTCTGTCACCGACATTGATGCAATTTTGTTTGCACGTCCTCCTCTATTTCAGTACACATAAACCAAATATAGAGGAAGTGAAAAAACCACTTTTATAAGCTTTGAAATCTTATTAATGGATAATACTTCCTTTTGTTAATCTGAATATCAAGTCATAACTTCTTTCAATTTGATCATGCTTAGTGTCTTCAACGTTTAGTTGTTATACTTGTTTCTCTCTAATTGGTTTTAGATTCATTTCAATTAAATAATATTTCCTATAGTACTGTTACATGTTCATTACAAGTTCATTATAGTGTTGTTACATGTTCCTTTCTTGTATCTGATTCAATTTCCAATCAGTTCACTGTTGTTTCTCACCTTTTAACTATTCTTTCAAACAGGGACTTACAGTCCAGTCCTCATGTGACAGGTATATTTGAACATATATATATTTAAAACTATTAAAATATTGTGATAAAACATTGTAATAAACCAAAACTTCATTGGTACTATTATTAAGATACAATGGAGGACACTAGAACAGATCAAGACCAGATCAATTAAGGCAATCAATAAGCAAGTTGTGAAAGTGAATCCAAGCTCATATTTTAGATCAACCACATCAAAAATCTAATTCACAACTACACATATATATAGCCTTTAATGTTCTCCAACCCATCTCCACTTCCTGAGGCATTATATTTTAGAGTTGGATTTCACTTCTGATGATTTTTAGCCTAGTTTTGATTTGGTTTGGGACATCATAACAAGTTTGAAGCAGTGCAACAACAACACTGCCTTCTATTGCATCTGCCGCAAAAATTACTAAGAAGAGAGCTCGATGCTCTATGTGCCAAGAATTCCATGATAAAAACAACTGAAGACAATCACATCAACACCTAATCTCATGGCACTCTTATTCATTGATTCCTGCAGTAAGAATCCATTTCACCTCCATTACTCTTATCAGTTGCATTATTAAGAAATTCCTCCTATTATCTAAAATGGGAAATTCCATACAAAATCACCAAGGCCACACATTACATCTCCTTGTTCAAGGACCCATCATGGCCAAAAACATGTTGGGACTCGCAGAACTATTGATACCATTTTTAGAACTTGTTTGGTCTTCAAATTTATTTCTGAAAGTAGTATTAAATGCCACTGGTTATGGCATATTAAATGGATCAAGGTTTTGGAAATGGTCAATCTCAGTATTTCCTAGCAACTTTCAAAGATATTTGAAACGAATTAGTCCACAAAAAGAGGCTCCGAACAGTTCTATTCCAAGTTGAGGATTTCATCACCAGGTTTCATGGATTATGTCTTTTGCAAGTAATAAGATTATTGTTGCTTGAGACAACTACTTTCAGTTATTTCAATTTTATTGCATATATCATTTTAGTCTAGGTAGTGTATTTTCCTTGTGACTAGCATATATGTTAGTTCTTGGGGTTGTCAATCCGATTTTCTCTTCCATTCCTCGCATTAGATATTGTATCATTTCAATCTGATTTCACTAATATTTTTTCTGAATTCCATGCTCGCTCTGAGCGCCTTTCTTTATTGGTTCAAGGAAAATTCTTACTCTTAAATAGAAAACAATAGGCAAGTTTGATTGGTTTTGCATTCATTAAAAGTAGAGCTTATGCAATAAGAATAATGAACCTTAATTACTACTAAAAATTAAATGAAAATTCTCAACTATGGAATGACAAGATAGAAAACTCTAGGAGGCTTATATGATAATTGGCCCAAGGAACATCCTGAAATACCATGGACATGAATGTTGGTTTAGGAGGATTTGTTGCTGCCTTGGTCAATGATTATTTACATGTGAATTCCTTCATTGAAATAATGCAGATCTCTCTGCCATTTGATATCATGAAAAATATGATGTAAGACTGTGCATTTTCTGTGTGACTTATTTTGTATGTTGGGCTTCTTGGAACAACAATTATACAACTATTGTATCCTTGAAGGTGCTCAAAGTTTATGACAGGCCTGATATGCATAATAAATTTCACACATTGAGAACACACACCCTTGTCGCTTCATTTAAGATCTCTTATATTCGATCCAATCTACATGCTCAACGTAGACCATGTGTTAGAATAATTTATGTCTAAGTGATAGGTCAGTGTTGAAATGGCATTTAATCCCTTAAATTGTCACAGTTGGGGCATTGAAAATTTTGGGGAAAAAATCCAAGCTCTTGGTGTTTTGGCGCTACAATTTCTCATTCTCCATCTATGGTCAATGAATGTTTTCAATCTCAGTATTTCTTAGCAACTTTCAAAGATCTTTGAAATGAATTGGTCCACATTTGACTTTAACCTGTTGGGATCAATCTGCCCCACTGTTTTAAATAAAAAGGATATTGAATCTTTTCCACTATGAAAGGTTGCAGAATATATAGATAAAATGCATGTGGAATATTCAAAATTATTTGACATTGAAATAAGTAGCAAAAATGTCCAAAATCTCAGAGAAAAGAAAAGCGATAAAAAACCCAAGGAATGGCCTTTACCCTTAAAAAGGTTCACATGTTAAAAAAACTCAAGGAAACAACATTCCTTGGATCCCTACATATGTGCATCCAAGGAAACTTTTTAGTTCGGAAATGCCTCTTTTCTAGTGCAAAATTGATTTTTGAAATTATCCTTTACCATGTCGATGCATCACAAAATGTCTAAAATAGTAATGTGGGGTCATCCATCCACACACCTTTGTATCCAAGCAAACCTGTAAGCTTGCATGTCGAAAAGGACCTACACATTATGACCTCTTACAAGCCAACAAGGCACACAAATCAACACAACACTACTTGAACAATCTTACAATTGTATTATGATGTGAATTACTTCACATCAAGACTACATATTTGACTATCTTACAAGACAGCAAGGCACACAAATAAACACAAGGATACTTGAAAAATATTACAACTGTAGTATGATGTGAATTAGTTGACATCAAGACTACATATTTAACTATCTACCCATATTTTAAAGAAGAGATATCTACAAAAATGGAAAGAAACTATTAGTAATAAAAAAAACATTGTTTTCTATCCAAAATGCATATAAAAATACTAAATTGAATATATGACTAAATTCAATTAACAAAGTGAATCATTTTTTCGTGGTTTATAGAAGATTTATTTTTCCAAGAAAAATGTGGCTTATTTCATACCAATATACTATTTTGGGAAATATCTCATTTGCATGTTGATTTGCTAGAAAATCAACAGTTCACCATTTTTTTCATGGTTTTGCAACATTTACCCCACAAATTCTACATTCCTTTAGACATGAGCTCTTTCCATATTTTTCACCACTCACTTGACCCTAGGATCAGGATCCGCAATGCATTGTGCACTTGATTGTTGAATTTGTTCTAGTGTTATTTGAGCACTAGAAAAGGAAGCAACAAGAAACATGTTTCTCGAAATGAGAAACACAAAAAAACAGGAAATTCATTTCATGAAATGATAAACTATAAATAACAAGAAACAAGTTGATCCCATCCATTGATTTTCATTTGTGAGCTTTTTATTCTGCGTGTTTGTATGGAATTTTTGTTTTTTTATTTTAATTCATTTTCCATGGTTTGAATTTGAACTAATTCAAATTTTCTTATGCCTTCATTGTCCACTGAATATACACTGTCTGAGAATTGCAAATGCTTTGGCGTTACTAAATATAATATATTTTTTTAGCTACTAATGTTGGGGTTACTATGCAAATTTTAACCACATTCTAAAGACCCATCTACACAACAACATTGAGTTTGGCATACTTAAGTGCCCAAATGGTACAACAAACTGGTTCTAATTTACACTCTCACTCTTTGAACTCCCAACAAGACAAAATATGTGGAAATACAGTGAGGTGTTGGTCAACAATGACACCCCAAACAGCCTCCTTCGGAAAATTCCATTACAATGAGTGCAAGCATTGTTCTTGTGTTGTCCAACAACAACAACAAGCCATGGAAATTAGTGCAAGGGTTGTTCTTGTGTTGACCGAAAGCAAAATAAACAACAACTATGGTCCCGTTATAGGTCCACAGTTCAAAAACTTGAGCATATTGAATACCTTGTACATTTTTTATTTCCATTAACATTTAAAATATTTTCTCACCTTAAACTTGAAAATTTCTCACAGTCATAGATAATCATTTTATGGAATACGTCTCTGTAAGTTAAATCTTCATCACATGCTTATCGCTTATAATTTGGCAGAAATTATAGAATTTGATGGCCATTTTTAGCACATGGTGCGCTAAAAACATCTAATGGAATATGTATCTATAAGTTGAATCCTCAACACATGATTATGGATTTCGCATAGAAGTTATCAACACTAATTGATTTTTTATTTAGATATATATATTTTTTTATTCTATCAAATTTTATTTTGTTCATGTTTTGGGAATTGGAGCCTTAGGCTTTGCTGAAATTGTAGAAGTCAACTTAAATGATTAATTCCTTTTCGCAAAAACGACAACATTTAATGGTTTACGGTTACCTGTTGGTTTCCCCATAAAAACATGTTTGTGAATATACATCTCTAAATTTGCTTGTAAAGGTCCCATGGACTATGATGGGGTGTTGCGACTGAAATTTCTCTGCATGTAAGAGTACATCATTTTTACAAGCAAAGCTCACTAATTCAATTCCAAGTCTATCGTTGTCTTTAATGTGTTAACGTGATACAACCTTTAATGCCTATGGCATGCCACTTTTACGGTACTTCACGGCACATATGGATTCCTTGTCAACTCAGCATATATTGCTTCCACTAACATTCCCAATATATATTTTCCATGCTACACCTTTTGAAAAAAAAAAAAAAATCTATCCTCAAACACAAAAAAATCTATCAGGGTGTCTTTGCACCTCTTGGTACAAATGCTAGTATTTATTATGGTTGTTGTGTCTATTGTCTCCCAAGTTTATGAGAGTAATATTGTCCTCTTGAGCCAATTCAGAGCACTTTAAACCAAATAAAATAGAAAATATTTTCCAACGAGGAATTTGGCCATCAAATCTCTCGATTGGTCTATTAATTCCGCTAATTTGAGTTTTATGAATTTATTTCAAATAATTTTTCTTTTCTTCGCAAGTGTGATTGGTATCTCGAATATTCAGAAAGAAGATTAGATCGAGAGTGACATATTTGTATGAATCATGTGATTAAGTTTAGGTTGTACAAGAAAGGATCTCTAGCACCATTAAAACATCAGAATAAGATCCATGGCTCACATAATTCAATTCCACTTTTGTATGTTGTGTTTTAAATAAGAAAAAAATATTTTTGATTAAAAAAATTGAGAGTTTAATAGTTTTTCTCGTTATTTATAGGTATGATTAACTTCACTAGCTATGGTGCCGACCTACCCACGTCCATGCCCTCGAGCAACGTCGTTGTTGCGTCGGATGCCATTGAAGTACTGACGCCAGTGCTCGATCACAACTCGAACACGAGGTCGGTGCTGTCGCGAGGTTTCGGTAGGAATTTTGATGGGTCGTGATTCTGCAAGGAGGGAACATCGTCTATTTCCTGTGGACATTAGAGCCTTCAAACCTGAAGTCAACGTGAGAAGGACCTTCCAGTGAGAGAAGAAAACGAAAAGGAACCAGAGCAATAAGAAATAGCCATGTGTCAACTTTGAATAGATGCGAGGAGGACGAAATCAAGGGACTCTTATTAGCTAGGGTGAATAGTGCGTGCTCACCCCAAGCCCACAGAGTAAATGCCTTCGACGTAATTAAGAATCATGGTAATGTGGATGAATTTTCATTGTTAGTAATGTTGTTACATGTTTTTTTAAATATGCATATATGTTTAACTCATATATATATATTTTAATTAATAATATTAATAATAATAATAATTATTATTATTATTTATAATAGAGTTGTAATTTAGTTATTTTTTATGAATTGTTTTGAATCTTGGCAATGTGAATTGTGTCATCAAATAAGTGTTTTGATGGGTATACATGTTTACAAACAATTAATCAATTTAATTAAAATGGCAAAAATGGCACAACTATTTTTGAGATAAACCTCAACCTTTGATTTGAGACAATTAATAAAAATATTCTAGAATATTCCGCGGAGATTAAATCCCTACCATATGTCTAATAATTAGTGATAATTGAATTAAAATTCTAAATTCTTATTCCAAAATATACATACATGTATATATTTTTTGTTAATGAAAATTACTTTATTAGTTAATACAAACAATATCCATATATAACTAAGATCCAAATCTTACACATGAATTGGTTGACTTGGAAGCTTAATTATACCTTCCCTTCATGGAAAATAAAAAACATGTTAGCAAGGGTTTGTTTGACAATGTAAAAGTGGGGTGTTGTCTTTATCACTTCCGTGGACAGACATTTATTACAAGTATTATGCAATTTTGGTAAGACAATTATACACATAAATTTGACATAATAAATACTTCAAATTAGGACTTCTATATAAAAAGGTGTTTGTTTTATAGCTTAATCATCTTTAATATAGGACAAAGAATTTTGGCAAAATAATTACCCCATTCAAGGACCATTTAGTTAAATGAGGGCCTTATTATATTATGTCCAATTAAGAACTCTTTAGTTGAAATATGTTTTTGTAATTTATGAGGTACCACATTGTAATATCTCACATCAAACATCAAATAGTAATAGACCATAATATGTTTACTTTTAGAAGTCATGACATAAGAACACTCAACCAATTTTTTTAAACATTAATGTGTTTATCTTTAGAAGACATGACATAAGAATACACAAACCAATTTTTTACCTATCATTGCTTTCCTAGGTTTGGCCAACAAGACTAATAGCTTATATATATATATATATATATATATATATATATATATATGTTTTATGCTTTGTTTTCCTTCCACCAGAATCTAGTAATAGTGATATAATTTTTAATTAAATTACAATTTTTTGTTACTTAAAATACTTTTTTTATACATTTAAATGTATAAATTAATTTAACAATTTAAAAAAAAATCAAAACACTTATATTGTACTAACTCAAAATTCCAGCTTTCTAATTCCAATAATTTCTAACACAATTTCAAATCAAACTGATAAAAATAAATATACTTAAAATATCCAAAATTTAAAAATTTAAAATATTCTATCAACAATACCACCCAACTCTCTTATTAACCAACACTCTCACTATATTCACATATTAATTAAAACATATACACAACTCATATCATTATAATTATAATTTTATTCTAAAAATAAATGAAAATGGCTTGATGTCTTAGATCTACCAAATTTGAGTAAACCATCTACCAAATTCTAGCAAACCTCACCAAATGTAAAGCGATTTGATCATGGAATTTCACCAATTACCCAAAAAAGTACGTTTCAAAACCAAAAATGACAATTTCAATATAAATTATAAAAATACCATTATATTATAATAATAACATTATATATCTGATATTTCGAGAAAGAGGAGAGCCTTTTTCCCTCACACGGTGCCGATGGTCCCACCCATTACATAGAAATATTAATTTATAATATATCTTGGAGCGGCACCTATCAATTCTTGAAATCACGATTTACCATGCCCATACTATCGTTGTAGCCTATCCCTACAGTGGTACTTGCTTCATGGCATGGGCTCGTATGGACATGAACTACGGTATTGGTACTTTATGCTTCTCATCTGAAGCATTAATGGGCCAATAGCCCAGTAAATAAGGGTTGCGTTGCCTTTGTCGACTAGGGAGTACCCTTCTAGGCCGGTATCCCCATAACTCTCTTGTACTTTTCTTGGTATATCCCCATAGAGGTGGTGGAGTTTATAACTGGCTTCTTTATACTATGTCCTCTTTGGGATTGATGGGTTGGTGATCATTAATGGAAGATATTAATGATTGAGGCTGATTGGAGTACTAGGAACACTTGCCCGGGGTTGTTTTTTGTTTTTATTGAAGTTGATCTCGGATTAATGGACCACTCTATGCCTTGGTCCTTGAGGATGATGTGGGATTAGGACTAAAAGAGTGGATCCTATCTGGGATGGGATTTTTGTCATCTTTCCGACCACTTTGGTTTAGGCGCTTTTCTTCTGGTGTAGTTTTTGCTTAGTTGGCATCTTGGTGGAACGTTGTGGGGTATGGTTTGATCTGCAGGCTCTGTGATGGCGGATCTAAATAATTATTTACGAGATTGTGATGAGGCCCTGCTGGACGAGACCTTCTTGCATGCCATCAAGGTGGCGGAAGAAGACTTCATCCCTCGTGTCGATGGAACACATGCTCAAATCGAATGCTCAATCGTGCTCCGTCATTCGGGAAAGGAGGTTTTGCTATCTGGAAAGAGCTGTAAGACTCACCCGATTCCTAACCTGAGTGCTTCTCCCAGACTGATTTCTGTTGGGTCGAAGCCTTTCAAACCTTCTGCGGAATGCCAATTATTGAGTTTCAGTAGTGACACTCTGTGGGAGCGGGTGGAGTGTTTGTCTAAGAGAGTTGTTGTTGGTAGGTGGATGTTCGAAAAACACAGTTCCACAAACATGCTGGATTGGCTTATGAAGGTGTGGCAGAAGATGTTATGATACATTCCTAAGGTCAGCAGATTGGAGGAGGGATGGTATAGTTTTCTATTGGAGAAGGATGAAGACGTCGGGAAGGTGTTAAGCAGGACTTGGGTATTGGGCAGAGGTTTCCTTGCCCTTCACCGATGGGATGTCAGATATCATCCGAGGAAGAATGCGCCTGCGAATCATATTATCTGGGCAAAGATGTATGGACTGCCCCTAAAATTTTGGAATGCCAAGGTTCTCAATGCAATCAGTGATAGCATTGGCAGATGTAGATTTGTCGACCCAAAATGTCACGATGCTTTCGACAAAAGGGTGGCTTGGGTTCTTATTGAGATGCCGTTTGTTGGGGGTCTGCCCGCGAAAATCGATCTGATGTGGGATGGGGTGGTACATCGACAACAAATTGATTATTGGAAAATCCCTTTTAGGTGCCATCTTTGTCATGAGACAGGGCACCTAATGAGGAAGTGCTCCAGATGGTGCAAGGATGTCAATCGTCGTCGGGATTTGAAGGGGAAACCTGAGAAGGAGACTTCGACTTTCGTGGAGACTCATTTTCGCGGGCAACGCTCTGATGATCAACCGTTTTTCACGGGTAAGAAAGCCTCTCCTATTTCTACATTGCCCTTTAATCTAACGAGTGATGTTTTGCTTGAATCTTGTATCGATTTCCCTGGGGTAAATCCAACCGGTACCCCTCCTTCCGGGGTGGGAACGGAGATGGGTGTTCTGTCTATGGGAGTTTCACTGGAGAGGTCTCGACCTACACTTGTTTTTCCTTCTACCGGTTGGGAGGGTGTGTCCATGTCTACTTCCATAGCTGGTGACAATTGGGATCCTTCTGATATCATTAAGGAGCCCGGACATCACACTTTATCCTCTTTGCCTTTATGCGGTGCTATTTGTTGGGAAAATGCGAGAGGGGGGGGGGGGAGTGAATCAATATTTAGGGCATCTTTCGAATCTTTGTACTTTTTCTTTCTCTAAAACCCATATGCTACTTTACTGAGCCCAACTCGCGTATACACGCGGATATCCTTCATACAACTCGCGTATACACAGAGATATTATTATGCATTTATTTCTTTACTTAGATCTTTGCAACATTCATTCATCTAATGTTTAGTTAACAGTAAGCATGTGCAGTAATAACAGAATAAACCATCACACATAAGAATCACACATGAACACTAGTATTTAAGGTGGAAACCCAAGTCGGGAGAAAACCCCCCTAATGTATCATCTCGGTCTTCAATATTTATTATATAAACAAAACATGTTACAACCATGTCTTGAGTGGAGACTCATACCGGCACGCAGGTACCCTGTGAAGGCTACAACCTTCTCTTGTTTACCAACCTCTCTGGAAAGGAGGTTGGAACCCCACTGTACTCGTTTATGACCTCACCTGGAAGGGAGGCTACGACCCCCTGCTCTCGTTTACCAGCCTCACACCGGAAGGAGCTACAGCCTATTTGAAGGCTACAACCCTCGGCTACCACCAAGGACCGTTTCATCAATTTCATCTTTTGGATCCAATCGCTTCCATACAACACAACTTGCAGGCCACTTTTCATCATATTTTCAGACTGGACCCACTCCACACATTTAAGCTCAATCATACATCAAACTGATACTTATAACTTCATCAATTTATTCAATGAACCATCAACCAATCAATCAACAACTTGATCTTTCATCAATATAATCAGTAGCATAATCATTATTCAACCAACACAGATCTGTATGAATACATCACTAACAGATAGCAGTAAAACAACAGAACAGATCAGATATCTCATACCACGAACTTCAGCAAACCCTAGTTTTCATACACGCTTTCCTTTCACTAATCCTGCGTATATACGTGCTTTCATGCATATAAATCCGCGTATACATCTGCACATACTTCAGAACTAGTTTCACATTCCATACGCGCTTTCGCTGAATTCAACCAGTGTATATACGTGCTTCCTCTGCTGCAAACAAGCGTATAGATCTTCAAAGATTATGGGGCAGCACAATTCTTCAGAACAGATATATATCTCAGATTTTACCCTTCACTTCAGACAGATGTTCGCCAGATCACAGATCTAATCACTCCATAAACAGATCTAGAAAATACATATACATTTCAGATCTAGAGATCCCTCTTCATCATTTTCTTCATAGGTGCATCATAGATTCAGATCTATCAATCAATAACAGAGTTCATCCATGCAGATATTCCTTAGAGAGATTTATTCATTCACAACCCTTACTCATGCACAATATTGCACTATGGTTTTCTTCTCCTTAAATAGATTTGGCCTTTATCGATACCATGAGCCAAAACCACACAACTTTCGATGGTATTCCTGGACGGGATCAAATAGATAATCCAACGCTCAATACAATGGGTCAATACCATGGTAATGCCCCTAGGTATCATAGTTTTTAGAGCGCAAAAGGCATACGCGACTTTGAGCGTGCGTATTCGCGTGTATACGCAACTTTGCCTCATAAAAACTGCGTATATGCTAACCCTGAATGTATACGCGGGTTCCCTTCACAAAAGTAGAGTATATATGCGGGTTGCCTTCACAAAAGTAGCGTATACATTGTGACATATTATATTTATCATTTTTTTGGCACTTACTGGAAATGTTTTCTCTGTCACATCTGAACTGATCTGTAGATACATCATTCTTACATCTTTAGCACATAGGTTGCTTATCATAGGCAACTCATCAAGTAGGTTTCCATCAAGGACAACTTCATTAAGCAGATTCCATCAAAGTCAACACATTGTATCACTTGCCAACAATCTCCTCTTTAACTCATCAAGAAGATTTTCATCGACTTTATCAAGTAGGTTGCCATCAAGGACAATACTCTGCATCATATTGCCATCATCAACTTTATTTCATCAAGTAGGTTACCATCAACTTAATCAAGTAGGTTGCCATCAAGGACAACATATGCCAACACTATTCTTTCTCCTGGAACTCTATAGGGAGTGATTTGGAACTTATTTTGATGAACCACGATGCGGGTTTGGTTCCCATAACGGTGAACAGGTCCCTCTTCCCCGTATCCTTATCAACCCTTCTTCTAGATCAAATGTGACTATTTGTCGGGGCAAGGATAGATAAAGAGAAGAATAAATTAGCCTCTGGTGTGGTGGTGTATTTGGTGATGAATTTCCGATTGGGAATTACCGAGATGTCCCTGTTTCGCATGCTATTGGCAGGGTCCTTAGAGCCACTTTGACCCTTCCTCACAGGTCTCCATTATTAAGGTTGTGTCTCTAAATCTGAGGGTTGGGGGTCATGTGGAAAGTTTCTTGTCTTTTAAAAATTTCGTTTTTATTTGCCAAGCCTTCTATCATTACGGTTCAAGAACGATGATGGAGGCTAGCGGTCCCATTGCTTTCTTGTATGCTTCCCGAGAATGTATTGCGTTATTTACGACGATGCAATTGGATTATCGGGTGGTCTTGCGCCCTGGGACCCGAGAAGTTTCTCATTGAAATCATTCGGTTTTTTTGGTGGGTGTGCTTATTGGCTTACGTCGGGGTTTTCAACATAGAATCCACATTTGAATTTACTGCTTATAGGAAAAGACAATATCTGGAGAAAATGGAGGGTTGTGGCTTTCTCTGGCTTCGAAATTCCATTATAGGCGGGGATTTCAACTGCACCTTTCACTCGAATGAGATATGGGGTGAGAAAGGGCGGCTGGATCCATTTGTTGATGTGATTCGGGATTTAATGTTGGATGCTGACCTGGTGGACACTCCGTTAAAGGTAAATTGCCCTACCTGGTTCAACGGCAGAAAAGGAAAGGAATTCATTGGCAAACACATTGACCGCTTCGTGATTAGCGCGGGCCTGAGATCCATGATGCGGGGGATATTGGCATATGCAAAGGATCTATCTATATCGGACCACAGACTGATAACTTTGGTTTGGGATTTTGATGAGAAACAAGAGGGTTATCCATTCAAATTCAACAGAATTTAGTTGGGTGATGAGGAGTTTAATAAGATGGTTAGAGACTATTTAAAGCTGCATAAGAGGGTCGATGGATCGTCTGCAATGGAACACCTCTCCACCATTTTAAGGGGTTTAACGCAGGTGGTTCGTCACTGGGAAAAAGGGAAAAAGATGAAAGTGAAGGAAAGAATAAGAATCATTCAAGCGGAAAGGACTATGATTTTAAGGGAGGTGGCGGAAGGAAGACGGGATGGTGATTTCTGGGAGAAACTAAAAAGCCTAGAAACAGAATATCGAACATATCTGATCAATGAGGAGAGAACATGGCGGCTTAAAAGTCAAGCTATATGGCTGGAAGTTGGTGATAAAAAAACCAAGTTTTTCCATAACTTTACATCGGGGAGGAGGCGAGCAAATACAATATGGGAAATTGAGGAACAGGGTAAATCTATATGCTTGAATGGAGAGATAAAAAAGGCTGCTGTAGAATATTTTGGAACCCTTTATAAGTGGAGAGAGGACCAAGTAACTGATGCACAGTTAAAGATGATACAAGACTTCCCTGTAATGTTTAATGCTGAAGAATTACAAAGGTTTAATAAGGAGGTAACACCTGATGAGATAAAAATGGTCTTAAAGTCGTTTGCAGCTGACAAGAGTCCGGGGCCGGATGGATGGACCCCAAACTTCTTCCTCCATTTCTATGATGAATTCATCGTGGATCTGACGACCATGGTGGAGGAAGCCTGTGTTAAAGGGAGGATAAAGGGAGCAATAAACTCTACCTTCATAGTATTGATTCCCAAGAAGAAAGGCAAACTTACCTTCAATGATTATAGACCTATCTCTTTATGCAACACTTTGTATAAATTCGTTTCAAAACTCATTGCTGAGAGACTAAAAGGTGTTTTGTCAAAATTTATAACGCCAGAGCAATCTGGTTTTTTGAAAAACAGAAGCATACATGGTACTGTTGCAGCGACTCAAGAAATTATCCATAAAATTCAAGGAAAAAAGATGGAAGCCGTGGTGATGAAGATCGATTTAAACAAGGCATATGACAGAGTCGACTGGGTGTTCATGAGATTGATACTTTTCAAAATTGGGCTGGATCAGGAGGCTGTTGCTTGGATTATGGGTTGCATCAGCAACACCTCTATGGCCATTATTATTAATGGTTCGGCCACTGAGTTTTTTCACCCAAGCAGAGGGCTCCGATAGGGATGTTCCCTCTCCCCTCTCCCCTCTACTATTTATATTGATGATGGATGCATTGAGCATAAAAATAAGGGGGGCAACAGAACATGACATATTCAAAGGTATTTGTATCGGTCCACGAATGATGGCAACACATAGCTTATTTGTAGATGACATTTTAATCTTTGGAATGTTGTAGAAGAAAAATTGGGTGGCTTTGCACGAAATTTTATATACTTTTTGTGTAACTTCAGGAATGATGACAAGTGAAGGTAAATCATGTTTATATTTTGTAGCTGGGGATGATAGGGAAGTAAATGAACTATCAAATATGTTCAATTTCAGCAAGGCCCCACTGAAGGATGGGTTGTCATATCTAGGATTTAAGTTGAAAGCTATGAATTACCTGGCGGAGGATTGGATGTGGCTCATTAGAAAATTTCGGAAGAAGATACATATTTGGTCTGCTAGATGGCTATCTAGGGGTGGTAGAATGATTCTGACGCAGGCAGTGTTACAACAAATTACTATTTTCTGGGCACATCTTTACACTCCCCCTAATAAAATTCTGAAGGAAATAAAAAAGATAATGGCAAGATTCATTCGGGGTGGTGGGAATGGAAAAATACCTATATATTTAGCGAGATGGGAAGGAGGTTGGGGCATTTTAGATTTGGATGAGTTTAGAAAATCTTTACTTATCAAATCTCTGTGGCGGTGCTTAAATGGTAAAGGCATATGGCATGAGATTGTTCAGAACAAATACCTTGGATAGGCACAAATGGAGGACCTTGTAATCTCGGGGTGGAAGGAAAGTAGCAGCAGTTCAGCTATTTGGAGGGGCTTCGGTAAAATTTGGTCATTAATAAAGGAAAATCTCAAGTGGCACTTTGGTAATGGGAACAAAATTTTGGTAGGCTGTCAACTCACGCTGGATATTGATTCTCAACATAATATAAACGCGGAGCTAATACTAAACCTTAATCAGAGGGGGGATGGAAATCTATTACTGAAATGCGAATGGATGAGAGATGGGAAGTAGAATGGCACGATTTCACTAAATCCATGAGGTCTTTAGGACTCTGTAGATCTGATGAGGGTGACAGACTTATTTGGGGAGGGAATAGAGCAAGTGAAGAGATAAAAGTAAAGGAGATTTAGATTGCCTTGATCAACAAAAAATTAATACAGGAACCTGATAGCTGGTTTAGGGTCATGTGGAAAAGCAAGGCACAAGTAAAAATGATTATTTTCTTATGGTTAGTATGGAGAGACAAGAACTTAACATGGAAAAATTTGCTAAAGAAAGGATGGTAGGGGTCGGGTTTGTGCCTTCTATGTGGAGTAGAATCAGAGGATAACCAACATCTTTTCTATCTATGCTCTTTCGCCTTGGAAACCTTGACAATCTTATGTGATAGCTTGCATATCCAACTTCCTGCATGTAGAACAACAAAGGACTTCACTAGGTGGTGGCTGAGTAAAGGTAAGAACTACAAGGCTATCCCTATTTTGTATCACTAGTATATATGGTGTAACAGAAATCGGAAATTATTTGAGGGACAACCCTGCTCCCCTACAAAGACTGTTTATCAGATTTATAGCTCATGGGAAAGTTTAAAAATATGTCGGAAGCCACCCTGTGATTTATCAAAGAGAATATGCCCACATGAGTTTCATTATCCTGCTGGCTATTTTGATGGGGCACCCCAACACTCAATTTGTGGCTGTGGTGCTTGGCTAATGATCTCATCCACCTACCATTATAAGATCTACTGGAATGGAGGAACTGGAACAAATATGAAAGCATAATGTCTGGCTCTTTGGGGCCTCTTATGGTTTGCCTATCAGTTATATATGGATAAGATATAGGTTTTTTGGGATTCTAAAATCCTTATCAATCATATGAATCAGAAGGCCACTCTAAACCCTAGAATGCTATCACACTGGATTGAGAGAATATATGCTTTAAAGAGAACTTTCTCTGCCATTTTTTTCTCATGTATACAGGGAGAAAAACAACGAATTTGATCGTCTATCAAATAAAGGACTCTAAGGAACATTTGGAGAAATGCATTATGAGTTAATCAACTCAAATGGAACTGGAGCAGTTGGGAAAGTCAACTTCATATGAGATCTTGGAATGACTGTACAACTTATGCAATGGATCAGATGATACAAAAAGATCTACTAGGATGAAGGGAACTGCAGAAATGATGCCTTTTTGAACTTTTTGTTTTTTTTGGTTATTAAAATGACTGTAATTCTGAAAATGATAATCTCCTGAAATTTCCATCACTGGATGGGCTGAATTAATGTAAATTGTTTTTGGAAGGAAAGTAAAATGAAGGAAAGTCCCCATGACTTTCATAAACTGAATGTAATGACTTCATATGGCC